>LR738713.1:357797151-357815632 GCA_902687465.1 Secale cereale
CGCGGGGTGGGCCGGCTGGGCCTGGCCTGGTGGCCAGCTGGGCCACGGCCCAGCAGGGGGGGGGTTTCTTTGCTTTTGTTTTGTTTATTTTTTTTGTATTTTCCTTTTCTTTTGTTTCTATTAATTTTCTGTTTTGTTTTTATTAAATATGCAACTAGTTCCTAAATTAGTTTTAATAATTAACCCACTGCCACATTTAATTTTACAGCTAAATAAAATAGTTTAATATTTTATTGTTTATAAAAAGAATTCAAATAATTGTTTAGCTGTTGTTTTAACTATTTTGGTGCATCTAAACGTTTTACAAAATTGTGGTCTCAACATGACAAATACCCAAAGAATATTTGCCACACTTGGAACATTTTTGTTTCATGTTATTCAAATTTAAATTTTGACTTTAATTTGAATTTGAATTTGAACAGGATTTGGATTAACGAGAGATTACCAACAGTAACAGTGGTGACGTGGCATCATTAGTGTGTGGTTACTGTAGCTTGATTATCCGGGCGTCACATCCATAAACGAGAAACATATCCTTAGTCCTTTTCAGGTACTTCAGGATGTTCTTGACCGCTGTCCAGTGTTCCGTACCGGGATCACTTTGGTACCTCCCTACCAAACTTATGGCAAGGTTCACATCAGGTCTGGTACACAGCATGGCATACATGATAGAACCTATGGCCGAGGCATAGGGAATGACACTCATCTTTTCTCTATCTTCTGCCGTGGTCGGCGACTGAGCCTTGCTCAGTCTCATACCTTGCAAAACAGGCAAGAATCCTTTCTTTGACTGATCCATATTGAACTTCTTCAATATTTTGTCAAGGTATGTACTTTGTGAAAGACCAATGAGGCGTCTCGATCTATCTCTATAGATTTTGATGCCTAATATGTAAGCAGCTTCTCCAAGGTCCTTCATTGAAAAACTTTTATTCAAGTAGGCCGTTACATTTTCCAAGAATTCTATATCATTTCCCATCAGCAATATGTCATCCACATATAATATGAGAAATGCCACAGAGCTCCCACTCACTTTCTTGTAAATACAGGCTTCTCCATAAGTCTGTATAAAGCCAAACGCTTTGATCACCTCATCAAAGCGAATATTCCAACTCCGAGATGCTTGCACCAGCCCGTAAATCGAGCGCTGGAGCTTGCATACCTTGTTAGCGTTCTCTGGATCGACAAAACCTTCCGGTTGCATCATATACAACTCTTCCTTGAGGAAGCCATTAAGGAATGCTGTTTTGACGTCCATTTGCCATATCTCATAATCATAGAATGCGGCAATAGCTAACATGATTCTGACTGACTTCAGCATCGCTACGGGAGAGAAAGTCTCATCGTAGTCAATCCCTTGAACTTGTCGATAACCCTTAGCGACAAGCCGAGCCTTATAGATGGTCACATTACCATCCGCGTCTGTCTTCTTCTTAAATATCCATTTGTTTTCTATGGCGTGCCTATCATCAGGCAAGTCCACCAAAGTCCATACTTTGTTTTCATACATGGATTCTATCTCGGATTTCATGGCTCTAAGCCATTTATTGGAATCCGGGCCCGCCATCGCTTCTTCATAGTTCAAAGGTTCACCGTTGTCTAACAACATGATTTCCAGGACAGGGTTGCCGTACCACTATGGTGCGGAACGTGCCCTTGTGGACCTTCGAAGTTCAGTAGTAACTTGATCAGTTTCTTCATGATCATTATCATTATCTTCCTCCCTTGTCGGTGCAGGCACCTCGGGAACAGTTTCCTCTGCTGCGCTACTTTCCGGTCCAGGAGGGGTGACTGTCACCTCATCAAGTTCTACTTTCCTCCCACTCACTTCTTTCGAGAGAAACTCTTTCTCCAGAAAGCATCCATTCTTGGCAACAAAGACTTTGCCTTCGGATCTGTGGTAGAAGGTGTACCCAATTGTTTCCTTTGGGTATCCTATGAAGACGCATTTTTCCGATTTGGGTTCGAGCTTTTCAGGTTGAAGTTTCTTGACATAAGCATCGCAACCCCAAACTTTTAGAAACGACAGCTTCGGTTTCTTGCCAAACCAAAGTTCATACGGAGTCGTCTCAACGGATTTCGACGGAGCCCTATTTAAAGTGAATGCGGCAGTCTCTAAAGCATAACCCCAAAAAGATAGCGGTAAATCGGTGAGGGACATCATAGATCGCACCATGTCCAACAGAGTACGATTTCGACGTTCGGACACACCGTTACGTTGAGGTGTTCCGGGCGGTGTCAATTGTGAAACAATTCCACGGCTTCTAAGGTGTGTGCCAAATTCATGACTTAAATATTCACCCCCACGATCCGATCGCAAGAACTTTATTTTTCTGTCACGTTGATTCTCAACCTCATTCTGAAATTCCTTGAACTTTTCAAAGGTCTCAGACTTGTGTTTCATCAAATAGATATACCCGTATCTACTCAAGTCATCCGTGAGGGTGAGAACAATAACGGTAGCCTCCGCGAGCCTCAACACTCATTGGACCGCACACATCGGTATGTATGATTTCCAACAAGTTGGTTGCTCGCTCCATTGTTCCGGAGAACGGAGTCTTGGTCATCTTGCCCAAGAGGCACGGTTCGCACGTGTCAAATGATTCATAATCAAGAGACTCTAGAAGTCCATCTGAATGGAGCTTCTTCATACGTTTGACACCAATATGACCAAGGCGGCAATGCCACAAGTATGTGGGACTATCATTATCAACTTTACATCTTTTGGCATCTACACTATGAATATGTGTATCACTACGTTCGAGATTCATCAAAAATAAACCATTGACCAGCGGGGCATGACCATAAAACATATCTCTCAAATAAATAGAACAACCATTATTCTCCGATTTGAAAGAGTAGCCATCTCGCATAAGACGAGATCCAGAAACAATGTTCATGCTCAAAGCTGGTACTAAATAACAATTATTCAGGTTTAAAACTAATCCCGAGGGTAGATGTAGAGGCAGCGTGCCGACGGCGATCACATCGACCTTGGAACCATTCCCGACGCGCATCGTCACCTCATCCTTCGCCAGTCTCCATTTATTCCACAGCTCCTGTTTTGAGTTACAAATGTGGGCAACTGCACCGGTATCGAATACCCAGGAGCTACTACGAGTGCTGGTAAGGTACACATCAATAACATGTATATCATATATACCTTTGACGTTGCCGGCCTTCTTGTCTGCTAAGTATTTGGGGCAATTCCGCTTCCGGTGACCCGTTCCCTTGCAATAAAAGCACTCTGTTTCAGGCTTGGGTCCATACTTTGGCTTCTTCCCGGCAACAGGCTTGCTAGGCGCGGCAACTCCCTTGCCGTCCTTCTTGAAGTTCTTCTTACCCTTGCCTTTCTTGAACTTAGTGGTTTTATTGACCATCAACACTTGATGTTCTTTCTTGATGTCCACCTCCGCTGATTTCAGCATTGAATACACCTCGGGAATGGACTTCTCCATCCCCTACATATTGAAGTTCAACACGAAGCTCTTGAAGCTTGGTGGGAGCGACTGGAGGATTCTGTCAACGACCGCTTCATCTGGGAGATTCATTCCCAGCTGAGACAAGCGGTTGTGCAATCCTGAAATCTTGAGGATGTGCTCACTGACAGAATTGTTCTCCTCCATCTTACAGCTGTAGAATGCGTCGGAGACATCATATCTCTCGACTCGGGCATGAGCTTGGAAAACCATTTTCAGCTCTTCGAACATCTCATATGCTCCGTGGTGCTCAAAACGTTTTTGGAGCCCCGATTCTAAACTGTAAAGCATGCCGCACTGAACCAGGGAGTAATCATCACTACGCGACTGCCAGACGTTCAAAACGTCTTGGGCCGCATCGGGAGCAGGTGCATCACCTAGCGGTGCTTCTAGGACATATGATCTCTTGGCAGCTATGAGGATAATCCTCAGGTTACGGACCCAATCCGTATAGTTGCTACCATCGTCTTTCAGCTTGGTTTTCTCTAGGAACGCGTTGAAGTTGAGGGAAACCTAAGCGTGGGCCATTTGATCTACAAGAGATATTGTAAAGAATTTAGACTAAGTTCATGATAATTAAGTTCATCTTAATCAAATTTTAATGAACTCCCACTCAGAATGACATCTCTCTAGTCATCTAAGTGATACACGATCCGAATTGAGTAGTCCGTGTCCGATCATCACGTGAGACGGACTAGTCATCAACGGTTAACATCTTCATGTTGATCGTATCTTCTATACGACTCGTGTTCGACCTTTCGGTCTTCCGTGTTCCGAGGCCATGTCTGTACATGCTAGGCTCGTCAAGTGAACCCTAAGTGTATCGCGTGTGTAAATCTGTCTTACACCCGTTGTATGCGAACGTTAGAACCTATCACACCCGATCATCACGTGGTGCTTCGGAGCAACGAACTTTAGCAACGGTGCACAGTTAGAGGAAACACAATACTTGAAATTTTAGTGAGAGATCATCTTATTTACTACCGTCGTTCTAAGTAAACAAGATGCATAAACATGATAAACATCACATGCAATCAATTAAAGTGACATGATATGGCCAATATCATCTTGCTCCTTGGATCTCCATCTTTGGGGCACCATGATCATCTTGTCACCGGCTCAACACCATGATCTTCATCATTATGATCTCCATCATTGTGTCTTGAAGAAGTCGTCACGCCAACTATTACTTCTACTACTATAGCTAACGTTTAGCAATGAAGTAAAGTAATTACATGGCGTTATTCAATGACACGCAGGTCATACAATAATTAAGACAACTCCTATGGCTCCTGCCGGTTGTCAAGTTCATCGACATGCAAGTCGTGATTCCCTATTACAAAAACATGATCAATCTCATACATCACATATATCATTCATCACATCTTCGTTTTGGCCATACCACGTCACATAGCACATGCTGCAAAAACAAGTTAGACGTCCTCTAATTGTTGTTGCAAATTTTTACGTGGCTTCTATAGGATTTCTAGCAAGAACGTTTCTTACCTACGCCAAAACCACAATGTGATTTGTCAACTTCTATTTACCCTTCATAAGGACCCTTTTCATCGATTCCGATCCGACTAAAGTAGGAGAGACAGACACCCGCAAGTCACCTTATGCATCTAGTGCATGTCTGTCGGTGGAACCAGTCTCACGTAAGCGTACGTGTAAGGTCGGTCCGGGCCGCTTCATCCCACAATACCGCCGAATCAAGATTGACTAGTAACGGTAAGAAAGTTGAACAAGATCATACGCCCACAACTGCTTTGTGTTCTACTCGTGCAAGATGCTACGCATAAAACCTGGCTCTGATACCACTATTGGGGAACGTAGCATAATTCAAAAATTTTCTACGTCTTCACCAAGATCCAACTATGGATACATCTAGCAATGAGCAAGTAAGAGTGCATCTACATATCGTTATGAAGATTGCGAGCGGAAGCTTTCAACGAAGCGAGGATGAAGTAGTCGTACTCTTCACGTTCTTCGTCACCGATGATCTAGCGCCGAACGGACGGCACCTCCGCGTTCAACACACGTACGGTGCAGCAACGTCACCTCCTTCTTGATCCAGCAAGGGGGAAGGAGAAGTCGTCAGAGATCCGGCAGCACGACGGCGTGATGACGGATGCAGTGGAGATCGCAGCAGGGCTTCGCCGGGCGCCTTGCGTTGGAGTATGGAGGTGTGGCGGGAGGGGGAGAGGCGCCAGGGCTTGGGTGCGGCTGCCCTCTCCCTCCCCACATATATATAGGGGCCAGGGGGTGCGCCTGGGCCCCCTGCAGATCCAATCTACAAGGGGGCGGCGGCCAAGGGGGGTTCCTTGCCCCCAAGGCAAGTGGAGCCCCCTCCCCCTTAGGGTTTTAACCCTAGGCGCATGGGGAGGTGGGCCCCCTAGTGGTGCGCCAGCCCTGAGGGCTGGACACTTCTCCTTGCGGCCTAGGGGCCCCACCGGGATGGGTGGCCCCACCCGGTGGACCCCCGGGGCCCCTCCGGTGGTCCCGGGACGCTCCCGGTGACCCCCGGAGATCACCCGTTGGCCGAAACTGGACTTCCTATATATCAATCTTTACCTCCGAACCATTCCGGAACTCCTCGTGACGTCCGGGATCTCATCCGGGACTCCGAACAACTTTCGGGTTTCCACGTGCATTTATCTCTACGACCCTAGCGTTACCGAACCTTAAGTGTGTAGACCCTACGGGTTCGGGAGACACGTAGACATGACCGAGACGACTCTCCGGTCAATAACCAACAGCGGGATCTGGATACCCATGTTGGTTCCCACGTGTTCCTCGATGATCTTCATCGGATGAACCACCGTGTCAAGGATTCACTCAATCCCGTATGTTATTCCCTTTGTCCATCGGTACGGTACTTGCCCGAGATTCGATCGTCGGTATTCCCGATACGTTGTTCAATCTCCTCATGGTAAGTCTCTTTACTCGATCCGTAATCCATCATCCCGTGACTAACTACTTAGTCACATTGAGCTCATTATGATGATGTCTTACCGAGTGGGCCCAGAGGTACCTCTCCGACATACGGAGTGACAACATCCCAGTCTCGGTTCGTACCAACTCAACAGATACTTTCGGAGATACCCGATGCGTACCTTTATAGCCACTCAGTTACGTTGTGACGGTTGGCACACCCAAAGTACTCCTACGGTATCCGGGAGTTGTACAACCTCATGGTCTAAGGAATAAATACTTGACACCGAAAAGCTTATGCATTACGAACTATACGATCTCGTGTTATGCTCAAGTTTGGGTCTTGTCCATCACATCATTCTCCTAATGATGTGATCCCGTTATCACTGACATCTCATGTCCATGGTCAGGAAACCGTGACCATCTGTTGATCAACGAGCTAGTAACTAGAGGCCTACCAGGGACTCATTGTGGTCTGTGTATTCACACACGTATCGCTGTTTCCGTACAATACAATTCAAGCATGAATAACAGACAATTATCATGAACAAGGAGATATAATAATAATGCTTTTATTATTGCCTCTAGGGCATATCTCCAACAGGACATATGCCATTAGAGAGTGTTTTGTAAAAAAACCACTACTAGCGAATAATCAAGAATTGTCATGTTATAACACATATATTTTTAAGATTAACGCATATATTTGCCATGTTACAAAGATTTGACATTTTGACTGTTTATTGCCATGCTAGCAGAAAGAATTGTCAGGTTCATGTTGCAGCAGAGTAAATTGCCATGCGTTTTAGGAATTTGGCAGGATGCATTCGAGAGAATTGACGGACTAAAAAAATTACCACACATGTGCATGAATTGCTATGGTACAATAGGTAAACTTGCAATGTACAGTAGAGAATTTCCATGCTATATATAGGCTACATCAGAGGAGACTATTGGAAATTGCCACGCTCTAGATACAAAATTGCCATTCGAATGTGATTTTGAAGGAGGGGGGAAGGTAAGGGATAACATGAGGGTCGTGTTGTTCTCTCAGATTGGCATGTGGAGCTAACATTTAGTGTTGTACGCTTAGTTGTTCGGGCAGAGGGGTGCATGGGAGCAATGAGTAATTGCTAGTATGTCGCTTTGAGATTTGCACATGGGAACTGAACGTACCCGAGAGCATTCCCTAAGAAAACCACTCACAGGGACGTCAACTCAATAGCATTTAGTTCTTATTAGATAAATCCATCATGGCCGACTTATAAATAAATGCATTACAACATTGGCATCCAACATGCGACAAAAATAGCACGAAAGGTTCGAAGACACAACATGCCACAAACAAAAACAGTTTAGGACAAGCATACATGATGTAGGACCAACCCTTAGGGTTCCCAATCTTTCACAACTCGAGGTGGGGAAGATGAACACAAGAACAAGAGAGGAACTCTCAAACAAGAACCAAATCACACATTCACTCTCTCCAAAATCCACGCAAGCACATAGATCCACAATAACCAAGGGGAATAAGAAACAAGGGTAATTCTGACCAAATCCATGGAGGGGATGGGGTCCTGGGCGTAATTCTTCCTCACATTCACAAAGGATGTGAAAGTATTGGTGATTCACTTGGGGAATTCTTCTCCCTAAAGAGAGCTTGATGATCCATGTTGAAATCCTTCTTCACAAGGAGGTCTTTTTGGAAATATGTCTTAGAGACAATAATATTGTTATTATATTTTTGTATTCATAATTAAGAGTGTATATTCTATGTTATAACTGTTATGACCCTTGAATATGCGATTTGGTGGAGAACTCATATGCACGCGTGGAATGATAAACGGTAAAATATGATTCCTAGTCTTGCCTCTAAGACTAGCTCAAATGTTGTTAGTGATTATGTTTCTGGATCTTAGGATATCGTTAAGTGTAACGATAGTCCTAAAACAACTTTGAGAATATGACGATAGAAAAACAATCGTATTGAGCCGACCCAAGACTTGTTTGTTATACTTTGAGATGCAATCGTCGGAAGTCAATTGTTAAAAAATAAAGTGTTAACATGTGAATTAGTTTCTTAGACCAGGAGAGTATCGTAGTCACTTCTTATCGTACAATGAACTTGTTACTCAAAGTCATCTGCAACACGGTGATCATAAGGACAACTTACAGGTTCATCGGAAAGTTTGACAAGGGAGTAGATAGCTCAAGAGTGAGATTTTCTTCTCAGACGATGCAGAGATATTCTTAGGACCCTCTCGGTATGACGACATCCATCATCGTCTAGCCAGGCACAGGTGACTATGTCACGGAGATGCTAGAACATGTCAACGAAAAAGAAGAACAAAACCGATAACAAGGAGACCAATATAGTGAGCCTATGTATAACTCAAGAGGATGCATGCATATCTCACCTCAGGTTTTGTAAAGTATAGAAAACAAAGGGAATAGCATATGATGACCAAAGGTTCACTCTAGTGTCATTTGTGTACTCATAGGGATTGAGATGGACGTCCATGGTTCCGTTGTCGGTCATTGAACGAATGTGGTTTCGTTCATGTCTATATTTTACCGAACCTATAGGGTCACAAGATTAAGGTAATCACGATCTGCTGAGTGTTAGTAGGACAAGAGTAATGAGGAAACATTTGTGAAATAGTTTCGAGTGGAACCAGAAGCGTTTGGGGGTTAGCGGAAGTTCTGACTTTATCGAGCAATACCGGGGATTTTCGATAAATACTATATAGGTAGTAAATGTTTCCGATGATGTTAGATTAATACTAAAGGCTTTAATATTAGTTAGGAGGCTTCCGGGCCGGCAACGACGTCTGTGGCGGCGAGCAGAGGAGAGATGACTGATGTGCCGGTGTTGGCGGCGCAGAGGCTCGGTACGGCTGCGAGCAAGGGATGGTGTCGAAGTTGTGAGACGTCTATCGCAGGGGAGGAAGAAGAGAGGAGAGAGCAAATGAATCTACTAGGCCGAGGGGGTGAATTTGATGCACTTTGCGGTGGGGTAGGAATGATGGGTCCGACGTGACGGACACGCCGGGGCGTGCCTAGGCATCCTCATATCGACCCTACATTTGAGTTGAATATAAGGGGTGCCGATCAGTCCGGACATTTGAGGCCCGTTTGAGGCGTCCATCTGGGTCAGATTGTTTTACCATCATTGACCGGGGCATCCATCCGAGCGTATAGAGGTTTGAGACACCTGTGTGTAGATGCTCTAAGGGAAACTCCAACGCACGATCCCAAATAGTCCAGCCGCGTCCGTACTAGGATAAACGGACACAAAACGCGGCTGCGCGGCAACAAATGGATAAATTCTCGTTTTCGACCCGCTTTGGATCAATTTTTAGCTCAACTTTGCGCCGCGTTAACGTCCAGACGAACACGCGGACAGATGTGGCGCTTTTAATGCATAAATCAAGTTCCCTTTAGGTGGGGGAGAAAAATAGGAAAGCATCTCACCCGCCGCGAACATCCAATCACCAACACCGGGAACATTGGATCGGAGCAGAGCAAAAGGCGCACATACCACGTAGGTGGTCACGTGTACATACACGTAAAAGCACGGAGCAGATAGATCAAGAAGGCGTGCAGCTTGGTTTGCCAGCCTGCGTTGCGTGGTTGGAAACTAGCTAGCGGCCTGTATAAACCCCCGGTAGGTGGACCAAGCCAAAGCCCGGGACGAAGCTGGATTCATCCACCCCAGCCAGTCCGTGGAAGAGAAGAGCTCTCCAGTGTAATGGGGGACGAGGAAAGAGGAGCGGCGGCGGCGCCGCTGCTCCTGCCAGCGCCGCCGTCGGCGGCGAGCAGCCGCCACGAGGCGGGGTGCCCCGGCTGCGCGCTGGACCGGAGGAAGGAGAGCTGCGGCGGCAGGATCCCCTACAAGGAGCTCTTCTTCGTCGGCCTCACCACCCTCGCCTCATGTACGTAACCAATGCTCCTACGATTAGATTGGAAATTCGATTACATCGGAGGGGCGTACATCCTGCATTGCAATGCGCGTACATTACGGGTCTGTATTACTGTATCATTCATAGGCGTCGTCGTAATGGAAATATACGGTGTTTTCGGTGACCGGCCGTACGGCGACAGGATGCCACAAGCAGAGACAAGTCATTGTACGATTGATCGGGCCCCTGGCCGTACGGCCCTATGTTCGCCCCGTGACACGATAATTGTTACACGGACCCGGCCTGATATATTCCTGGTCAGCTGAGGTGATCACCTCACTTGCCTCTGCCTGCATGGCTGCATATAGCATTGCAGAGATGGGACGGGGACCAATAATTGAACGCAGTTTTCGTGCACACCTTCAGGGCATCTCCAATGTACCACTCGTACATTCATTGTGAAAACGCTACAAATCTGACGTCAGAATTTTAAGCATGACAAACCGAGCATTTTTCATGACAATTTATCTTGTCGCGAGAATGATAATTTTCTTTAGCAAGGATGGCAAGTCGATGAACCTGCCAAGGACTTGCCATGCTTGCTAAAGAAAATTGCCACCTCAGTCGTTTAGTTTACCATGCTAAAAAAATCTGACGTTCGATTTGTAGCGAATCCATTTGTTGAACACCAAACTTTTGCTATTGGGTGGTTTGATAGATATATAAAACTTATTAAACTTTCGGTGCTTTGGCTATTAGTTGCATTTGTTCGTAACTATTTAAATTAAATGTATCGTCGAATTGCTATTGATCAAGAGGAGGATGCCCGACAAGTAGGAAAATTCGAGGGATGTCATTAGGTGGCGTTCGTCCGACCAGAGGTCCGCGGACACGTCCGAGCATGTCTGTGAACATTTTGGGGCGTCCTTTAAATATCTGGTCTAAAAACAACAAACATAAAGCCTACTTAAATATGTGTATTTATCTTTTTTGTATACATTACATGTTAACATATATGTTCGTGAAATTTCATATGTGTATACTACAAATACACATCTACGTACATACTTTTTTTCAGAATTTTTTAATATGTGGAAAAAGTATTTTCGCTGAAAAAAAAATTAAAGAGCACCGTGGAGCTCGGCCTCTGCTATGCTTTTTTGATCTCCAATGCAGATCACTAAGCCTCTCGTAAATTCATTGTGAAAACGCTAAAAATCTGATGTCAGAATTTTAAGCATGACAAATTAAGCGTTTTTCTTGGCAATTTATCTTGTTGCGAGAATGACAATTTTCCACCTCGGTCGTTTAGTTTACCATGCTTACGAAAACTTATTAAACTTTCGGTGCTTTGGCTATTAGTTGCATTTGTTCATAACCATTTATATTAAATGTATCATCGAATTGCTATTGTTCAAGAGGAGAATGCCTGACAAGTAGGAAAAATTCGAGGGGTGTCATTACGTGGCGCTCGTCCGACCAGAGGTCCGCGGACACATCCGAGCATGTCTGCGAACGTTTGGGGGCGTCCATTTGATGAACGCCGTTGAAGGTGCCATTACTGGTGTCTAGGGTTGAAGCCAAGTACCGGGAAGTATTGGGCGACGGCGAATCAAGATTCACATCCTGTAGTGAAAAAGATTGAGCATGTGTCTTTAGATTTGTTTAAAGTTTGCATTAATTCTACAAAATACGCAAACTTCAAGAATAGTGGACCGCCTGATTGCCTAGGAAAAACAGGGAAGGAGCTCCTCTGACGTACGGCACGTGCCGTTGGGTAGCTGATATGTGGGCCAGGTTCCAAGTGAGCCCACTTGTCAGTGGTGGAACGGCACCCTGCCGTACGGCAGGGGATCCTTGTCTGAAAAACAGTAGTATTATGTATACTTGTGAACTGGTAAATATACAAAATAGCTCACTTTTTTTCCAGATCTAACTAATGAAAGAAAGCCGGTACATGCATAGCTCATCTTTTTTTTTTGAGAAGGAAGATTTTTTTTTTGAAAAGAAGGATGATGTCAGAATTTCACAACCTGCACCGTAGCTTCATAACCTGCAAGCACAGTACCCAATGCATACATGCTAGAGTACTTCAGAAGACATGCAAGGTTCTACCCAGTGTGATACGTCCATGCACGTGTTCAGACAAGAGAAGAACTGCTTTACAGAGTAGATCCAGCATCATGCCTGAAATAGAAAGCTACCTAGAGTAACATGGACTACCACATGTTGGTTGTTTCATGATCATGCATCTAACTGCTTTCTTCTCTTGTTTTGTTTCTAGCTGTCGATTGTTCCTCTTGCATAGATCATGCAGTTTCACCTAACCGCATCCCGGTGCAATATGTGTCCCTCATTCTGACAATAAATATATGCTCTTGCTTTGTCTTTTTCAGCTTTGCCCATCACATGCCTCTTTCCCTTTATGTATTTCATGGTATGTATTTTATCGTCGACCTCTCGCATCCACTAATCTCTAGATCAAGTTGTTGATTAGATTATACTTCCTCCGTCCCAAAATAAGTGACTCAAAAGTGACTCAATTTTGTACTAAAGTTAGTACAAAATTGAGTCACTTTTGAGTCACTTATTTTGGGACGGAGGGAGTATTAGATTACTTTTGGTCACTTACTTTGTCCAGGAGCTCTTCAAGTTGAAGTTTAGATGTAGATTTAGATTTTAAAATAGGTTAATATACAACCCCTAATTATTCTTTGGACTTACCCTACTACTTTGCTCTAAAATTCATAGACTTGTCAAAATAGTTGGGTTAATCCAAAATTTCCGGACATCACCGAATCTGAAATCTCGAAATTCTTTCGAAACCGAATCTATCAAAAAATCAATAAAAGTTTGATTTTGTTTGAATCTAGCCTGAAACTCCGAGGATACAGATATTTTGGTACTCACCAAAACTAAGGAAATTTTGGATATTTAATTGAAATTTTGAACCTTCTTTCATGCAAATAATATCTCAGTTTGTAACAAAAAATGAAAACATCTCATCTCGTTGTATCCCTTTCTACAGGTCAGAGACTTCCACGTTGCTGAAACAGAGGAAGATATAGGGTCTTATGCTGGTTTCCTTGGTATAGTTTCTGGCTCCACAATTCAAAAACAAACATCATCATTTAGCCAGCATCATGCATTGTACTTGAGATATCAAATATTTTTGAATGTATAGGCATGAAATTTGTATGTTGGTGTTTTCAAATGTAGCTTCTTCATACATGATTGGCAGAGCCTTTTCTGCAATTTTTTGGGGCATTGTCGCGGACCGTATTGGACGGAAGCCTGTCATTGTATTTTCCATCCTGTCTGTGTAAGTATAACATGAATTCTAAATCAGTTTATAACAGGAGTTCTGATTCAACTTGGCAACAATTTTTATCTTGCTATTCGGTAACTCATTAGTCACTTAATTAGCTTTCTTTATATTCCAGGGTCATATTTAACACACTGTTTGGACTAAGTACAGAGTATTGGATGGCAATAGCTACAAGACTTGTTCTAGGTTCCCTAAATGGTTTACTTGCTCCAATAAAGGTACTAAAATTAACAGCTTCAACATGAAGGCATCTCAGTTCTGATTACAAATATTTATCGACCGTGCAGGCTTATGCTATTGAAGTTTGTCAAGCTGAACATCATGCTCTTGGGCTCTCAGTTGTAATCTCTCAGAACAACTTATTTGCTCATGTTCTTACTGTTTTCATATTATATAGTCCTTTCAAAACAAAGATTATGCTAATATGATTTGCTTTCATTAAAGGTGAACACAGCATGGGGTTTTGGTCTTGTAATCGGTCCAGCTCTTGGAGGCTACCTTGCCCAGGTACTAGTCTACATGTATAAATGGACTTGCAACTTGCAAGATTGCTAGAGTGACAAAAACGAAGAGATGGACTGCTTTCATTTTCTTACTCCACTCTCCTTTTGTCAGCCTGCTGAAAAGTATCCACAAACATTCTCCAAGGAGTCAGTTTTTGGGAGGTAGATCCAGCAAGATCAAGATATAGTCATTTACAAAACTGCTTGAAATATAGTTATATTGGACTTTACGGCTGATTCATTGGATTAATTTTGCAGGTTTCCATACTTCTTACCTTGTGTAGTTGTGTCATTGCTTGCTGCTATGGTTCTAATAAGTTGTATATGGATGCCGGTAGGTATAGTTTCCCTTCTCATTATCATCAGTCTTCATTTAATCTTTCCCTAGCTAATGCTGACAAGGAATATTAGTATTACTTGGCATAATCTGTGGTCTGACCAATTTTATATTCCAGTTGCAACAGACAAACAAAATATGCTACGAAGTTAAAATTTATTTTATCCACATTATATCTAGCTTTTCTTCCCACATTTGCTAATACTGAAAATGCTGTGGATATATGCTTTTAATAAATTCATATTACTGGCATATTAGTGGCACATTATGTCAAGCTTTTCTTCCCACGTTTGCTAATCTTATTTCTCAAATGGAACTGACAGGAGACCATACACAAACATAAGAGTCCGGAGAAGGATATCCAAATACTCAAAGGCTTGCCATCAGAACAAGTCTATTTGGATTCACCTCGCAAGAAGAGTTTGCTCCAGAATTGGCCATGGATGTCAACTATGGTGTCCTATTGTTTCTTTGGTCTTCATGACACTGCATATAGTGAGGTAAATATTGTTTCAGAATTCTTGTCCTTTCTGCATTCTGCTACTACATGAGAAGTCTCCAAATCCACCTAAACGCTATTCAATTTAATTTCTTTCATAGCACCTCATCTACTACTTGCATTCATCTTTAATACTCCCTCCGTCCGAAAATACTTATCATCAAAATCGACAAAAAGGGATATATCTAGAACTAAAATACATCTAGATACATCCCCTTTTATTCATTTTGATGACAAGTATTTCCGGACAGAGGGAGTAGTTATCATTGTATAACACTCTAGCTGTCATGCGATTCTTTCAATACCAGATACTGTCCTTGTGGGCTGTTAGTGACAGAAAGTATGGCGGTCTTAGCTTCTCATCTGAAGATATCGGTGGAGTTCTTGCCGTGGCAGGTCTTGCATCCCTCTGCCTTTACCTAATGTTTTTACTTTTTGAACTTTCATGTGGCTTTGAAGGTGCATGTTAGTATCACGGGGTGACCTAATACTTCCTCCTTTTGGTCCAGGTGCTAGTCTTCTTGTATACCAGCTTATCATTTATCACTGGGTTCACAAGTTTCTGGGACCAGTCATTTCGTCGCGTGTTGCTTCTGTGAGTAGTGACTTATTGTGCTTTTTCCAGATAAACAAATAGATTGAGTTTCAATGTTTCATGATCATGGCTGATGTTTTTGAAATTGACACTGTAGGCCCTGTCCATACTTATTGTCAGTACTTATCCCTTTATGACATACTTATCTGGCGCCAAACTGTCTTTTGCTCTCTACTCTGCAGCCATGATGAGAAGTGTTGTTGCAGTAAGCATTTTTCTGCACCTGCTTTGTCTGAAAGTATAGTTAGTACTTTATATTATCTCAGCACACCAACTGAAAGCCAATGGCTCCTATTCTGGTTCATGTATTTTCCAGTGGTAAAGGTATGATATGCTACAGTGCAAATTGTGTATCCAAGGGTATCTAATCTTTGTATACTGCAAACTTGTACAGATTACTGCCAGCACAGGAATTTCCCTTCTGCAGAACCATGCTGTGGTATGTACATGTATATATATAACCAGGGGAGCTTTTTTGCAACACCATGTTTGCGTCAGTCGAACTGAATAAAACAACGTTTCTGAATTTGATACCAGCGTCAAGACCAAAGAGGCACTGCGAATGGTATATCGACAACTGCCATGTCGTTTTTCAAGGCGATTGCTCCAATCGGGGCTGGTTATCTGTGAGTAGCTCCTGTCATCACATCTTTTCCATAAACAGGGTGCAATGAGGGAAACAATTACTGTAATTTTCGTCCTCAATCACTCTGCTTTGGGCTCCTAATTCTCATCCCCTAATGTTACTGAATGAATGCAGATTCTCATGGGCGCAGAAACATCAGGACAGCACCTTCTTCCCAGGTAACCAATCAATATGTTCTTGTATACGTAGTACAGAAGGACTTTCTGATTATACATACTTGATATAGTTGTTTTAGGAAGTAGTAACTTGATCTAGTTTGGTCCGCTGAATCTGCAGGTGATCAGATGGTGTTCTTGGTGCTGAATTTGGTGCAGCTCCTTGGGCTCATGTTTACCTTTGAGCCTTTCCTGGTCTTACCCACTGTAGGAGAAGAGCGCAGTTAGGAACACAGCAGTATAGATTTGACACCTGTCAAAATTTGTAATAACAGGAACGTTCTTCCAATTATTTTATACTAGCAAAAGAGCCCGTGCGTTGCAACGGGAGAGAAAACATAACACACGATCTTAACCCAACAACCATCACTCGAGACCATAATAGGTCCATCTCCTTTATTTTTGCGAGGCATCATATTTGTGTTGCCGCTTATCCTCCTTCTCACCTTCGCCGGCGATGGCCTCAATGTTCACATAAAACAAAGCAAAAAACGTGTTTAAATATGGTTAATCCTAAGGCGTCCCTCTCTCTCTCTCTCTCTCTCTCTCTCTCGCTTTCTCTCATTCTCGCGATGAAAAATTTGTTGTTTTCCCCTGCGACATTTTCAGAGGTATGCTTGTGTAGTTATCGATGTTTTCTTTTCCCTATATGGTTATAGTGGAGTGCTTATTTGCAATCCGGATCGCCATCGGTACGAAAGAAAAATCGGATCTTGCGCTATAAATTATAAGTTTTCTTCCAAAACAATATTTGAAAAATATTTAACAGGTAAAATTAACATCATATTTGGATTCTACATATTTTTTTAATAAAATTTCATATACAATATGTTAAAATCGAAGTTACGGTTTAAAAGATACGTATATTTTAGAAAATCATTTGTTTGACTTAAATATATTCCAAAATAATATTTAAAAATACTTAACAGGTAAATTAATCTCATATTCATATTCTACATATTTTTCTAATCAAATTTCATATATAACATGTTCAAATCGGAGTTACGGTTTAAAAGATATGGATGATTTAAAAAAAAACATGTATTTGACTTAAATATGATCCGCTGATAAATTACCTAAAACATCAGGGGGGTTTTCGAAAATTGTAAAATAACGGTTCGGTATGACTTAAATCCGGACTGCGGGTTGATTTCAAGAAAACACAGGGTCTTTTGTGTAAAATACGAAAAAAACGATTCGTTTTGACTTAAAATAGGACTGCGGGTTGATTTCTCTGAAGTGGAGGGACTTTTCTGAAAAATGCCATGACGGACGGGCTGAAACCCAATTTTCTTTATTATTAGGTAAAGATTGTAATAACAGCAACATTTTAAAACTTGGCGTGGGCCGAGGCGGCTTTTCTTTTTTTAATAGTAGCAATGCACACTTGACCTAGTGAGCATTTTTCTGAAAAGGGGGAGGATGACTCTGCATCAGTTGACGAATATTTTTTGTTAAAGCCAAGAAAATCAACAAAAGGAGAAAAGGAAAAACGGTGGCGGAAAGAAGATGATGGCTCGCACTTGATCAAGACACGGATCAGTGGATGACAAAAGCTAGCCAGCCAGTGGAAACGACTGATGAGAAACAAATCATTTCGCCGGCGACAAACCTTCTTTTTTTCTACTTCTGTAAAAGCCATGCACGTTCATGTGCAGCATCGCAACGCACTAACACTCGCTGATCTACTACGTACGTACGTAGTCACACATCACCCATCGGCGAAGCTGCTCGCTCGGAAAGCAGAAGGAGCTGCTCCACAGGTGGGGCTGCCAGAGCACTCGCAAATTTCGTCGTTGATCCATGGCCAAGTAATCTGCCGCTATGTACTGCAATAATCTACTGTGTCCTTGCTGGTGGAAAGCGCTGCCCCGTCACTAACCACTGTCAGCAAGCTAAGGGACAGGATTCCTAGGATCTGTTCCTGTTAACTCATCACGAGTTGACAAAATATATAGATCACACTTTTTCATCACTAGTATAGGCTTTTGAGTAAATTGGCTAGACGTGTCATATTCAATACTAGAGACCTTTGACAAAAAAATACTACTAGGCGAGATGGGCGACGGACGGCGCGCGGCGCTCTTGCGGGACAGGGGGGGG
>LR738713.1:357815891-357838659 GCA_902687465.1 Secale cereale
GGGGGATACGAAATCATACTGCCAGCCATGTTGGGTAAAGTATCACTTGCCGTTGCCTTCAACCGTGACACACCTTCGTAAACAGGTCATGATCCTCCACACGTTGTAGAGACGACTATAAACGAAACGCCCGTTAAATTTTTTATCATTTCTACTAGACAAATCAACCAAATAACGTCGAGTGCTCCCCCCTTGCGAAGAGTTCTAAAACTTGTGTTCAATCTCATGTAACCAATTGCCAAATATATTAGCAACACTATAAGGAGGATACAAGCCAGAAGCTATTTGGATAACTGACTATATAGAACGCCGCGTCCCAAGCGTCCCCTCGAGGCCTCCTCTGGTCGGCCGAGGGATGGTGCTGGCCGCTCCAGTCGTGCGCCGGCTACCTACGCCGGCACCTCTCTCCGACGACCTCCCCCTCCCTGCGACCCGGCCAGAGATCCTCGTCTGCCTCTCCCGGGCTCTTCGGGGGTGCCCGACGCCGTGAGGCGGAGCGCCGTAGGAGCGAAGATCTGGCGCAGGAGGATGAGCTCCGTGCTGAGCTTGCGTCATGGCCGCCACCGGCTGCTCGAGACCGCGATGGTCAGTCCTCCCGACCGGCTGGCTCCCGGAGTGCTACCCCGCACGGCTCGGACAGTGACTGGCGTCGGCGTGGCACGAGTGCTCCTGCTCCTACGCGTGATGAGGACCGGCGGCTGTCTTGTGAGGATGCCCATTGGGATGACCGTCGTTCGTCTCGGGCGGATGACTCGGCATGGCGTCAGGATGACCCGCGGCCCGGGCTGAACTCCCCTGGGTGCCGGTCGGTCGAGGCTCTGGGTGCGGCGGTCCAGGCTAAGAAGAAGAAGAAGCATAAGAAGAAGAAGGCGACTGGGGTGGTCCCTGGGGTGGCCATCTATCCAGCTACGACCGAGGCTCCTGAGCAGGTGGCTCCGGAGCCTCCCTCTTGTGTCGGCCGCCCCAGGTTCCGCGAGGAGACGGTGTGCATCAACTGTGGATGCGCGGGACACTTCCGCTCAGAGTGTGAAGCCCCTCCCCGATGCCCCACGACCCTTGCCTATCTCGGGTACGGGAATGAGGGGGCGACTTCTATTATGTGGATGCTGAGATTGAGGAGGAGGCGGTTCGACCACACTTGGCGACACTCTTGCCCCCGGGCAGGACTTGCCATCTGGGGTGGTGATCTCGGCCGACCTCATCCAGGCCGAGCTCGCCGCCTACATCGGTGACTTCCGCGACACCGACTTCACTTGGGAGGTGACTGAGACGGCTCCCCTCACCTTCTCGGTCCCCTTCCCCTCCGCAGAGCTGCTTCGTGTGTGTTCCCACGATGTCGTCCGTTGCCCCCATCAACAAATTCATGATCTCCACCTGTCCTGCTGTCGTGGAGCCTGACCCTGTGCCCCCTCTGGCTAAGGTGTGGGTCCTTGTCTACGACTTGCCTCGAGGGGGCAGGTCGGCACCGCGGGGTGGCAAGCTTGCACACATCCTTAAGGCGATCTCTTAGCCGATGGGCAAGCTGGTGACTGTTGACCTAGCGTCCTCCGAGGATGATGGCCCCGCCCGCATTGAGATTCTTTGCCCCGCTCCGACAGAGATTGAATGTCTATCCCTGATCTTCTACTTCGGCCCTAAGGGGAAGCGCCTGACCTTCGAGCTCCAGTCACCGGTTCCTGAGGATCTGCCTGGGTCGGCCCCCGCAGCCACTATGCCTGACTCGGATGATGGGCAGGGTGGGGATGGGGGCTCGTCCGAGGGGGTCTCCTCTAGTGAGGATGATGATGATGATGTGGTTCCTTCGGCTCCGTCTGATGGGCGGCGTAGCCCGGTTTCTACTGGTGGTGGGTCTTCCTGTCCCGCTGGGACGGCTTCTCTGGTGGCGTCAGGGGATGGGACTGTGGCCGTGGCCTCCCTTCCCCTCGTGGTGATCCAGGAGGCTGACCTGGAGGTTGTGGAGGAGGACGTTGTGAGTGTAGGGATGGAGGTGCGCCCCTCGTCTTCGTCGCACTTTCCTGGGGTGGTCTGCTACTTGCGTTCGCCGGGGTCCCCCTTCCCCAGCCTTGGGGTCCCCGAACTTGGAGCCGCCTCCGCCCTTGGAACTGGCATCGGTGACTCCTAGCACGGCCGACTTCAAGCTTTGGGGCGGGTCTTCTTCGCTGGTGGTCCCGCGTCAGAGTGCGAGGCTCAACCAGTCCCGGGTCCTCCTGGATGGCCGTGTACCGACGATCCCGAAGAAGGCCGCCATGCGGGCGGCTGCTTGCGACTTATCCTCAGGTACCCCCACCATCCCCTCATATCCTTCTAGTTCTGGTTCTCGGTTTTCTGTTCTTGGTTCCGCTCTGTTGTCTCATCTGGCAGAGGTGGCCACCGATAGTGGCATTGTGTTTTGTGGCGAGAAGGGGCCCACCCTTGAGCAGATTTCCGCTATTTGCACCAAGGAGAGGCTCGATGGTGTGTTGGCTGAAGCCCGTGCTTGTGTTGCGCATGGTGAACCCATCACCCCGGCGCACACTGACCCTGGTCATAGAGAGACTAGGGCTGGTGTGGCGCTCCCTATGGAGACTATGGCGGAGACGCCCCTTGCAGTCCCCCTCGGTGAGGGCTCTGCGAGGGCGTCCCCCCACACGTCTCAACCCCACTGAACACCGGATAGAGGAGTGTGGGTCTTATTCCAGGTTAGCTTCCCTCAGACCAGAGGCCTTCGTTTCCCCCCTACGCGGGGGCGACATGGATGTTCGATGAAGGCATCCCCCGACCCGCGATTGACGGGCGGGCTAGCTCGGCCCCGCTTGCAGGGCCTAGGGATTCCATTGAGGTTATTAAATGAAGCTCCTTTGTTGGAACATTAGGGGCTTCGGCCTCACTGGCCGGCGGTGGCAGCTCATCGTGTATTTGCGTCAAGAAGAGATTGACATTGTGGGACTTAAGGAGACGATTCGCCAGGACTTTAGTATGCATGAGCTCCAGGGGCTCTCCTGCCATCAGTATGCCTGGCAGTGGTTGTTTGCTACGGGTCAATATAGAGGCATCTTGCTCGGAGTCAGGGAGGATGCTTTCTCGGTTGAGGATATGGACCGAGGGGAGTTCTTCCTGAGCATGTCCGTCACTGACTGACGAGTTCACCTTAGCTGGGAGGTGATTTTTGTCTATGGTCCTGCGGATCATGGGCGCTCTGCCGACTTCCTTGCCAAGCTCAAAAATAAGGTGGAGAGGTGCACCACTCCGGTGGTGGTGGCCTGGGACTTCAACCTCATTAGGTGGGCCTCAGATAAAAGCTCTCCTAATGTTGATCGGGTCCGCATGCGTCTATTCAATGACTGCATTGCGGACCTTGCGCTTCGTGAGATAGCCCGTGTAGGGGCTAGGTTCACATGGACGAATAAGCATGCGGACCCCATCCGGAGTGTTTTGGATTGGGTGTGTCGGCTCAGTGCAAACTGATGTTCCCATTGTGCTCCCTCAAGGCGGTCACTCGGATTGGCTCCGACCATACCCCCTGCTTTTCTCTTTAGGGGATGATGCCCCCTAGAACCCGTCGCTTCTGCTTTGAGGCGTTTTGGTTGGAGCAACCGGGTTTCTTTGAGTTGGTTCGCGATCGCTGGCTAGAGGCTGTCGCGTCCCCGCCTCGTGTGTTTTGTGCTATGGATGTGTGGCATCACAGTGCTAAAATGGCCCGTCAGGCCATGAAGGGCTGGGGGCGAACCTTGGTGCTAATCTTCGGGCCCGTAAAGCTAGATCAGATTAAGGTGCTAGATGGCCTTGCGGACGGGTCGGGCCTTTCTCCTTATGACTGGATTAGGAGATACTCCCTCGAGGGCTCGCTCATGGACATTTACAAGAGCGAGGAGTTGTTTTGGCAGCGTCGAGGGGGCCATAACTAGCTCCTTAAGGGGGATGCAAACACTGCCTACTTCCTGGCGATTGCCAATGGCCGCAGGCGAAAATGTGGCATCCCTTTCCTCTGGGATGGGGATGTTCTTCTGGAGAGCCTAGATGACATCTCCACCCATATTTACTCCTTCTATAAGGAGTTGTTTTCGGCTCAGCCGCGTGGAGGCGTCTCCCTCTGCGCTGACTTCTGGCCGCTTGCAGATCGGGTCTCCGATGCGGAGAATGCAGAGCTTACTCTCCCTTTGTGATGGCCTGGCTTATTAGGGATGATAGACTACTCATATCAATAAGGAATTCCTTCTTTTCCGGGAGCCCATTCGGATAGAACTCCAAAGTTAAGCGTGCTCAGCTTGGAGTAGTTTCAGGATGGGTGACCGACCGGGAAGTTGCTCCCGGGTGCGCACGAGTGAGGACAAAGTGCGCAGAAAAGACTAGTATTGATATGTGAGGCCAGTCTAGATCCCGCCAGGAGTAACGACCACCGGCGGGTGTGTCCGGGGCGTTACAAGTTGGTATCAGAGCCGACCCTTGCGGTTACACGGATGTTTGCGGACAGTTTGCAGTCATGTTGTGCATGACGTTTGTGACCCGTCGTGGCACACAGCATGGCACATGTGCTGTCCTGGAAGCACAGACGGTTGTGCCAAGAGGGAACGTTCCTGTGGCCCGACGAGGACGTCGGTTCCTCTGAGTGAGGGTGTATGTGATGGCCTGGCTTATTAGGGATGATAGACTACTCATATCAATAAGGAATTCCTTCTTTTTCGGGAGCCCATTCGGATAGAACTCCAAAGTTAAGCGTGCTCAGCTTGGAGTAGTTTCAGGATGGGTGACCGACCGGGAAGTTGCTCCCGGGTGCGCACGAGTGAGGACAAAGTGCGCAGAAAAGACTAGTATTGATATGTGAGGCCAGTCTAGATCCCGCCAGGAGTAACGACCACCGGCGGGTGTGTTCGGGGCGTTATACCCTTTCTCTCCCGAGGAGGTGGGACGGGCGATTGCCTCTATGAAAGCTTGCTCGGCCCCGGGGCCGGATGGCCTTCCAGTAGTTTCCTTCCGGAAATTCTGGGAGATCCTACGTCCGGTCATTATGCCCATGTTCCATGAGTTTTATATCGGAACTCTGGACATGGCTCGTATTAATTATGGTGTCATATCTTTGATCCCCAAAGTAGTTGGGGCAACGGATATTCGGCAATTCCGTCCCATCATGGTGATCAACGTGTTGGAGCGAATCTTTTCGAAGGTTTGCGCGACCCGTTTATCCCCTATGGCGGAAATGATTGCCCACCCCCTTCAGTCCGCGTTCTTGAAGGGCCGGCAGATCCATGACGGGATTCTTGCCCTTCACGAGATTGTCCATCAGGTGGCGTCGAAGGGGCTTAAGAGGGTCTTCCTCAAATTGTACTTCCCGAAGGCGTATGACCGTCTGGATTGGTCCTTTTTGAGGTTGGTGATGTAGCGACGAGGATTTGGCGAGCGATGGTGTTCCTGGATCATGCAATTGGTTCGATCTGGAAACACGACGATCAACATCAATGGCGAAGTGGGACCCTTGTTCCAGGCCACCAGGGGGGTACAACAAGGGGATCTTGTCTCCCCCTTGCTTTTCAACCTTGTAGTTGATGCCCTTATAGGCATCCTAGATAAGGCCAAGATGGCCGGCCACCTTAAGGGTGTGGTTAGTCACCTCATTCCGGATTGGGGGGAGGGGTTACCCACTTGCAGTATGCGAATGACACCATGATTATGGTAGAAGGCTCGGATTCGAACATTGTTAATCTTAAGTTCCTTTTGCTCTGCTTTGAGGAAATGTCTGGACTTAAGATTAACTTTGATAAGAGCGAGGTTGTGGTCCTTGGCTACTCAGAGGCTGAGCAGCACAGGATCGCACATAACCTCAATTGTAGGTTGGCTTCATTCCCCATATCTTACTTGGGGATGCCCCTGGCTGAGTCTAGGATTTTGGTGAGTGGGTATGATCCGCTTGTGGGACAAGTAGCGTCCCGTGCGGAGTCTTGGTGCGGTAGGTTCACTTCTAAAGGAAGCAAAACTGTCCTCATTAGCTCTAACCTTGCCGGCCTCCCCATGTATATGATGGGGATGTACATCTTGCCCGAAGGTGTGCATAGTTCCTTTGACAAGGAGCTGGCTAGGTTCTTCTGGCAAGCAGGGGATGGTCGGTCTAAGTACCATATGGTGAAATGGGCTGACATCTGCTTGCCGAAGGACCGAGGGGGGTTGGGCATCCCTGCGTCTCGCCGTATGAACATTGCGCTCATGCGTCGTTGGGTTTGTCAGATCTTGCGGGGAGATGGAGGTTTGTGGCTGCAGCTGATTGAGTCCAAGTACTTGCAGGGCCAGCCCCTCTTGGCTTGCTCGCACTCGGCTGGGTCATAGTTTTGGAAATCTATCCGGGCCATCAAGGATGAGATTAGCCTGGGTTTGTGGTTCTCGGTTGGCAATGGGTCTGGGACCCAGTTTTGGTTGGACCCCTGGCTTGATGGAGAGCCTCTCCGCATGTGGTTTCCGAGGCTCTTTGCGATTTGTGACAACCCGACTGTTCTTGTATCTGCGATTGCCTTGGATGAGGGATGGAATATTACGTTCCACCGCTCATTTGGACTAGGTGAGGTACATGAATGGACAACTTGAGGGAAATAGTCCCTCTTCCTCTGTCCCAGCACCCTGACACTGTTTCTTGGAGTCTTTCTCCTTCCGGAGAATTCTTCGTTAGTTCGGCTTATCAGGTGCTTTGCCGGTTGCTGATACGTATCCATCCTATCTACTTTTCCAAACTCTTTTGCCCTTATTTTGGACTCTAATTTGCATGATTTGAATGGAACTAACCTGGACTGACGTTGTTTTCAGCAGAATTGCCTTGGTGTTATTTTTGTGCAGAAATAAAAGTTCTCGGGGTGACCTGAAACTTCACGGAGTTTATTTTTAGAATATATAAAAAATATTGACGGAAAGAAATACCGGAGGGGCCCACACCCTGGCCACAAGGGTGGGGGCGCCCCCCAGGGCGCGCCATCCGTCCTTGTGGGCCCCCTGGACCTCCACTGACCTCAACTCCAACTCCATATAATCTCTTTCAGGGAGAAAAAAATCAAAGAGATGATCCCATTGCGTTTTACGATATAGAGACCTGATCCGAAGTCCGTTCGGGGCTCCAGAGAGTGGAGATCATCGCCGTCTTCATCATCAACCATCCTCCATCACCAATTTCATGATGCTCACCGCCGCGCGTGAGTAATTCCATCGCAGGCTTGTTGGACGGTGATGGGTTGGATGAAATTTATCATGTAATCGAGTTAGTTTTGTTAGGGTTTGATCCCTAGAATCCACTATGTTCTGAGATTGATGTTGCTATGACTTTGCTATGCTTAATGCTTGTCTCTAGGGCCCGAGTGCCATGATTTCAGATCTGAACCTATTATGTTTCCATGAATATATGTGTGTTCTTGATCCTATCTTGCAAGTCTATAGTCACCTACTATGTGTTATGATCTGTCAAACTCGGAGTGAAAATAACCGGGGCACTTCCCGATGATGACCATAGTTTGAGGAGTTCATGTATTCACTAAGTGTTAATGCTTTGGTCCGGTACTCTATTAAAAGGAGGCCTTAATATCCCTTAGTTTCCATTAGGACCCTGCTACCATGGGAGGGTAGGACAAAAGATGTCATGCAAGTTCTTTTCCATAAGCACGTATGACTATATACGGAATACATGCCTACATTACATTGATGAATTGGAGCTAGTTCTGTGTCACCCTAGGTTATAACTGCTACATGATGAATATTATCCGACGCCTATCACTGCCGATCCATTGCCTATGAGTTCGTTCCATATTGATACTTGCTTTGTTACTTTCGTTACTGCTGCTGTCACCATCATTACAAAACTGCTACTGTTACTTTTGCCACTGTTACCGTTACTTCCATACTACTTTGCTACTAAATATTTTGGTGCAGACATTAAGTTTTCCAGGTGTGGTTGAATTGACAACTCAGCTTCTAATACTTGAGAATATTCTTTGGCTCCCCTTGTGTCGAATCAATAAATTTGGGTTGAATACTCTACCCTCGAAAACTATTGCGACCCCCTATACTTGTGGGTTATCAGTTGCCGGTTCTCCAGTGGTTATCCCCATTGTGGAAGACGCTGATGCCCTGATGATCAAGATTTTCCTATGGCAGCTTCTTAGAGATCGTTTACCTTCGGGGACCGAGGCGTTGAAACGCCATGGTCCGGGCAATGGCCTTTGCCCCCTTTGCCTCGTCCCGGAAACGGGATCGCACATTTTGTTCTCATGCGTAGCAATGCATGCACTTTGTGTTGGGTAACGTAGCATGCAATTACAAAAATTTCCTACGCTCACGCAAGATCTATCTAGGAGATGCATAGCAACGAGAGGGGGAGAGTGTGTCTACGTACCCTCGTAGACTGAAAGCGAAAGCGTTTTACAACGCGGTTGATGTAGTCGAACTTCTTCGCGCTTCAACTGATCAAGTACCGAACGCACGACACCTCCGTGTTCTGCACACGTTTAGCTCGATGACGTCCCTCGTTCCTTTGATCCAACAAGCTGTCGAGGAAGTAGATGAGTTCTGTCAACACGATGGCATGGTGACGGTGATGGTGAAGTGATCAGCGCAGGGCTTCGCCTGAGCACTACGAGAATATGACCGAAGGCGTAAACTATGGAGGGGGGCGCCGCACACGGCTAAAAATTGTTGGTGTGTGTTCTAGGCGCCCCCTCCCCATGTATATATAGGTTGGAGGGGAGGAGAGGTAGCCAAGGAGGCATCCCAATTAGGAGGAAACCTACTTGGGGTCCTCTCCAATCTTGCCAAAACCCCCTTTCCTATTCCTATTCGAAGTAGGAAGGGAAAAGGAAGTAAGTGGGAATCCTATTCCCTTTTTCCTTTTCTCCTTCCCATTTCCTTCTCCTATTTGGCAGCCCATATGGGGGCGCACCAGCCCCTTTGTGGCTAGTGTGTTTCCCCTCTTGGCCCATAAGATCCATATCTTTTGCCAGGGGTGCCCGGAACCCCTTCCGGTGACCCGATAAGTACCCGGTGAATCCCGAAACACTTCTAGTGTCTGAATACCATCGTCCTATATATATCAATCTTTACCTCTCGACCATTTCGATACTCCTCGTCATGTCATGATCTCATCTGGGACTCCGAACAACATTCGGTCACCAAATCACATAACTCATGTAATACAATATCATCATCGAACGTTAAGCATGCGGACCCTACGGGTTCGAGAACTTTATAGACATGACCGAGACACCTCTCTGGTCAATAACCAATAGCAAAACCTGGATGCTCATATTGGCTCCCACATATTCCGCGAAGATCTTTATCGGTCGAACCGTAATGACAACATACATTATTCCCTTTGTCATCGTTATGTTACTTTCCCGAGATTCGATTGTCGGTATCTTCATACCTAGTTCAATCTCGTTACCAGCAAGTCTCTTTACTCGTTCCGTAATACATCATCCCGTGAATAAGTCATTAGTCATTTTCTTGCAAGGCTTATTATGATGTGTATTACCGAGAGGACCTAGAGATACCTCTTTGATACTCGGAGTGACAAATCCTAACTCGATTCTCGCCAACCCAACAAGACACCTTCGGAGATACCTGTAGAGCATCTTTATAATTACCCAGTTACGTTGTGATGTTTGATATCACACAAGGCAATCCTCCAATATCCGGGATTTGCATGATCTCATAGTCGGAGGAATATGTATTTGCCATGAAGAAAGCAATAGTAGTAAAACTGAACGATCATTATGCTAAGCTAACGGGTGGATCATGTCCATCACATCATTCTCCTAATGATGTGATCCCGTTACAAAATGACAACACGTGTCTATGGTTAGGAAACTTAACCTTCTTTGATTTACGAGCTAGTCTAGTAGAGGCTTACTAGGGACACGGTGTTTTGTCTATGTATCCACACATGTATCAAGTTTCTGGTTAATATAATTCTAGCATGAATAATAACCATTTATCATGATATAAGGAAATATAAAATAACAACTTTATTATTGCCTCTAGGGAATATTTCCTTCACTTTGGTGCTTTGTTCGTGAGGCTCTGGGACCGGAGTGGGAGGCCCATGACCTTGTAGAGTTTCTGCAGGTAAGGGCCACTCAGGTTAGCCGTAAGCGCCGACTGTTCTGGTTCATCTTCGCAGCTATGATGTGGACTCTTTGGACTACTCGCAATAAGATGGTGATTGAGCAGGTGCTCCCACGGTGTGCTTCTGACTCGTTCTTCAAATTTCTTGCCTTCTTGCAGCACTGGCATCCGCTCGCTAGGACGAGAGACCATGACCGACTTCAGCTCTATCTGGATACTCTGCTGTCTTCCGCGCGTCAGCTCTCTGACCGTTTGCCTGCTTCGTAGCTTGGCCTGGTGGCCTTTTATGTTTCTTCTTCTTTCATTTGGGCATGTCTGCGCTGTGGCCCTAGCAATTTTCTTTGATGACTCTGGTTGGGAAGTGGTTGTATGGATGTTTGCTTTATTTATAAAGCGGGGCGAAAGCCTGTTCGAGACACCATATAGAACGAGCTAATTTACATAGGAAGGACAAATGTTTTATTGTCTCATCATGCTGACAAAAGACACATTGCGTACTTTCATGCCAATTCCTCTTAGTAAGGTTATCTTTAGTAAGAATGACTCCGCGACGAAGAAACCATACAAATATTTTATTCTTAAGAGGTATTTTTCATCTTCCTAATATTCTTGTTTTTAGCAACTGGCACATCTAATTGGAGCAAAACTCTATAAGTGGACTCCACTAAGAATTTTCCATTCCCATGTAGGTTCCCTTGTGACAATTGCACCATGGACAATCGCTCGAGCAGGGTGATCCAAGGTTGGATTATGGATCCACTTTAATCTCTTATAAAGTAAAATGTATGACACTTACACTAGCATCCACATCACATAAACCATGATAACAATGATCTTATATTTTGACAGAAACAACATGCATGCCAAAAATGAGTTTATTTTTATCTTTAGGACCGGGTTTAGCAATCCTATTTGCTTCATTACAGAAATATATGACATGTCCATCAATATTATCAACTAAAAGATCTTTAACCATGGCAACATTAGGTTCCACACTTATTTGTTCAGATGGTCTAGGTGTTTTAATATCACTCTTATTAACCATAGTTGAAGCTTTAGCATGTTTCTTAATCCTAACCGAAAAAGGTTGTTTCTAACCATAAGCAGTAGGCACAATTGGCTCAATATTATATATAATTGTTTCATCTTTATTTATAATTGGTTTCTCATAATTTTTTCTTCAATGAGTGGATGAAATTTAAATCACTTCTCCTTAGGGAGATTAACATGAGCAGCAAAAGATTCACAAAAAGTGGCTACTATCTCAAAGTCAAGTCTATATTTAGTGCTAAACTTATGAAAAACATTGGTTTTCATAAAGGAATTAACACAATCGAACTTAAGATTTATACCCGACTCTTTACCATTGTCTATTTCCCAATCTTCAGAGTTGCGTTTAATTCTTTCTAGAAGATCCCATTTGAACTCAATAGTTCTCTTCATGAATGAACCAGTATAATAAGTATCAAGTATTGATTGATCATTATGAGAAAGCCAAGCATAAAAGTTTTGTATAATAATTTCTCTAGTGAGCTCATGATTGGGGCATGTATACATTATGTATTTAAGCCTCCCCAAGCTTGAGCGGTACTTTCTCCTTCACGAGGCCAAAAATTATGGCTCAAGCTTTTGATGAAATTCCAATTTCATCCGGTTCCAATCCGATATTCCAGTATCATCTAATAGACTATACCATTTCAATGTATATTCCTCCAAAGATAAATGGAATACCTTCTTATTAATTCCATCCTCGGATAAACCTACAAGCTTAAACTGTTGGGAAACGTAGCATGCAATTTCAAAACAATTCCTACGTTCACGCAAGATCTATCTAGGATATGCATAGCAACGAGAGGGGGAGAGTGTGTCTACGTACCCCCCTAGACCAAAAGCGGAAGCGTTTGACAATGCGGTTGATGTAGTCAAACTTCTTCTCGTTCCGACCGATCAAACACCGAACGTACGACACCTCCGAGTTCTGCACAATTTCAGCTTGATGACATCCCTCGAACTCTTGATCCAGCAAAGTGTCGAGGAAGTAGATGAGTTCTGTCAGCACGACGGCGTAGTGATAGTGATGGTGAAGTGATCCGCGCAGGGCTTCGCCTAAGCTCTACGAGAATATGACCGGAGGCGTAAACTGTGGAGGGTGGCGCCGCACACGGCTAACAATTGTTGGTGTGTTCTAGGCGCCCCCTCCCCATGTATATATAGGTTGGAGGGGAGGATAGGCAGCCAAGGGGGCGCCCCAATTAGGAGGAATCCTACTTGGGGTCCTCTCCAATTCGGCCAACCCCCTCTCATATTCCTATTCGGAGTAGGAAGGGAAAAGGAAGAGAGGGGAGAGGAAAGGAAGCGGGAGGCCGAATCCCCCCTTTCCTTCTCCCACTTGGCCGGTGGCCTAGGAGGGGTGCGCCAGCCCCTTGTGGGCCGGTGTGCCCCTTCCACTTTGGCCCATGTGGCCTATTAACCTCCCGGGGATTCCGGTTACCCCCCGGTACTCCGATACGTACCCGATACCCCTCGGAACACTTCCGTTGTACGAATACTATCGTCATATATATATCAATCTTTACCTCTCGACCATTTCGAGACTCCTCGTCATGTCTGTGATATCATCCGGGACGCAGAACAACATTCGGTCACGAAATCACATAACTCATATAATTTCAAATCGTCATCGAACGTTAAACGTGCGGACCCTATGTGTTCGAGAACTATGTAGACATGATCGAGACACCTCTTTGGTCAATAACCAATAGCGGAACTTGGATGCTCATATTGGTTCAGATATATTTTACGGAGATCTTTATCGGTCGAACCATAATGACAACATATATTATTTCCTTTATCAATCAGTATGTTACTTGCCCGAGATTCGATCGTCGGTATCTTCATACCTAGTTCAATATCGTCATCGACAAGTCTCTTTACTCATTCCATAATAGATCATCCCGAGACTAAATCATTAGTCTTTTGCTTGCAAGGCTTATTATGATGTGCATTACCGAGAGGGCCCAAATATACCTCCCCTATACTCGGAGTGACAAATCCTAATCTCGATCTATGCCAACTCAACAAACACCTTCAGAGATACATGCAGAGCATCTTTATAATCACCCAGTTACGTTGTGATGTTTGATAGCACACAAGGTATTCCTTCGATATCCGGGAGTTGCATAATCTCATAGTCGGAGGAATATGTATTTGACATGAAGAAAGCAATAGCATTAAAACTGAACGATCATAACGCTAAGCTAACGGGTGTGTCTTGTCCATCACATCTTTCTCCTAATGATGTGATCCCATTATCAAATGACAACTCATGTCTATGGTTAGGAAACCTTAACCATCTTTTATCAACGAGCTAGTCTAGTAGAGGCTCACTAGGGACATAGTGTTTGTCTATGTATTCACACATGTATTAAGGTTTCCAATCAATACAATTCTAGCATGAATAATAAACATTTATCATGAATAAGGAAATATAAAATAACAACTTTATTATTGCCTTTAGGGCATATTTCCTTCATAAACAATCCAGAAATTTCATCCACATAGATTAAGTGCATATCAGGATGTACCGTTCCATCTCATGTATAATGATTAACTAGCAGTTTGTCCAACATACCCGAAGGAATCTCATAATAGATCTTTTCAGTAGGTTAAGTAGGTTGAGTGGCAAATGTAATTGTTTCCGGTCGAGGTGAATATACCCCGAACAAACCCCTGAAAAGGTTATTTTCCATGGTGACAAGTGACAGTAAATTTCAGCACGTAATAAAAATATTTCCTTACCAAAGGCGCTTCACTCCCCAGCAACGACACCAGAAAAAAGTCTTGATGACCCACAAGTATAGGAGATCAATCATAGTCCTTTAGATACGTAAGAGTCTCGAACCCAACAAGGAGTAGAAGTAAATGATAAATGGTTTTCAGCAAGGTATTCTCTGCAAGTACTAAAAGTAACGGTGATAGATAGTTTTGTAACACGATAATTCGTAACAAGTGACAAGTAGCAATAGTAACAAGGGTGCAGCATGGTGGCCCAATCTTTTTTATGGTAAAGGACAAGCCGGAAAGTTCTCTTATATAAAGAAGAGTGCTCTCGAGGACACATGGGAATTGTCGTCTAGTCACGTCCGTCGTGTTTAGTTGATTCACGTTTGTTACTTTGATAATTTGATGTGTGGTTGGATGGGTGATGTCTACTACACAACTTTATTCTTGTAGACTAATGTTGGGACTCCAAGCACTGAGTTTTGTAGGACAGTAGCAATTTTCCCTCAAGTGGATGACCTAAGGTTTATCAATCCATGGGAAGTGTAGGATGAAGATGGTCTCTCTCAAACAAGCCTGCAAGAGTCTCTTGTGTCCCCAACACACCCAATACAATGGCAAATTGTATAGGTGTCGGCGAAGAGATGGTGATAGAAGTGCAATATGGATAGTAGATATTGATTTTTGTAATAGTAACAATAAAAAAACAGCAAGGTAGCAAATGACAAAACTGAGCACAAACGGTATTGCAATGCGTAGAAACAAGGCCTAGGGTCCGTACTTTCGCTAGTACAATCTCTCAACAATGCTAATATAACTGGATCATATAACCATCCCTCAAAGTGCGATGAAGAATCACTCCAAAGTTCCTATCTAGCGGAGAACATAAGAAGGAATTGTTTGTAGCTATTCTTTCCGATCAATCTATACAAGAGTTCGTTATAAAATAACACAAGTTATTCTTTCCGATTGATCTATCAAGAGTTCGTACTAGAATAACACAAGTTATTCTTTCCGATTGATCTATCAAGAGTTCATACTAAAATAACACCAAACAAATTCAGATTCATCATACTCAATCCAACACAAAGAACCTCAAAGAGTTCCCCAAGATTTCTACCAGAGAAACAAAGACAAGAACGTGCATCAACCCCTATGCATAGATTACCCCAATGTCACCTTGGGAATCCGCGAGTTGAGTGCCAAACATATGTCAAGTGAATCAATACGATACCCCATTGTCTCCACGAGTATTCAATTGCAAGACATATATCAAGTGTTCTCATATCCATAAAAGTATTCAATCCAATAACAATGAAATCTCAAAGGGAAAAACTCAATTCATCACAAGATAGAGAGGGGAAAACACCATATGATCCGACTATATTAACAAAGCCTGTGATAGATCAAGATCATGCATCTCAAGAACACGAGGGAGAGAGAGATTAAACACATAGGTACTGGTAGAAACCCTTAGCCCCGAGGGTGGACTACTCCCTTCTCATCATGGTGGCCGCCGGGATGATGAAGATGGCCACCAATGATGATTTCCCCCTTTGGCGGAGTGCCGGAAAGGGATCTAGATTGGATATCGTGGATACAGAGCCTTGCGGCGGCATAACTTCCGATCTAGGTTCACCCCGAAGGGTTTCAAAATATTTGGGAATTTATAGGGCGAAGAAGGGGAGCAGGAGGCCACCGAGGTGGGCACAACCCACCTGGGCGCGCTTGGCCCCCCAGGCGCGCCCTGGTGGGTTGTGCCCCCCCGGGGCACCCCCCAGGTGCTGCTCTAGCCCATCGGGAGTCTTCTGGTCCATAAAAAATCCACAAAAAGTTTCGCGGTGTTTGGACTCCGTTTGATATTGATTTCATGCAATGTAAAAAACATGTAGAAAACGGCAACTGGCACTTGGCAATATGTCAATAGGTTAGTCCCAAAAAATGATATAACATGATTGTAAAACATCCATGAATGATAATATAACAACATGGAACAATAAAAAAATTATAGTTGGAGACGTATAAACGGGTACTTGGGTGTTGTTCTTACTTGAACAAGCAACCCACTTATGATTATCCCCTCTCGCAAGTATCCACAACTATGAAATAAGATTTAAGATAAACCTGACCATAACATGAAACATATGGATCCAAATCAGCCCCTTACGAAATAACACAAAAACTAGGGTTTAAGCTTCTGTCACTCTAGCAACCCGTAATCTACTTATTACTCCACAATGCCTTCCCTTAGTCCCAAATATATGCAGAAGTGTCATGCAGTCAACGTTCACATGACACCACTAAAGGAAGCAACAACATACATATAATCAAAATATCAAACGAATACCAATATCACATGATTATTTATAACAAGACTTCTCCCATGTCCTCAAGAACAAAAGTAACTAGTCACAAATCAAATTCATGTTCAATATCAGAGGTGTATTGAGTATGCCTAAGGATATGAATATATAATCTTCCACCAAATAAACCAACTAGCATCAACTACAAGGTGTAATCAACAGTACTAGCAACCCACAGGTACCAATTTGGGGTTCTGGGACAAGGATGGAATACAAGAGATGAACTAGGGTTTGAGAGGAGATGGTGCTGGTGAAGATGTTGATGATGATTGGTCCCCCGGAGATGAGAGGATCATTGGCGATGTCGATGGCTTTGATTTCCCTGTCCCGAAGGGAAGTTTCCCATCAGAATCGCTCCACCGAAGAGCAAAACTTCTCCCGCCGAGGTTCCGCCTCGAGACGGCGGTGCTTGATCCCAAAAGTATCTCCCTTATTTATTTTCTAGGTCAAAACCATTCATATAGCAGAAGATGGGCACCGGAAGCCAGCCATGGTGTAACGCCCAAGATGCGATTCTATCCCGATCACATGATACACTCGTGATTGGAGCACAACCGCATTTCAGGCGCTTAGCAAGATGGATATCATTACATCGTACCATTACATAAATACATGGGGGTACAACAAATCATACAAGTCACATGAATACAACAACATCAATACAAGGCATCCGACTACGGATGCAAACATGAAAAGCACAACGACATCCATCCTGCTATCCCAGGCTGCCGACCAGGAACCTAACCCAAGATGAATGAAGAAGAAGTAAGGACTCCAACACAAATAAGCATCGCTCTCACATCAAGTCGTCGGAAACCTGCACCTGCAACTATTATTGTAGTATCTATGAGCCACGAGGACTCAACAATCCCATAACCATGGGTATCAAGACTAGCAAAGCTTTAATGGGTATGGAGAGGTTAAGTGGTGAGGTTGCAGCAACGGCTAAGAAAAAGTATGGTGGCTAACTTACGAGTACAAGAATAAGATGAGCCTCTACGCAAACGGTCGCAAACTAGTAATGATCGCTAGAGATCCTGAACTACCAGCGAGTCAAACATAACCCCATCGTGTTCTCTTCTCAAAATGAAAAGGGACGGTCACGGTTACTCACGCGGTTGTGTATTTTATTTCGAATCCTCTGCCAAGTTTTCTACAACTGGACATTAACAAATTCCCATCTTCCACATAACAACGGGCACGGCTTTCGAAAGGTCATAACCATGCAGGGGTGTCCCAACTTAGCCCATCACAAGCTCACGATCTGCGGAGTCGCAACTCCATGTTGGGAAGACCCGAGTATTCTCGGAATCCCGTGCTCAAGATATTTCGACAAAGGTAAAACTTATCCAGCAAAACCTCTCGGCGTGTCGACACCCTGATAGTAGCCGCGCGTAACTCATCTCAGGCCACGACCGGATGGGACAGCTACAGGTATATACCAATCCTCGAGTTTCCCCGTGGTGGCCCCGCAGTCCACCTAGTTTGGACCAACACTCATGAGGAGCACTGGCCCGGGGGTTGATTAAGAATCCTCGGTTGCTAGCCGGTCCCTATGCAAGTTTTAGTTATTAGGCAAATGTAGTACCAAAGTTGGGTCTTGCTGGAAAAGCTTTAAGCAATACGAATTATCGAGGGGGGCCCATAAACCCCAACCATGTTAGGAACGCAAAATCAAGGAACATAACGCCGGTTTATCGGTTCTTAAGGCGGCATGAGTAGAACAAAACACCGAGCAAAAGGCCAAGCCTTCCATCCATTGCCAAGTATATAGGTGCATTAATTAAATTAACAGATATTGTGATATTCCAACAATGTCCAGCTCCAACATGGGGAAATCTTCATCTTCACCAGCAACTAACAACGCTATAAGAGGGGCTGAGCAAGTGGTAACATAGCCAAACAACGGTTTGATGGGATGGTGTCAAAGGTTAGAGGTTTCATGGCAACAAGGAGGGGCTGACAACAAATAGATAGGCAGCATGACATATAGCGATAGCATCAAGACAACTAGCATAGCAATGATAGTAAATGTATCCAAGGTGACGGTTATCTTGCCTGAGGTCCCGCAAGGAAGACGAACGAGTCCATGAAGAAGACGAAGAAGAAGCCACGAAGACGAACCAAGTGTAGTCGAACGAATCCTCACGATCGCAACGAAAGAAGCACTAACGAAAAGAAGCAAGCAACACGGTAAACACACCACACAAGAACATGACATAATGCCCAACCAAGTATGTTGCAAGACAATTCTATATGATGCAAAACATGGCAAGGGATGAAGCATGCAAGAACATCACACAAAGCAAGTTTAAATGAGGCCGGAAACAACATACAACAATTCGGGTAAGTCCTCATATGCAATTTTCGAAATTGGTCCAGATCCAAACAAACCTTATGTTAAAGTTGTTAAAAAGCAGGTTAACATGCACCATGATGATCTACTCGAAATTCTAGTCAAGTTTCATATAAAGTTCATGTAATTCGGAGCTACGACCTAGAAGATATGAGCAAAATAAGATGAACATGGTAAAGATGCAAGATGCATCCACACATCAATTAAACACACTCCAAACATGTATTCAACATGTTATTATGCATCTACATGCAAAAACATACAAGTTTCATATAGGACACGCTCAAAACAGAGCAACGGTTCATCACATACACACGAAACAAGATTAAAGGACAAGCTGTCCCAAAACAGCAAGTAGGCATATCGTTGACATCAAAACAACATGATACAATAACATTTCATGGCAACAGAGGGCATGACAAGCATGCACATGTCAAGCACTACAAGCATGATCTCTGAGATACTACCAAACACCACTAGAATATGCTCAAAACATCATGGCAAGATTGCAAAAGATAACAGTTTCACAGACTTAGTGAAATAAACTAAACATGGCAGCAACAACGACAAGTAGGCATGTTTGCAAGCTTGTGCAACTCATCTCAAAGCATATCATGGCATGTGAATATAACCAACATCAAGAAGACATGTTTATGAAGCTACTCATGGCAAGAACATGGTCATAGGATGCATAAAACACTAGCTATTCACATGGCAAAACTGAACTTACTGATAACAGGGTGACAGAAACATTTTATAGCAAATTGAGAGCATGAAAATAACAAGCTACATCAGGTCATTAATGCAAACAAGGGCATGGATGGATAGAGCATAACATGGAAATCAAGACATGATCATTGGACATCCCCAAATGTGCATGGATATGACTGGGGCATCAAGCAAACATGGCATCAGGTTATAACAGTTTCAGACTTAACAGTTTTCAACAAGTCATAGAAATCAGCAACTGCGAGTAGTCCACTTTACAAGCTAGTTGCACTCACCACAGGGCATATCATGAAAAGTGGATTGCACCACAGCGAAGATGACATTATTGTGCTTATAAAACATATTGACATGTAGCTCAAACAAAAATCACACATAAAGATATAAAAAAGACAAATCATCATCTTATAACAAGTTTCAACACTTAACAACCACATGCACTTTTGTAACAGAGATTAACATGGCAATATGGCACGTAACATGAATGCGACAGCCACCAACATGTAGAGCACTTCCCAATGATCATTTTGACATATCATACACTCCATTTGGACCAGCATGCACAAAGATACAACCTCACAAACATGCTAACATATTGTTGATAGAAAACAAGGGCTTGACAATAACATCACATAGCAGTTTTGCAACGAATATTAAGACATCAAGATGAACAGTAACATGCATGCAAACTACACCAACCTCTAGATCATCACGAGATGAACATTATGACATATTAAACATCATCATTGGACAAGCAAGAACAAAGTTACATACACCACAAGAATGCAACATAATGTTGAAATCTGAGGACTTAGCCAAATTTTACCCTCAAGGAAATGGGACGAAGTCGTACAGGGACGCGCGGATCCAGGCGGTGCTGCCGTGTTTGGATAGCGGGATGGCGGCGTCCGGGCCGAGGGTCGACGGGCTCGTCCCGGCGGCGGGCTTGGCGTCGACCATGGCGGCACCGGCGATGAGCGAGGCGGGGCGAGGTGCGGCGCGTGGATTCAAGGCAGGCGAGGCCGGATCTGGTAGTTCCGCCCCAGATCCGGGCGCGGGGAGGCATGCCGGCGAGCTACGGTGGCCGGAGGCCAGGGTTGGTGACGGGGAGGCCTCGGGCGCAGGAATCTCCGGCGAGCTCGACGGAGCATGAGGCAAAGGTGGCAAGCTCGGGGCTCCGGGCGGCGGCCGGAGGGAAGTAGGGCGGCGAACAGAGGGGAGCAAGGAGGCGCGCGGGAGATCAGGCGACGAGGGGATCCGGGCGCGGGAGCAGGGACGGTCGCCAGTGACGGCGAGGCTTGTCCAGAGCGACGCGCGGCAGGCGTGCGGCTCGGTCGGGCCCGAGCGGCTCGCGGTGGGCCGTGGATGGGCCTGGCGGGCCTGGCGCTGGTGGGACGAGGCCAGGGGTGCGGGGAGGCCAGGTGGTGTCCCCTGGTTGGTCAGCGCGGGGCTGGCGGCGGGTGGTGGCCTATCAGGCCCAAGATGCGATTCTATCCCGATCACGTGACACTTACGTGATTGGGGCACAACCGCATTTCAGGTGCTTAGCAAGATGGATATCATTACATCCTACCATTACATAAATACTTGGGGATACACAATACATACAAGTCACATGAATACAACAACATCAATACAAAGCATCCGACTACGGATGCAAACATGAAAAGCACAATGACATCCATCTGCTATCCCAGGTTGCCGACCCGGAACCTAACCCAAGTCTGAAGAAGAAGAAGAAGAAAGAACTCCAACACAAAGGACATCGCTCTCACGTCAAGTCATCGGAAACCTGCATCTGCAACTGTTGTTGTAGTATCTGTGAGCCACGAGGACTCAGCAATCCCATAACCATGGGTATCAAGACTAGCAAAGCTTAATGGGTAGGAAGAGGTAAAGTGGTGAGGTTGCAGCAGCGACTAAGCATATGTATGGTGGCTAACTTACGAGTACAAGAATAAGATGAGCATCTACGCAAACGGTCGCAAACTAGTAATGATCGCTAAAGATCCTGAACTACCTACGAGTCAAACATAACCCCACCGTGTTCTCTTCTCAAAGTGAAAAGAGACAATCACGGTTAATCACACAGTTGTGTGTTTTACTTCGGATCCTCTGTCAAGTTTTCTACAACCGAACATTAACAAATTCCAATCTGCTACATAACCACGGGCACGGCTTTCAAAAGATCATAACCCTGCAGGGGTGTCCCAACTTAGCCCATCACAAGCTCTCACGATCAGCAGAAGTAATAATAATATTATCATCCCTTATCTTAGGGACAATCCGATCAGGCTCGGAATCCCGGTGCACAAGACATTTCGACAATGGTAAAACAAGTCCAGCAAGACCTTGATGTCTACGCACGCTTCTACTCTTGTAGACTATGTTGGGCCTCCAAGCGCAGAGGTTTGTAGGACAGTAGCAATTTCCCTCAAGTGGATGACCTAAGGTTTATCGAACTCAGGGAAGTAGAGGTTGAAGATGGTCTCTCTCAAGCAACCCTGCAACTAAGATACAAGAAGTCTCTTGTGTCCCCAACACACCTAATACACTTGTCAGATGTATAGGTGCACTAGTTCGGCGAAGAGATGTTAAATGGCAAGTGATATGGATGGCAAAACAAGGTAATACAAATATGTAATAAAAAGTACAGCAAGCAAACAAGTAGTAAACGTGAGCACAAACGGTATTGCAATGGTGGAAACAAGGCCTAAGGTTCATACTTTCACTAGTGGCAACTCCCAACAACATTAACATAATCGAATCACATGATATTTCCCATAAAACATGCAAAGGGGACACACTCGGAGATCATTCCTTCGTGGTCAAGAGAGGACGAGAATTATGTAGGGCTACAAAAGCACACCTCAAAGTTCGTAGTTCTCGATCTAAGGATTTCCCAATGTCACCGCGGCCATCCAAAGAGAGTCCCACAGTCACCATAACATATCTAAAGGATAGTCAAAGACAAGCACCAAGAGACTCTCAATCTTCAATCAACACACAAGAGAGGAAATCACTCATGAAAATATTGTTCTAATCCATGTCCAATAGACCGCTGTCACCTTGGTCTCGGGGATTATACTAGATAGAGACAAGTGAGTACATCAATCCAATACATAGAGGAAGGGGAAACACCCTAGATTAACATAGCCTATGATCACAACGAAGAACACATCATGGGAGAGAGAATTGACCACATAGCTACTGGTAAGAACCTCAGCCCCGAGGAGGAACTACTCCCGCACCATGGAGGGAGGAAGCAACGTCGATGGAGATGAATCCGGGGGCACTTCCCCGTCCCGGCAGGGTGCCGGCGCAGGAATTCTGGTCCCCTGAAGCTTGATGGCGATGGCGGCGGAGATCGGAATCGCGTCTGGAGAAAAGGGTTCCGGAATCAGGGTTTCCTCGACACGCTTTAAATATATGCCAAAGGGGGGCATCGGAGGTGCCTCGGGGGGCCCAGGCGCCCCCC
>LR738713.1:357838669-357848970 GCA_902687465.1 Secale cereale
AACCGAAAACAGAAACTGGCACTGGGGTGCACTGGATTAGTAAGTTAGTCCAAATATGATCAAAAGTGTATGGAAGTGTATGAATATCATAGCAATATCACCCAAAAGTGGCATGGAGCAAGCAGAAATTATAGATACGTTTTGGACGTATCAACATCCCCAAGCTTAATTCCTGCTCGTCCTCGAGTAGGTAAATGATAACAAGAATAATTTCTGTGGTGACATGCTATTAACCATATAGGACTTTTTCATAGTCATATGACAAAAGCTTACTGAGACAATGAATCTATAGTAATTAAGTTGCCTCATGAGAAAATCACAAAGAACTGAAAGTTTTACAATATGATACTGGAACATCAAATAGATTTGTAATGAGCATGGTGTGCAAATATGATAAAGTGATATCTCGCTTGCCCCCTTTAGTGAAGCAAAACATAAATGCAGGGGCACCTCCAAGGTTTAAGTGATGACTCGATACAATGATTTCAAAATAAACGATATCACAATCATGCAAAAGACAATGTTACTTTGGGACCATGCACATTACACTCAGAATGACAATCATGCTCTCAGTAGTTGGTGCTTTAAAAGAAGGTGGAGACTCTCGAACCGTGGCTTTTGTTGGCAAAGTTGAAAACCCGTAGTCGGAAACAAAGACAAAACATGTACCAGAGCTCTTGGTTTTAAAAACAGAGGTAATAATTTTTTTTAATATGCATGTTTCGTCAACGAATGCTAGCAGACAACTCAATTACTTCTTGAGATGGACAAGTTTCGAGGAACGGCTCCCGAATGAGGACGATCACATCCTCTTAATCTCCTTTGTTTATCACTGCCAAAGTTTTCTGATTTCTCATGAACAAAGCGTGAAGGAGGGTTTGTTTGTTATATTAATTTTGAGCCGGGCGCACTCATTGCCAGTTCCTTCTCGTATTATGGGTTTGCACATTATACATGCAATCCCGGGGTGAAGCTTGTCCAACTTAAAAAGATCATGAATTAACTACTACTTCCTCATGAGCTAAAACAGAGGCACAAAACATGAATGCTTTTCTTTGAATAATTTCGAGATGGTACATGCAAGTCTCCGTTAGGAATGGCAGGTAAATACCATGTATAGGAAGGTATGGTGGACTCATATGGCATAACTGGTTTAAAAGATTTTGGATGCACAAGCAGTCAGTCCGCTTAGTACAGGCGAAGGTTAGCAAAAGACTGGGAGCGACCAACTAAAAGAGCAATGACAGTCATAATCATGCAGAGCGACAAAGCAACATTGAATCAGGCATGGTAGTTATATCGCTACTGAGAAACAAAAGATCATCAAGGCTTAACAGACTTTCTTTACAGTCTTAAATATGCGTGAGCATACACCAAGTCAATCAAAATAACTTCTTGAAGGAAGATATTACTAACATACCACATCATAGGCAAACAAATCATGTTGGTACTCCAATAACACATTGGGAATCCCCCAGCTATTTGAGACTAACCATAAGAAAACATGAACTACTAAGCGCCATTATGCACGTAGCATCTTTATCATAGACATATCAACCAATGCAACGGAAGCAAACTCTCTTAATAAGATGAGCATGGTAATTAAAGAGAGTTCAAGCAACCAACTAAACAATGCTCTTTTAGAAAGATAAGCATGAAAGTAAAGAGCTAAGCATGATAGTAGCTATTAAAAGACAAAGAACACACACAACAAAGATAGACATGAAAATTCTATGTTGTGTTCTAGGTAGAAGTGGAGCGTGTTTCTCTCCCACATAAAGAATGCTGAGTTCCGACTCGTTATGAAAAGCTAAAGAAAACTAAAAGCAAGATGCTCCAAGCATAGCGCATAACACATGAAGTGATAAAAATATAGTGGAACGAAAGACGAACTGATAATGTTGATGGAGAAGGGGATGCACGGGGGCATCCCCAAGCTTAGATGCTTGAGTCTCCTTGAATATTTCTTGGGGTTCATGGGGGCATCCCCAAGCTTGAGCGTTTGACACTCCTGAATCTTTTTATCATCTTCCCTCGCACACTTGAAAACTCCCTTCATACATAACTCATCATAATCTGATTAGCGAGGTTAGTTCCCATAATAAAATAATTGTTCCTTGCTGGAAATAAAGATATTCTTGAAGTTCTACTGTTTCTCAAGATTGCCAAAAGGTTTTTGCAAAGAAAAAGCAAGCTCTTGATTTGCAAAATGAAGGAAAGGCAAAACAGGACAGAATCTGTGAAAAACAGAACAATAGGTAGTAATTGATCTGTTCGGGATACTTCTGCAACTCAAATCAAAAAACTCAGAACAGATGCACGAAAATCAATTATATAGAGAACGCTGTCGAAAAAATTCAGACCAAAAAGATGATCTGGTGATTTTATACGAATTTTTTCTATCCAAGGACAGAATCTGTTCCCTGGACAGCACCTCACAACTTTTGAACTTTCTAGCAATCAGAGGCTATACTTGGCACAAATATGAAAAGCAAAGATACAATGATGATGCTACAGTAGTAAACAACATCAATACACAACAAAAGCAAAATATAAAAATTTATTCATGTGGGCTGCCTCCCAAAAGCGCTTTCTTTTATGCCTTTAAGCTAGGCATAGGACTTTAATGATGCTCTTGTAAGAATAAGAGCTGAAGAACAAAAAAGGGCATCAAGAAGCAAATGCCAAATACATTTAAGCCTAACATGCTTCCTATGCATAGGAATATTGCAGTAGAATAATTCATTGAAGCACGAAGCAACTAGCATAGGAAGGCAAAACAAGCATAACTTCAAAATATTCACCATAAAGAGAGGAAACTTCTTATTATTAAGATATTTAGAACCAAGCCTCCCTCTCTCATTATAAATTTCAGTGGCATCATGGATGAACTCAACAATATAAGCATCACATAAAGCATTGTTACCATGATCCACATGCAAAAAGGTACTCTCACTCCCCACATAAGCATAATCTTTCTCATTGGTAATAGTGGGAGTAGGACTATCATAAACAACTTGAACACTATAGATTGGAGTTATAACATCATCATGGTAGAGAAGAGCATTATCATTGCTAGCAACTATATTTGTAAACATGTTGTCTTTATTCTTACTAGAAAGAGAATTATCAATCATCACATCACTAGTGGGGATAGGATTTGCAATCCTATCATCCCCAAGCTTAGAGCTTCCCATATCATCATTTTCAGAGTTGGTAACAAAAAGATTTTCAAGATCATAAGTAGCATTATCATTTTCCCAATCACAATAAGTAACATGCATATCATAATCAAAATCATCTTCAATAGTACCTACGGACGTATCATCAAGATGATAATTAAGGCAATAAACTTCACCTTCTTCTTTAAACTTACAACCGTTAGGATAAAAGTTGATAGGAGGAATATGCTCAGGCCAGGTTGATGCCCATTCTTCTTCCTTCTTGCTCCTCCTCCTCCTCCTCTTCTTTTTCTTCTTCTTCACCTTAGGAGGGGGTGGTTGGAGATGAAGCTTCTTCACATATCCTGGTTTATCATTAGAAACAATAAGGGAAACTTGGGAGAAACTCTACTTTTTATTAGCAGAAATATAAGAGACATTTTTATACTTTGGTAAAGTTCCCTCCTTTCTAATCTTACTTATGTAATAATTTTCATGGCAATTAACAACACAATAGAGATGGCAATTTTGCAAAGTGTTTTTTATTCCTATGGCATTATCATCCAGCCAAGAAGTCTTTTCTGATAACTCTTCACACATCAAAAATAACATAAGCTCATCATAAAGATCAGAGGTGATCATGTTATCACACAACCGATTAACAGTTATGTTTTGAAAGTTCATGCATTGAAAATTAAAGTGACCCTCTGTACGGCAAAGTTCACAAGTAAAAGGATAAAGGTCACACAATTCTCTAGCAATTTCATTTAAATCTCTGACCCAAGTGATTGTTCTTTCATGCTTATGTTGCTTACAATACTTCTCTTTTTCAATCATAGGCCTTTCACAAGGTCTATCCACTCCACAAAAAATAACATGCTTATATAAAACTTCATTTTTAGGAATTGGATCATGCATGTTGCAATCATCATGAACAATTTCATTTTCTTTGCAAGTCTCTTTAAAAGGTTTGTGATGCTTGATCCAATCCTCCTTAAGCATATTAAGATGTGAAGCAAAAGATTTGAGGAAATCAACAAGGAGTTGGGAATCAAGCCCAAACTTAGCACTAAACTTATTAAAACTTGTAGTTTCAACAAAGGACTTAATGCAATCATACTCATAAATTATACCTGACTCTTTACCTTTGTCGATCTCCCAATCTTCAGTGTTGCGTTGAATTCTTTCAAGGAGTTCCCATTTAGCATCAATCTTTTCGTTTGTGAAAGAACCCATAGAGGAAGCATCGAGCAAATCTTTATCCTGTCGAGAGAGCCTCGCATAGAAGTTAGTAATAATAATATCTTTGGGGAGCCCATGGTTAGGACATTTTAGCATTAACGTTTTCAGTCTCCCCCAAGCTTGAGCCATGCTCTCTCCGTCATGAGGATAAAAATTATAAACATAATTCCTATTCTTATGGACTTCATGAAGAGGATAAAATTTGGAGTAAAAGGGAGACTGGATCTCTTCCCACTCCAGCAGGTGAGAGTCATTTAGTAGCCTATACCATTCCAATGCTTTTCCTTTCAGTGACAAGGCAAATAATTTCCTCATGACAAACTCCCTCGATACACCTGCAAGCTTAAATAATGAACATAGTTGTGACAGATATAGCAAGTGTTCATCGGGATGTCTGTCTCCTGCATAACGACTAGCCAAAACATGATCGATAAGACCAGCCGGTATTTTATAGGGCATAATTTCAGTAGGAGGAGGAGCAACCACCACAGGTGTGGGGCGTCCTCCCGCAAGCAACGATCCAATAGCTAGGTTTTCCATAAACATAACTAGTGAAATAAAAACAAGAAACAAAAAGATTTAATTGCAAGATCTAAAGATATACCTTCAAGCGCTCACCTCCCCGGCAACGGCGCCAGAAATAGCTTGATGTCTACGCACGCTTCTACTCTTGTAGACTATGTTGGGCCTCCAAGCGCAGAGGTTTGTAGGACAGTAGCAATTTCCCTCAAGTGGATGACCTAAGGTTTATCGAACTCAGGGAAGTAGAGGTTGAAGATGGTCTCTCTCAAGCAACCCTGCAACTAAGATACAAGAAGTCTCTTGTGTCCCCAACACACCTAATACACTTGTCAGATGTATAGGTGCACTAGTTCGGCGAAGAGATGTTAAATGGCAAGTGATATGGATGGCAAAACAAGGTAATACAAATATGTAATAAAAAGTGCAGCAAGCAAACAAGTAGTAAACGTGAGCACATTGCAATGGTGGAAACAAGGCCTAAGGTTCATACTTTCACTAGTGGCAACTCCAACAACATTAACATAATCGAATCACATGATATTTCCCATAAAACATGCAAAGGGGACACACTCGGAGATCATTCCTTCGTGGTCAAGAGAGGACGAGAATTATGTAGGGCTACAAAAGCACACCTCAAAGTTCGTAGTTCTCGATCTAAGGATTTCCCAATGTCACCGCGGCCATCCAAAGAGAGTCCCACAGTCACCATAACATATCTAAAGGATAGTCAAAGACAAGCACCAAGAGACTCTCAATCTTCAATCAACACACAAGAGAGGAAATCACTCATGAAAATATTGTTCTAATCCATGTCCAATAGACCGCTGTCACCTTGGTCTCGGGGATTATACTAGATAGAGACAAGTGAGTACATCAATCCAATACATAGAGGAAGGGGAAACACCCTAGATTAACATAGCCTATGATCACAACGAAGATCACATCATGGGAGAGAGAATTGACCACATAGCTACTAGTAAGAACCTCAGCCCCGAGGAGGAACTACTCCCGCACCATGGAGGGAGGAAGCAACGTCGATGGAGATGAATCCGGGGGCACTTCCCCGTCCCGGCAGGGTGCCGGCGCAGGAATTCTGGTCCCCCGAAGCTTGATGGCGATGGCGGCGGAGATCGGAATCGCGTCTGGAGAAAAGGGTTCCGGAATCAGGGTTTCCTCGACACGCTTTAAATATATGCCAAAGGGGGGCATCAGAGGTGCCTCGGGGGGCCCAGGCGCCCCCCGGCGCGGCCCAGGGGGGGGGCGCCAACAGGGCGCCTGGAGCCCCTGTGGGTCCCCCCGGCTGTACTTTGGCCGCACGGTAGCTCCTGGAACGCTGATTTTTTATATATTTTTTCTGGATTTTTCCTGGCAGTTCTCGTAATGTGAAAACCTGAAATACAAAAACAACCGAAAACAGAAACTGGCACTGGGGTGCACTGGATTAGTAAGTTAGTCCAAATATGATCAAAAGTGTATGGAAGTGTATGAATATCATAGAAATATCACCCAAAAGTGGCATGGAGCAAGCAGAAATTGTAGATACGTTTTGGACGTATCAGGCCTCCCGGCGTGCCGACACCCTGATAGTAGCCGCGCGTATCTCGTCTCGGGACACGTCCGGATGCGTGATGCTAGAGGTAAAACCAGCCCTCGGGTTTCCCCGAGGTGGCCCCGCAGGCTCCCAGTTTGGGACCAACACCATCAGCACTGCCCCCCTGCTATGTAGAAAAGAATCCCCGAGGGCGCGACCCCCTATGCAAATTTATTTAATTAATTAATATGTTATTATGAGGCAAATTAAAACCAATGTTGGGCCTTGTTGGAGGAGTTTTATTCAAAGACGAAGTGTCAAGGGGTCCCCATATACCCAACCGTGTAAGGAACGCAAAATCAAGGAACATAATGCCAGTTTATCGGCTCCTAAGGTGGCATGAGTGGAACAAAACACCGAGCAAAAGGCCAAGCCTTCCACCCATGCCCAGTATATAGGTGTGTTAATAATAATAATAGATATTGTGATATACCAACAACTAGTTCCGACATGGAACGAACTTCATCTTCACTTGCAACTAACAACGCTATAAGAGGGGCTGAGCAAGCGGGTAACATAGCCAAACAACGGTTTGCTAGGAAGGTGTCAAAGGTTAGAGGTTTCATGGCAACAAGGAGAGGGGCTGACAATAATGATGGGTAGCGCGACATATAACGATAGCATCGAGACAACTAAGCATGACAATGATAATAAAGGTATCCAAGGTGATGGTCATCTTGCCTGAGATCCCGCAAGGAAGAAGAATGAGTCCATGAAGTAGACGAAGAAGAAGCCTTGAAGACGAACCACGCGTAGTCGAACGAATCCTCACGATCGCAACGGAAAAGAACTATCGAGAAGAAGCACACAACAAAGTAAACACCCAACACAAGAACATGACAAGATGCTCAACCAAGTATGATGCAAGACAAGTCTATATGATGCATTTCATGGCAAGGGATGACGCACACAAGAACAACACCAAACAACAAGTTTAAATGAGGCCGGAATCAACATATAGCAAATCCGGTAAGTCCTCATATGCACATTTTGAAATTAATCCAGATCTGAACAAACCTTAAGTTCAAGTAGTTAAAAAGCAAGTTAACATGCACCATGATGATCGACACAAAATTCTAGTCAAGTTACATATAAAGCTTGTTTAATTCGGAGCTACGACCTAGAAGATATGAGCAAAACAAGTCAACGGTGCAAGATGCACCCAAACATCAAGCAAAGACACTCCAAATAGGTAAACACCATGATATTATGCTTCTACATGCAAAATCATACAAGTTTCATATAAAACACACTCAAAACGGAGCAACGGGCTAGAAGTTATGAGCTAAACAAGTTACAAGGCAAAGCTGAAGTTAACAGCCACATAGCAACTTTGGAGCAAGGTAAATATATGCTACAACACTCAAACATGATAACAAGAGGCATGGATGTGAAATAGACATGATACTTAACAAGCATGAATTTAGAACACACCCAAAAGCTTGCTAGAACACAATTAACCAAGCATGGCAAGTTGCAATAAATTTATCCAGACTTGGCCAAAATCTGGGAAGGCAAAAACATCATCATGATGCTGCCTTCGGAGGCACAAAACAACAAGCATATCAACTCTACTAAGTATATAAAGATCATGGACATGTAGTAGACATAGCATACATCAAACAACTCCATTGGAGCAACTCCATAGGAGGCATGGATCAATAACAACAAGCTTCACCAAATTGAAAATGCTGATAAAAGTCTGACAGATAAAATTTATAGCAACTTGAGAGCAAGAAATAAATAAGCTACAACAGGTAATATGTGCAAGTATGGGCATGAATGGATAGACAAAAACATGGACAACAAGACATGATGATTAGCCACTCCAAAACAAGCATGGATTTTACTAGGGTATCAAGCAAACATGGCATCAGGTTAAATAGATTCCAGACTTAGCAGTTTTTTCACTAAGTATAAAACAACAACATTGGCATGGAATGTTTACAAGCTTGTTTAAGTCACCTCAAGGCATATCATGGAAAGTTAATTGCACCACAGCAAAGACCATATGATAGTGCTTCTAAAACATATTGACAAGTGGAATGAAGACAAACACATCAATAGCAATGACCAAGTCAAAACAACATCTCATAACAAGTTTCAGCACTTAGCAGCCACATGCACTTTTGCAACAGAGATTAACATGGCAATATGAACTCAAACAAGCATGCTACAGCAACCATCATGTAGTACACTTCACAATGAACATTTTGACATATCATATGCTCCATTTGGATAAACATGCACAAAGTTATCACCCTCACAAGCATGCAACAAAATTACAGTTAACGCCAGTTTTAAACAAGTAGCACTTTTGCAACGATGATTAGGGCATCAAGATGAAGTCAAACAAGCATGCCACAATGGAACAAAATGAAGAGCATATCACCACGATCATTTTGACATATCATTCACTCAATTTGGATCACCACACAAAAAGTTACACGTAGTCAAACATGCAACATTTTACTGACAAAAAAAGGACTTAGCCATTTTCTGAAAAAAAACGAGCGGGGTGCAAAATACTAAATGACTTCCGAGGCATCAGATAACATGGTCGGCGGCTGCTCACCTTGCTGGGCCTCGGCCCAGTTGGCGGGAGGAGGAGGGCCGGCTCGGGCCGCAGGATGGAGCTGAGGGAGCTGGGCCGGGCGCTGGGCCTCGCGGTGGACGCCGGCCCAGGTGGGCGCTGGGGCGGCCCCGTCATGCTCCCCACGCGTAGACAACCCGTAGCGACGAGCAGAAGATCAGGGGCGGCGGCTGCCGGCGTTGGCCGGCCTCCGGCGAGCGCGAGGACACCGGAGGAGGCGGATCCGGGCCGGGATCGACCAGATCTGGGGCGGGGCCCCCGGATCCGGTGTCGGGGTGGCCGGCGGTGCTCGGGGAGCCTTCTCCGGCGAGCTCTAGTGGCGGCGGCGGCGACTTGGAACGGCGGTGAGGTCGGGGAAGCGGAGCGTTGACGGCGGCAGGCGCGGTGACGAAGGCTGGCGGTGGGCGGCAGAACGGCGACGGGGACGGAGGCTGGCGGCGGCGCGGGCAGGTCGGGCCCGGCGCGCGGGGATGTGGGCGCGGGGCGGCTGGCCAGTGGGGAGATGCCACATGGCGGCGGGAGGTGACGTGGCGGCCTACAATTGGCTGAAGTGACGTGGAGGAGGGGTGGACATTTCCGGCTGCGCGGTGGGAGCGGGTTTAGGTTCATCTGCGAAAAATTTCGGGGGGAGACACATATATATAGGTAGAGGGAGCTAGGAGTGTCCAAATGAGGAGCGGTTCGCGGCCACGCGATCGTGATCGAACGACCAAGAGCATGGAGGGGGTTAGAATGGGCTTGTGGGCTGTGAGAAAAGGGTGCTGGGCCAAAAGACAAAAGGCTTCCGACGGTTAACATGGTTAACCGTTGGGCTATCAAACGGACTCCGAACGCGACGAAACTTGACAGGCGGCCTACCTATGCTATAATAAGACCACACGCCAAGTTTCAACCCATTCCGAGAACGTTTTTCGGCCACTCATAAAATAAATATACGGAGGTGCCGCGGGCACGTGCAAGTGTGTCTGGGCTCAGAACGGACAACGGAGAGGACGAGGGAACTCGGACGGATGCAAGTTTTGAAAACATGATGATGCAACACACATGATGACATGTCAAGGTGCAACACGCAAGCAGATGACATGGCAACGACGACGAATAACTGGCTGACACCTGGCGCACCGGTCTCGGGGTGTCACATGGCCAATCGGGGCGCGCCAAGTGTCGCTGTGGAGGTGGAGGCCGCCGGAAT
>LR738713.1:357849249-358011462 GCA_902687465.1 Secale cereale
GTTTAAATATGGCAAGGCTAGGTTTATGGGGGTTTTGGGGGCTTCTCGGAGCATCAGATCTCGATCCGACGACTACGGAGCAGGGAGGGAGTAGGATGGGCCTAGGGTGGGCTGTGAAGAGGCATTGGGCTGCGGGGAGAGGAGAGAGAGAAAGGCCCGACAGGGTTTTCGGAGACCGAAAACGTCGGACGTTTGACTAGCGATACTACCGCTATAGTTTAGCATTGGGCTATCACACTGACTCTGAATGCGACAAAATTTGGCAGGCGGTCTGTCTACACTATAGTAAGACCACACACCAAGTTTCATCCCATTACGAGAACATTTTTCGACCACTTATAAAATAAGTATCCCTCTACACTATAATAAGGCGGGCGCGTGTGAGTCTGTCTGGGCTCAGAACGGACAACGGAAAGGACGAGGGGGGTTCGGCCGGATGCAAGTTTTGAAAACATGCTGATGACAATGCACATGATAACATGGCAAAATCCAACACGCAAGCAGATGGCATGGCAACGACGACGAATAACTGGACGACACCTGGCGCATCGGTCTCGGGGCATCACACATGTTCCAGCTACTTGTGAGTTACGTTGGGATTTCCTCGAAGAGGACAGGATGATGCATTACAGTAGAGATAAGCATTTCCCTTAGTTAAGAACCAAGGTTATCAATCGAGTAGGAGAACCACGCGAAACCTCGTTCAGAAACCTACTACTTGTGAGCTGCATTGAGATTTCCTCGAAGAGGAGAGGATGATGCAGTACAGTAGAGATAAGTATTTCCCTTAGTTAAGTACCAAGGTTATCAATCCAGTAGGAGAACCATGTGATACCTCGTTTACAACATCTCGTTGTCAATCCCCTCGGTGGTTATTTGCAAGGTCAAATCTTGTAGTGATAGATAGATAAATAAAATACAAAATAAAATAATAGTAATAAAATTGCAGAAAGGTATTTCTGGATTTTATATATGATAAAAGTAGACCCCGGGGCCACAATTTTCACTAAATACTTCTCCCTTAAAGAAAAAACTGATGTCGCTTTAAGCTATGTCGGTATTTCCCCAAAGAGGAACGGATGATGCAGCACAGCTACGGTAGGTATTTCCCTCAGTGATGAAACCAAGGTTATCGAACTAGTAGTAGAACCATGCAACACTATGTAAATGGTACCTGCACACAAAGAACAAATACTTGCAACCCGACGTGTTAAAGGGGTTGTCAATCCCTTTCGGGTAACGGTGCCAGAAATTGTCAAGTTGACGGGATAAAATTGTTGTAGATTGAAAGATGCAAATAAAAGCAAATAAAATGCATCAAGGTATTTTTGTGTTTTCGATAATATAGATCTGAAAATAAAAGTTGCAAATAGGGGGAAAAGCAAATAGCAATATAGATCTGAAAGTATATGATAGGAAAATAGACCGGGGGGGGGGCGTAGATTTCAGTAGTGGTTTCTCTCGAAAAATAACAACGGTGGGTAGACAAATTACTGTTGGGGAATTGATACAATAGCACATAATTATGACGATATCCAAGACAATGATCATGTATATAGGCATCACATCGAAGGTTAGTAGACCGACTCCTGCCTGCATCTACTACTATTACTCCACACGTCGTCCGCTATCCAGCATGCATCTAGTGTATTAAGTTCATGGAAAACATAGTAATGCAATAAGAACGATGACATGATGTAGACAAGATCTATTCATGTAGGAATATACCCCATCTTTTTATCCTTAATAGCAACGATACATGCGTGCCTTGCTGCCCCTTCTGTCACTAGGGAAGGACACCACAAGATCGAACCCATTACAAAGCACCTCTTTCCATTGCAAGATAAATAGGTCAAGTTGGCCAAACAAAACCCAAATATCGGAGAACAAATACAAGGCTATAATAACCAAGAATGGATATTAAATCAAAGAAAATCTGATCATAAACTCACAATTCATCGAATCCCAACAAACACACCGCACAAAGTCATTATATCAAATAGATCTCCAAGAGACCATTGTATTGAGATACAAAGAAAGAAGAAGCCATCTAGCTACTTCCTACGGACCCGTAGGTCTATGGTAAACTACTCACACATCATCGGAGAGGCACCAATGAGCATGATGAACCCCTCCGTGATCGTGCTTCCCTCTGGCGGAGTGCCAAAAAGGGCTCTAGATTGGATTTTGTGTTTCTGGAACTTGCGGCGGCTGGAATAAAATTTTGTTGACTCCCCTAGGGTTTCTGGAATATTGGGGTATTTATAGAGCGAAGAGGTGGTGCGGGAGTCCAGCGAGGTGGGCACAACCCACCAGGGCACGCCTGAGCCCCCAGGCACGCCCAGGTGGGTTGTGCCCCTCCCCCCTCGGGGCACCCCACTGGTACTTCTCCGGCCCACTGGATGTCTTCTGGTCCAAAAAAATCTCCAAAAAGTTTTGCTGCATTTGGACTCCGTTTGGTATTGCTTTTCTGCGATGTAAAAACCAAGCAAAAAACAACATCTGACACTAGGCACCATGTCAATAGGTTGGTCCCAAAAAATGATATAAAACGATTGTAAAACATCCAAGAATGATAATATAACTGCATGGAACAATAAAAAATTATAGATACGTTGGAGACGTGTCAAAAACATATGGTTGGTAAACAAAAAACTGTTGGATAATTGATAAAAAAGCGCATAGTTATGATTATATTCAAGGCAATGATCATGTATATAGGCATCATGTCCGAGACAAGTAGATCGACTCCTGCGTGCATCTACTACTATTACTCTACCATCGACCGCTATCCAACATGCATCTAGAGTATTAAGTTAATAAAACTAAGTAACGCCTTAACCAAGATGACATGATGTAGACAAAGTAAATCCAATCGATATGAATGAACCCCGTTGTTTTCCCCTTAATAGCAACAATACAAATACATGTCTTGTCCCCTTCTGTCACTGGGATATAGAGCACCGCAAGATTGAACCCATCACAAAGCATCTTTTCCATTGCATGATAAATCGACCGAGTTAGCCAAACCAAACAGATAGATCAGAGAGAAATACAAAGCTATAATAATCATGCATAAAATAACTCAGAGAAGACTCAGTTAATATTCATGAATAATCTGATCATAAACCCACAATTCATCGGATCCCAACAAACACACCGCAAAATAAGATTACGTCGAATAGATCTCTGATACGTCTCCAACGTATCTATAACTTTTGACTGTTCCATGCTATTATATTATCTATCTTGGATGTTTTATATGCTATTTTATATGATTTTTGGGACTAACCTATTAACCCAGAGCCCAGTTCTAGTTTTTGTTTTTTTCCTTGTTTTTGAGTTCACAGAAAAGGAATATCAAACGGAGTCCAAACGGAACAAAACTTTACAGAGATTTTTCTTGGACCAAAAGACACCAGATGGACTTGGAGTACACGCCAGGGGACCCTTGAGGCAGCCACAAGGGTGGAGGGCGCACCCTCTCCACTGACCTACTTCTTCCACCTATAAATTCACATATATTCCAGAAACCCCAGAACATCCATCGAAACCACTTTTCCGCCACCGTAAATTTTTGTTCTCGCGAGATCCCATCTGGAGGCCTTTTTCGATACTCTGCCGGAGGGGGAATCAACCACGGAGGGCATCTACATCAACCCTGTTGCCCTTCCGATGAAGTGTGAGTAGTTTACCACAGACCTACAGGTCCATACCTAGTAGTTAGATGGCTTTTTCTCTCTCTTTGATCTTCAATACCTTGTTCTCCTTGTTGTTCTTGGAGATCTATCCGATGTAATCTTCTTTTGCGGTGTGTTTGTCAAGATCCAATGAATTGTGGGTTTATGATCAGATTATCTATGAATAATATTTGAGTTTCTTCTGAATTCTTTTATGCATGATCTAATATCTTAGTAATTCTCTTCGAACTATCGTTTTGGTTTGGCCAACTAGATTGGTTTTTCTTGCAATGGGAGAAGTGCTTTGCTTTGGGTTCAATCTTGCGGTGCTCAATCCCAGTGAAAGAAAGGGACATGACACGTATTGTATTATTGCCATCGAGGATAACAAGATGGGGTTTTCATCATATTGCTTGAGTTAATTCCGCTACATCATGTCATCTTGCTTAATGCGTTACTTTGTTCTTATGAACTTAATACTCTATATGCAGAATCATTTGAGTCGATGTGTGGAGTAATAGTAGTAGATGGAGGCAGGAGTCGGTCTACTTGTCATGGACGTGATGCCTATATTCATGATCATTGCCATAGATGTCGTTATAAATATTCGCTCTTCTATCAATTGCTTGACAGTAATTTGTTCACCCACCGGAATACTTGCTATCATGAGAGAAGCCTCTAGTGAAACCTATGGCCCTCGGGTCTACTTTACGTCTTATAAGTTTCAGATCTACTATTTTGCAATCTTTTACTTTTCAATCTATAAACAAAAAACCCCAAAATATTTACTTTACTAGTTCATCTATCTCTATCAGATCTCACTTTTGCAAATAACCTAGAAGGGATTGACAACCCCTTTATAGTGTTCGGTGCAAGTTTGTTGTTTGTTTGTGCAGGTATTTGGCGACTTGGGTGTAATCTCCTACTGGATTGATACCTTGGTTCTAAAAACTGAGGGAAATACTTACTCTATGTCACTGCATCACCCTTTCCTCTTCAAGGGAAAAACCAACACAAGCTCAAGAGGTAGCAGGAAGAATTTCTGGCGCCGTTGCCGGGGAGATCTACGCCAAGTCAAGTAAAGATTTGTCTTCTTTCAACTTGCCAATCTCTGGTGCCGTTGAGATCTGCGCCAAGTCAAAACCTACCAAGTACCCTTCATTATTTGCCATTCGCCTCTCGTTTTCCTCTCCCCCACTTCTAAAACGATCTTCAAAAAGATTTGCCTTTTTATTCGCCCTTCTTTCGTTTGTTTTTTCGTTTGCTATCTTTGCTTGTGTTGCCACATGCCTTCTATTTTGCTTGCATCTTTGCTTGCTAAAAATTTATTGATATGGACCACCTCAAAGTTTTCTACCTGGATCATCTTCGATCCATATGTGCTCGTGCTGAAACCCCAACTAGTTTAGTTGAGGGAAAGTATTTAGATGAGCATGCTCATTTTGAGCGTCACCGTTTATCTAAAAAAGGGAGACTCTTATGGTATCGAATAAATAGGTTGCTGTGTTATGCTTGGAATCTTTGTGAGATTTATGATTTTACTTGTTGCTCTAAGAACCCTAAAAAACACCTTTCCTACCTATGTGAGTTTAATGGTAATGAAATATCATCTTCTTATGCAAAGGGTGTTTATAGTTACTATGATATCGAACAAATTGAAGAATTTGTTGCTTTTAAGGGTGCTTATGAAGTTGCTTCTTTGATTGAAAAGTATGATATTACTCTCTACAAATCTGAAATTTTGACATACTTAAATATTGCTATGAAAACTATGCTCATCATGCGTGTGTCAAAGAATTTATTGAGAGAATGACTGTTGCTTTGGATGAAAATAATGATATGAACGAATCTATAGATAATTATGATTCCAATGGTTTGATTGAAATATCCCTTTATGAACACGATGCTTGCTATTCTTATGGCCACAATGCCAATATTTGTGGAGATGAATTTGCTATAGTTCCTTATGTTAAACATGAGATTATTCCTATTGCACCCATACTTGATAGTTCCTTGAATCAAAAGCATGATTGCAATGATGTTATTATAAATTCTATTGATGTCAATTATGTTAATGATATGCAAAACCCTAAGCTTGGGGATGCTAGTTTTGCTATGTCCACTACTTGTTGCAATGATCATGATTGGGGTGATTCTTATTATGATCTTGAAAATTTATTTAAACCCCATGATGAATATGAGATTGATAATAATGTTTTCAATAATACTGAAAATGGGTTTGGGAGAGTGTCAACTTTAGATCCCACATATTTGGAGAGTGTTCAATCTTATGAAATTTTTGATAAAAGTGGGTTTGGAGAGGTCATGACTTTAGTTAATTTTAATCCCACTATTTTGGAAGAGTGTTAACTTTGCATGCATGTGGATCATGTTGAGAATATGTTATGTGATAGCTATATTGTTGAATTTTCTTATGATCCCACACGTAATTATTATGAGAGAGGAAAATATGGTTGTTGAAATTTCATGTTACTAAATGACCTCTCTTCATGTTGAGATTGTTATCGTCTCTTTGTTCTTCCTTGCATATGCTAGTTTTTGTTTGCCTTGATTTGCTTGCTTATAAAATGCCTATGCATAGGAAGTATGTTAGACTTTGATTGGTTTATCATGTGTTTTATGATGCTCTCTTTGTGCTTCAATCCTTTTCTTTCATGTGAGCATCATTAAAATTTTCAATGCATAACTAAGGGCGTTAAACAATAGCACTTGTTGGGAGGCAACCCAATTTTATTTTCGCCTTTTACTTTTTGGTTCTATTTTTCAAGTTTTACACATTATTACTTCTGTAGTAATTGTGTTTTGGTGTTTTAATTAGTGTTTGAGCCAAGTATGACCTTTGTGATGGCTTACGGCGACCGTTGATTTGATTTTGCTGAAAAACAGAAACTTTTGCGCCCAATGCAAAAAAATCAATAATTCACTGGACTCGAAACCTTCTGAAATTTTTACACAAAATTGACGTACAAATTCGCCACGTCTTCCAATTGTTTCAGAAATTTTAGAGTTAGAAAAGTATGCGAAGTTTTCAGATTGCTATAGACTATTCTTTTTTTGACAGATTCTATTTTCTATGTGTTGTTTGCTTATTTTGATGCATCTATGGCTAGTATCGGGGGTATGAACCATGGAGAAGTAGGAATACAGTAGATATTACACCAATATAAAATTATAATAAGATCACAACAGTACCTTGAGTGGTTATTTGCTTTGTTTTACTAACGGAGCTCATGAGATTTTTTTGTTGAGTTTTGTGTTGTGAAGTTTTCAAGTTTTGCGTAAGGAATTGGTGACTATGGAATAAAGAGTGGAAAAATCCTAAGCTTGGGGATTCCCAAGGCACCCCAAGGTAAAATTCAAGGACGTCCAAGAGACTAAGCTTGGGGATGCCCCGGGAAGGCATCCCCTCTTTCATCTTCATCTATCGGTAACTTTACTTGAGGCTATATTTTTATTCACTACATGATATGTGTTTTGCTTGGAGCGTCGTGTATGATATGAGTCTTTGCTTTTTAGTTTTCCACAATCATCCTTGCTGTACACACCTTTTGAGAGGGGCATGCTTCAATCGTGGTTTATTAGAATACTCTATGTGGTTCACTTATATCTTGTGAGCTTGGCAAATTTTCTCTAGTGCTTCACTTATATTTTCTAGAGCACCGTGGTGGTTTTATTTTGTAGAAATTGTTGAACTTTCTTTCTTCACTTATATTATTTTGAGAGTCTTAAAGAATAGCATGGGAATTTGCTTGGGTTATGAAATTAGTCCTAATATGATAGACATCCAAGGGAGATATAATAAAAACTTTCATATATATAGCATTAAATATTATGTGAAGTTTGACTCCTTGTAATTGTTTTGAGATGTTAAGATGGTAGTATTAGAGTCATGCTAGTGGTAGTTTGTGAGGTTAAAGAAATAATTGTGTTAAGGTTTGTGATTCCTGAAGCATGCACGTATGGCCTATGTAACCAAATTGGTGCGCACTGTATCTTGATTGTTTCCTCTTTGCGGGAAGGTCGGGGGCGCGCGATGGTTAACTCCTACCAACCTCCCCCATAGGGGCATGCATCGTAGTGCTTTGAGGGCTAAGTAGAATTTTCTCAATAAGTATGTGAGTTCCTTATGACTAATGTGAGTCCATGGATTATAAGCACTCTCACCCTTCCACCTTGCTAGCCACTCTAGTGCCGTGCAACTTCCACCGGTGCATAAAACCCTCCTTATACCTTCCTCAAAACAGCCACCATACCAACCTATTATGGCATTTCCATAGCCATTCTGAGATATATTTCCATGTAACTCCACCAATCTGTTTATTATGACACGCTTCATCATTATCATATTGCTTTGCATGATCATGTAGTTGACATAGTATTTGTGGCAAAGCCACCGCTCATATTTTTCATACATGTCACTCTTGGTCATTGCACATCCCGGTACACCACCAGAGGCATTCATATAGAGTCATATCTTTGTTGCAAGCATCGATTTGTAATATCGAGTTGTTAGTAAATAAAAGTGTGATGATAATCATTATTAGAACATTGTCCCATGTGAGGTTATCAAAAATAAAAGAGGCCAAAGAATCCCACCAAAAAATGAGAGAAAAACAGGGAAGGGACAATGTTACTATCCTTTTCCACACTTGTGCTTCAATGTAGCACCATGTTCTTCATGATAGAGAGTCTCCTGTGTTGTCACCTTCATATATCACTAGTGGAAATTTTTTATTATAGAACTTGGCTTGTATATTCCAACGATGGGCTTCCTCAAATGCCCTAGGTCTTCATGAGCAAGCAAGTTGATGCACACCCACTAGTTGTCTTTTTGAGCTTTCATACACTTATAGCTCTAGTGCATCCGTTACATGGCAATCCTACTCACTCACATTGATATCAATTGATGGACATCTCCATAGTTCATTGATTTGCCTGGTTGATGTGATACCTTCTCCCATCTTTTGTCTATTACCACCTCCATTCGACCCATGCTATGTCCATGCCTCGCGCTCATATATTGCCCGAAGAGTTGAAAAAAGGCTTGGAAAGTAGAGTATGAAAGCAATTGCTTGGTTTACTCCGGGATGGGCATGAGGGGTATTTTGTGTTAAGAAAAGGGAGCATAAGGACTATATGATGTGTAGGGATAACGTTCTTTAGCCATGTTATTTTTGAAGCTTCGTAGATTGCTTTTAGTATGCTTGAAGTATTATTGTTTTGATATTGATAAATTTTTATTTTGAGCCTGATGGATCCGAACATCCATGCCACAATAAAGAAGAATTACATTGAAAAATATGTTGGGTAGCATTCCACATCAAAAAAAAAATGTTTTTATCATTTACCACTCGAGGACGAGCAGGAATTAAGATTGGGGATGCTTGATATGTCTCCAACGTATCTATAATTTTGATTGTTCCATGCTATTATATTATCTATCTTGGATGTTTTATGTGCATTTATATGCTATTTTATATGATTTTTGGGACTAACCTATTAACCCCGAGCCACGTGCCAGTTTTTGTTTTTTCCTTGTTTTTTTAAGTTTCACAGAAAAGGAATATCAATGGAGTCCAAATGGAAAGAAACTTGACGAAGATTTTTCTTGGACCAAAAGACACTAGATGGACTTGGAGTACACGCCAGGGGACCCTCGAGGAAGCCACAAGTGTGGAGGGCACGCCCCTACCTTGTGGGGCCCCCGAGCCTCCCCTGACCTACTTCTTCCGCCTATAAATTCACATATATTCCAGAAACCCTAGAACATCCATCTAAACCACTTTTCTGCCGCCGTAACCTTCTGTTCTCGCGAGATCCCATCTGGAGGCCTTTTCGGGTACTCTGCCAGAGGGGGAATCAAGCACGGAGGGCATCTACATCAACCCTATTGCCCTTCCGATGAAGTATGAGTAGTTTACCACAGACCTACGGGTCCATAGATAGTAGCTAGATGGCTTTTTATCTCTCTTTGATCTTCAATACCATGTTCTCCTCGTTGTTCTTGGAGATCTATCCGATGTAATCTTCTTTTGCGGTGTGTTTGTCAAGATTCGATGAATTGTGGGTCTATGATCAGATTATCTATGAATAATATTTGAGTTTCTTTTGAATTCTTTTATGCATGATCTAATATCTTAGTAATTCTCTTTGAACTATCGGTTTGGTTTGGCCAACTAGATTGGTTTTTCTTGCAATGGGAGAAGTGCTTTACTTTGGGTTCAATCTTGCGGTGCTCAATCCCAGTGACAGAAAGGGACATGACACGTATTGTATTGTTGCCATCGAGGATAACAAGATGGTGTTTTCATCATATTGCTTGAGTTAATTCCGCTACATCATGTCATCTTGCTTAATGCGTTACTCTATTCTTATGAACTTAATACTCTAGATGCAGAATCATTTCGGTCGATGTGTGGAGTAATAGTAGTAGATGCAGGCATGAGTCAGTCTACTTGTCACGGACGTGATGCCTATATTCATGATCATTGCCATATATGTCTTTATAATTATTCGCTCTTCTATCAATTACTTGATTGTAATTTGTTCACCCACCGTAATACTTCCTATCATGAGGGAAGCCTCTAGTGAAACCTATGGCCCCGGGTCTACTTTACATCTTATAAGTTTCAGATCTACTGTTTTGCAATCTTTTACTTTTCAATCTATATACCAAAGACCACAAAATATTTACTTTACTAGTTCATCTATCTCTATCAGATCTCACTTTTGCAAATAACCTAGAAGAGATTGACAACCCCTTTATAGCGTTGGGTGCAAGTTTGTTGTTTGTTTGTGTAGGTATTTGGCGACTTGTGTGTAATCTCCTACTGGATTGATACCTTGGTTCTCAAAACTGAGGGAAATACTTACTCTACTTTGATGCATCACCCTTTCCTCTTCAAGGAAAAAACCAATGCAAGCTCAAGAGGTAGCAATCTCCAAGAACATCAAGGAGAAAATTGTTATAAAGTTCAAAGAGAGAGAAGAAGAAATCTAGCTACTAGCTATGGAAACGTAGGTCTGTGGTGTACTACTCACGCATCATCGAAAGGCAGCACAGATGATGTAGAAGCCCTTCATGATTGATTCCCCCTCCGACAGAGTACTGGAAAAGGCCTCCAAATGGGATCGTGGAAGAACAGATACATGCGGTGGCGGAAAAAGTATTTGGGGCCTCTCTCTATTGGTTTCTGGATTTTAGAGAATTTATAGAGGCGGAATTAGGTTAGACGGAGCCACGAGGGCCCACAAGGAATCTGGGCGTGCCTACCCCCAGTGTGTCATGTACTTATGTTGCCTTGTCGTATCCTCATTTTCCTCCTGGTCTCCCCCGAAGTTTTAGGGTCTCTCTTGTCTAAAAAATGTCAAACAGTTTCGTAGTGTTTGAATTCGTTTGGTGCAGATTTCCTGGAAAACTAAAAATAGGCAAAAAATAGCAACTGGCACTTGGCACTGGGTTAATAGGTTAGTCCCAAAAAATGATTCTATAATAGCATATAAAACATCCAATATTGATACTATAATAGCATGGAACAATCCAAAATTATAAATGCATTGGAGACGTATCAGGGCCCAGCAGAGCATCGGGGCGCGCCCAGGGGGTGGCCGTGCCTTGTTACCTTGTGGGCAACTCGTAGGCCTGCTCTGGTATTTCTTTGTTGCAGTATCTTTTATATATTCAATAAAAATCTCCATGAAATTTCAAGTCATTTGGAGCTCTGTAGAATAGGTATCTTTGTTGTATCCCTTTTAGGTCTAGAATTCCAGCAGCCGGTAATCTCCCTCTCCATGTAAATCTTGAAAATTAAGAGAGAAAATACATTATAATTGCACTATAAAGTGAAATAGTGATAAAAACAATATAAATAACAGTAGGAAAACATGATGCAAAATGAACTTTTCATTGACCCCATGTTTTATGATTCTTTGACCCCTCATTGGCTACCTATTATGCGTATACACAACAAGGTGTTTGCCACACATCAATGAATCCCGAGGACATGCTCCCCGTGTCGTTCCTGTGCGTTTCCCTAACGACAGAGGCGACAAATGTGTGAGCCGCTAGAATACGAAAGCGGTCTAGATCGGTAGTGATACGTCTCCAACGTATCTATAATTTTTTATTGTTCCATGCTATTATATTATCCTTCTAGGATGTTTTATGGGCTTTTATATACACTTTTATATTATTTTAGGGACTAACCTATTAACCCAGAGCCCAGTGCCAGTTTATGTTTTTCTCCCGTTTTAGGATTTCGCAGAAAAGGAATATCAAATGGAGCCCAGTTGACCTGAAAATCAACGGAGGCTGTTTTTGGACCAGAAGAAGCCCACGAAGTGCCGGAGGGTGACAAGAGGACCCATAGGCTGCCCACGAGGGTGGGGGGCGCCCCCCTGCCTCGTGGATAGCCCGTAGCCCCCCTTTGCTTGGCCCCGACTCCAACACCTCCTATATATACTGAAACCTCCGGAAAATAACCTAGATCGGGAGTTCCGCTACCGAGAGCCTCTGGTGCCACCAAAAACCAATCTAGACCCTGTTCCGGCACCCTGCCGGAGGGGGAATCCCTCTCCGGTGGCTATCTTCATCATCCCGGCGCTCTCCATGACGAGGAGGGAGTAGTCCACCCTCGGGGCTGAGGGTATGTATCAGTAGCTATGTGTTTGATCTCTCTCTCTCTCTCTCTCTCTCTCTCTCTCTCTCTCGTGTTCTTGAGATGGCACGATCTTGATGTATCGCGAGCTTTGCTATTTTATTTGGATCTTATGATGCTTCCCCCCTCTACTCTCTTGTAATGGATTGAGTTTTCCCTTTGAAGTTATCTTATCGGATTGAGTCTTTATGGATTTGAGAACACTTGATGTATGTCTTGCACGTGTTTATCTGTGGTGACAATGGGATATCATGTGATCTACTTGGTGTATGTTTTGGTGATCAACTTGCGGGTTCCGTGACCTTGGGAATCTATGCATAGGGGTTGGCACACGTTTTCGTCTTGAATTTCCGGTAGAAACTTTGGGGCACTCTTTGAAGTTCTTTGTGTTGGTTGAATAGATGAATCTGAGATTGTGTGATGCATACCGTATAATCATGCCCACGAATACTTGAGGTGACAATGGAGTATCTAGGTGACATTAGGGTTTTGGTTGATTTATGTCTTAAGGTGTTATTCTAGTACGAACTCTATGATAGATTGAACGTTACTACAAACTCTTGAATAGATCGATCAGAAAGAATAACTTTGAGGTGGTTTCTATCCTGCCATAATCTCCTCGTTTGTTCTCCGTTATTAGTGACTTTGGAGTGACTCTTTGTTTCATGTTGAGGGCTAGTAATATGATCAAATTATGTTATCCTTGTTGAGAGAACTTGCACTAGTGAAAGTATGAGCCATAGGCCTTGTTTCCTATCCTTGCTACACCGTTTATGCTCACGTTTACCACTTGCTACCTTGCTGTTTTTATATTTTATTATTACAAAAACCTATATCTACCATCCATATTGCACTTGTATCACCATCTCTTCGCCGAACTAGTGCACCTATACAATTTACCATTGTATTGGGTGTGTTGGGGACACAAGAGACTCCTTGTTATTTAGTTGCAGGGTTGTTTGAGAGAGACCATCTTCATCCTACGCCTCCCACGGATTGATAAACCTTAGGTCATCCACTTGAGGGAAATTTGCTACTGTCCTATAAACCTCTGCACTTGGAGGCCCAATAACGTCTACAAGAAGAAGGTTGTGTAGTAGACATCAAGCTCTTTTCTGGCGCCGTTGCCGGGGAGGTTAGTGCTTGAAGGTATATCTTTAGATCTTGCAATCGAATATTTTAGTTTCTTGTTTTATCACTAGTTTAGTTTATAAAAGAAAACTACCAAAAAATGGAATTAAGGTTACCTCATATGCTTCATCTTTTAAATATCTTTCGTGAAAATGATGGGAAGGAAAATTGTGCTCAAGTACTAGAATAAGAATAACATAGAATGCTTGGTACTCAAAACTTGAATGATGAGCATGATTGCAATGTTGTTAGTATGAATCCTTTGAATATCCATGGTACTAATGATGATTGCACTAGTCATGATGAAAATATCTCATATAAGCATGTTGATTTTTGTGGAGTGCATAGAGTTTGCAAGTATATATCAAATAGGGAAGATTGATTTTGCAAGAGGCATAAGTATTTAGAAACTAAATGGTTGCTACAGATGCTAGATGATTGTGCTGAAAATTTAAAATTTCTTAGCCGTACTTGTGAACTTTGCAATGAACATGGTCATTTCATTACCCAATGCGAATTGTTTCATGATCGAATCGTGTCCAAAAATTGTGATGACTTGATCTCCCTTGTGCATCATAATGAACTTAGTTTGCTTGTGGGTTATGAAGAAATAAAACGTTTAACTAAGGATCTTCCAAAATTTGTCCTTGATTTTGATCTGGAGGAAATTTGTATGTATTATGCTGTGAATTGCATTGAAAATCCTTATATTGCCAATTACATAAAGTCAAGAAAACAAATAGGAGATGAAGAGAATACTAATGAAGGGGAAGAGATTTCCCAATATCCTCCTATTCTTTCTTATGATGAATCAGGTAACGAGGAGGAGCCTTCTATTCTACCAATCTCATTAATAAGGAGCTCCAAAAAGAAGATTAAACCCATACTTAATGTGAAGAAGAAAAAGAAAAGACGGAGAAGCAAAGACAAAAAGTTATCCCTCCCAAATGATGTCACTCCTATTACTCATTGTGATGATGATAATTGCTATACTATCGGTGCTATCCATACTATTAATGATGAGAGTGATTATGCTTATGATATGCAAAGGCCCAAGCTTGGGGATGCTATGTTTGATGAGAATGACATGTTTGAGAATATATTTGCTGCAATTAATGTTTGTCCCAAGCTTGGGGATGCTACGTTTGATGAAGATGATATTTTTAGCCTCCCAAGTTTTGATATGCAAATTTATTATGATGATAGCATGTCTCCTATTTATGATGATTATTGTGATGACACTTATGCTATCAAAAGTAGTGATGATTATATATATAAAACTTGACATGATTATGATCACCCTTTTTCTGAACATTACTCTTTTAATGTGGAAACAATCTATAGCATTCAAGTCTCTTATAATACTTCCACTATTCCGAATGAGAAGAAATTTGCTTATGTGGAGAGTAATAAAATTTATATGCTTGGGGATCATGACAAGAATGCTTTATGTGATAGTTATATTGTTGAATTCAATCATTATTCTACTGAAAATTATTATGAGGGAGGAATATATGCTTGTTGGAATTGCAATAATATCAAGCTTCCTCTCTATGTGCTTAAAATCTTGAAGTTATGCTCGTTTTCCCTTCCTATGCTAGTTGATTATCGTTCCCATAAGTTGTTTGCTCACAAAATCCCTATGATAGGAAGTGGGTTAGGCTTAAATGTGCTAGTCATATTCTCCATGATGCTCTCTTTATGTTTCAATTCTTATCTTTTATGTGAGCATCATTGAAATCATCATGCCTAGCTAGGGGCGTTAAATGATAGCGCTTGTTGGGAGGAAACCCAACTTTATTTTATTTTCTTTGATTTTGCTTCTGTTTAGGAATAAATATTGCATCTAGCTTATGTTTAGATGTGGTTTTGTGTTTTAATTAGTGTTTGTGCCAAGTAGAACCTTTGGGAAGACTTGTGTGAAGTTTATATGATCTTGCTGTGCAAAAACAGAATCGTTAGCGCTCGCTAGAATAGTCACCAGATTTTACTGGAGAGTGCTATTTAGTATTCTTTCTGCAGATGATTAATAGACAAATTCCTCATGTTTACCAATTTATTTTAAAAAAATTGGAGTTACAGAAGTATGCGAAAGTTACAGATTAATACAGACCGTTCTGTTTTTGACAGATTCTGTTTTTCGTGTGTTGTTTTGCTTATTTCGATGCATCTATGAGTAGTATTGGAGGATATGAATCATAGAGAAGTTGGAATACAGTAGGTTTAACACCAATATAAACAAAGAATGAGTTCATTACAGTACCTTTGAGTAGTGGTTTGCTTTCTTATACTAACGGAGCTCACGAGATTTTTGTCTAAGTTTTGTGTTGTGAAGTTTTCAAGTTTTGAGTATTGCTTTGATGGACTATGGAACAAAGAGTGGCAAGAGCCTAATCTTGGGGACGACCAAGGCACCCCAAGGTAAAATTCAAGTACAACCAAAAGCCTAAGCTTGGGGATGCCCCGGGAAGGCATCCCCTCTTTCGTCTTCATCTATCGGTAACTATACTCGGAGCTATATTTTTATTCACCACATGATATGTGTTTTGCTTGGAGCGTCATTTTATTTTCTTTTGTTTTGCTTATAGTTCAAATAAAATACCAAGATCTGAAATTCTTAAATGTTAGAGAGTCTTCACATAGTTACATAATTATTTAACTACTCATTGATCTTCACTTATATCTCTCGGAGTAGTTTGTTATTTGCTCTAGTGCTTCACTTATATCTTTTAGAGCACGACGATGGTTATATTTTGTAGAAATTGTTGATCTCTCATGCTTCAGTTATATCCTTTTGAGAGTATATTAAAACAGCATGGTAATGTGCTTTGGCTATAAAATTAGCCTTTGCACGATAGGCATCCAAGATCAATGTAGTAAAAACTTTCACAACTAAGTGCATTGAATATGATGAGAAGTTGGATGCTTGATAATTGTTTTGAGATATGAGGATAGTGATATTAGAGTCATGCTAGTGGAGTTATTATGAAATTGAGAAATACTTGTGTTAAGGTTAGTGATTCCCGTAGCATGCACGTATGGTGAACCGCTATGTGACGAAGTTAGAGCATGGGGTATTTGTAAAGTGTCAACCTTTGTGTGGAGGTCGGGGGCGCGCGATAGTTAACTCCTACCAACCTCCCCCCTAGGAGCATGCGTTGATTGCTTTGTTTTGATGGCTCGTAAATTTTTGCAATAAGTATATGAGTTCTTTATGACTAATGTTGAGTCCATGGATTATACGCACTCTCACCCTTCCACCATTGCTAGCCTCTCTTGTACCGCGCAACTTTCGCCGGTACCATACACCCACTATATACCTTCCTCAAAACAGCCACCATATATCTTCCTCAAAACAGCCACCATACCTACCTATCATGGCATTTCCATAGCCACTCCGAGATATATTGCCATGCAACTTTCCACCGTTCCGTTCATATGACATGCTTCATATTGTCATATTGCCATGCATGATCATGTAGTTGACATCGTATTTGTGGCAAAGCCACCATGCATAATTTTTCATACATGTCACTCTTGATTCATTGCATATCCCGGTACACCGCCGGAGGCATTCATATAGAGTCATACTTTGTTCTAGTATCAAGTTGTAAATCAATATAAGTGTGATGATCATCATTATTAGAGCATTGTCCCATGTGAGGAAAGGCTAAATAAAGAAAGCCCCTCCAAAAAAGAGAAAGGCCAAAAAAAGGCCCAAAAAAGAAAAAAAAAGAAAAGAAAAGAAAAAGGGGACAATTGCTACTATCTTTTCTACACTTGTGCTTCAAAGTAGCACCATGTTCTTCATGATAGAGAGTCTCATGTTTAGTCACTTTCACATACTAGTGGGAATTTTCATTATAGAACTTGGCTTGTATATTCCAACGATGGGCTTCCTCAAATGCCCTAGGTCTTCGTGAGCAAGCAAGTTGGATGCACACTCACTAGTTTCTTTTGTTGAGCTTTCATACATATTTAGCTCTAGTGCATCCGTTGCATGGCAATCCCTACTCACTCACATTGATATCTATTGATGGGCATCTCCATAGCCCGTTGATACGCCTAGTCGATGTGAGATTATCTCCCTCCTTTTTGTCTTCTCCACAACCACCTCTCTATTCCACATAGTGCTATATCCATGGCTCACGCTCATGTATTGCGTGAAAGTTGAAAGGTTTAAAAGAATAGAGTATGAAAACAAGTACTTGGCTGAAACCGGGGTTGTGCATGATATGAATATTTTGTGTGATGAAGAGGGAGGATAGCTAGACTATATGACTTTGTAGGGATAACTTTCTTTAGCCATAGTATTTTGAGAAGACATGATTGCTTTGTTAGTATGCTTGAAGTATTATTATTTCTTATGTCAATATAGACTTTTGTCTTGAATCTTTTAGATCTGAACATACATTTGACAATAAAGAGAATTACATTGAAAAACTATGTTGGTAAGCATTCCACATCAAAAATTCTGTTTTTATCATTTACCTACTCAAGGACGAGCATGAATTAAGCTTGGGGATGCTCATACGTCTCCAACGTATCTATAATTTTTGATTGTTCCACGCTATTATATTATCCTTCTAGGATGTTTTATGGGCTTTTATATACACTTTTATATTATTTTTGGGACTAACCTATTAACCCAGAGCCCAATGCAAGTTTCTGTTTTTCTCCTGTTTTAGGGTTTCGTAGAAAAGGAATATCAAACGGAGCCGAGTTGACCTGAAAATCAACGGAGGCTGTTTTTGGACCAGAAGAAGCTCACGAAGTGCCGGAGGGGGACGAGAGGACCCACGGGCTGCCCACGAGGGTGGGGGGCGCCCCCCCTACTGGGCGCGCCCCCCTGCCTCGTGGACAGCCCGTATCCCCCCTTTGCTTGGCCTCGACTCCATCACCTCCTATATATACTGAAACCTCCGGAAAATAACCTAGATCGGGAGTTCCGCCGCCGAAAGCCTCTGGTGCCACCAAAAACCAATCTAGACCCTATTCCGGCACCCTGCCGGAAGGGGAACCCCTCTCCGGTGGCTATCTTCTTCATCCCGGGTCCCGACGCTCTCCATGACGAGGAGGGAGTAGTCCACCCTCGGGGCTGAGGGTATGTATCAATAGCTATGTGTTTGATCTCTCTCTCTCTCTCATGTTCTTGAGATGGCACAATCTTGATGTATCGCGAGCTTTGCTATTCTAGCTAGATCTTATGATGCTTATCCCCCTCTACTCTCTTGTAATGGATTGAGTTTTCCCTTTGAAGTTATCTTATTGGATTGAGTCTTTAAGGATTTGAGAACACTTGATGTATGTCTTGCACGTGTTTATCTGTGGTGACAATGGGATATCATGTGATCTACTTGATGTATGTTTTGGTGATCAACTTGCGGGTTCCGTGACCTTGGGAATCTATGCATAGGGGTTGGCACACGTTTTCGTCTTGACTTTCTGGTAGAAACTTTGGGGCACTCTTTGAAGTTCTTTGTGTTGGTTGAATAGATGAATATGAGATTGTGTGATGCATATCGTATAATCATGCCCACGGATACTTGAGGTGACAATGGAGTATCTAGGTGACAATAGGGTTTTGGTTGATTTATGCCTTAAGGTGTTATTCTAGTACGAACTCTATGATAGATTGAACGTTACAATGGACTCTTGAATAGATCGATAAAAAAGAATAACTTTGAGGTGGTTTCGTACCCTACCATAATCTCCTCGTTTGTTCTCCGCTATTAGTGACTTTGGATTGACTCTTTGTTGCATGTTGAGGGCTAGTAATATGATCCAATTATGTTATCCTTGTTGAGAGAACTTGCACTAGTGAAAGTATGAACCCTAGGCCTTGTTTCCTATCATTGCAACACCGTTTATGCTCACGTTTACCACTTGCTACCTTGCTGTTTTTATATTTTCTTATTACAAAAACCTATATCTACCATCCATATTGCACTTGTATCACCATCTCTTCGCCAAACCAGTGCACCTATACAATTTACCATTGTATTGGGTGTGTTGGGGACACAAGAGACTCCTTGTTATTTGGTTGCAGGGTTGTTTGAGAGAGACCATCTTCGTCCTACGCCTCCCACGGATTGATAAACCTTAGGTCATTCACTTGAGGGAAATTTGCTACTATCCTACAAACCTCTGCACTTGGAGGCCCAACAACGTCTACAAGAAGGTTGTGTAGTAGACATCAGGTAGCAAGGCGACGACCAAGACGAAGGCGGCCTAGCGTGCAAAGTTGCAACGCAGCCTATTGATAGTTGTGGACCGCGTCAGTAATTCCCAGAAGAGGAGAGGAGGATGCAGCACATCAAAGATAAGTAATTAAGTATATCCCCCAGTTTTGAAACCAAGGTTATCAATCTAGTAGGAGAACTAAGCAAATTATGTAAGCGACACCTACACACAAACAACGAATCCTCGCAACCCTACGCGTAGAGGGGTTGTCAATCCCTCTTTGGGTAAGGTAGAATGATAAAAGATAATTTGATAGATGCAAATAAGATGAAAGCAGATAAAATACAGAAAGGTATTTTTGGGTTTTTGGTAATATAGATCTGAAAATAAAATAGGCAAATAGTGAAAAAACACGAATAGCAATATGGATCCGCAAGTATATGATGAGAAATATACCCGGGGCCCGTAGGTTTCACTAGTGGCTTCTCTCGAGAAAATAGCATACATTGGGTAAACAAATTACAGTTGGGCAATTGATAGAAAAGCGAATAGGTATGATGATATCCAAGACAAATGATCATGTATATAGGCGTCACGTCCAAGATTAGTAGACCGACTCCTGCTTGCATCTACTACTATTACTCCAAACATCCACCGCTCTACAACATGCATCTAGTGTATTAAGTTTCAGAAAGAAATGGAGTAATGCCTTAAGAACGATGACATGATGGACACAAGATCTATTCATGTAGGAATATACCCCATCGTTTTATCCTTAATGGCAACGATACATTTGTGTCATGTCTCCTTCTGTCACTAACATTGAGCACCGCAAGATCGAACCCATCACCTCTTTCCATTGCAAAATAAATCAATTAAGTTGGCCAATCAAAACCGAAATATCGAAGAAGAAATACGAGGCTATAATAATCATGTATGGATATAACTGCAAATAGATCTGATCAAAAACTCACAATTCATCGGATCCTAATAAACACACCGCGAAAGAGTTACATCAAATAGATCTCCAAAGAGAACATTGTACTGAAGACCAAAAGGAAATAAGAAGCCATCTAGCTACTACCTATGGACCCGTAGGTCTGTGGTAAACTACTCACACATCATCGGAGAGGCACCAATCGAGATGATGAACCCCTCCGTGATCGTGTTCCTCTCCGGTGGAGCACCGGAAAAGGGCTCGAGATTGGATCTCGTGGTTTTGGAACTTGTGGGATGAAACTATTTTTCTGTGACTCCTCTAGGGTTTCTGGAATATCTCAGAATTTATAGAGTTCGGAGGCAGTGGAAAGGACTCTCGTGGGCCCCATGATCCATCAGGGCACGCCCGGGCCTCCTTGCGTGCCCTAGTGGACCGTGGGCCCCACAAGCCTCCCCACGTGCACTTCTTTGGCCCTCCGGATGTCTTCTGGTCCAAAAAAATCTCCAAAAAGTATCATTGCATTTGGACTCCGTTTGATATTGATATTCTGCGAAGTAAAAAATAGGCAGAAAACATCAACCTACACTGGGCACTATGTCAATAGATTAGTCCCAAAAGTAATATAAAGTGCTAGAAAATGATTGCAAAACATCCTAGAATGATAATATAACAGCATGGAACAATAAAAAATTATAGATACGTTGAAGATGTATCAACATCCCCAAGCTTAATTCCTGCTCGTCCTCGAGTAGGTGAATGATACAAACATATTTTTTGATGTGGAATGCTGCCTAACATGTTGATCATATTCTTTTGTTTGTAGCATGGACATATGGACTTTTATATGATTCAAAGCAACAGTCTATAATTTGACATGAGGACTTTAATACTCAAGCAATATCAACAAGCAACCATGTCTTTCAAAATATCAACGCTAAAGAAAGTTATCCCCAACCCATTATGCTAAATCATTGATTCATTCATGCAACACATCCAAGTATTAGCTACATCCAATGCTCAAGTGTGGTAATAGTGTTTCGTAGTTGGTGCTTTATAAGAGAAGATGAGACTCAACAAAAAAATTGCATCAAAGTAAATACATAGGCCCTTCGCGGAGGGAAGTAGGGACTTGTAGAGGTGCCAGAGCTCAAAGCTTGAATTGAGAGATAAAATTATTTTCGGTGACATGTTTTTCTCACCAACGAAAACGACTAAGAGTTCCCAATATCTTCCATGCTAAATAAATCATAGGCGGTTCCCAAACATAAAATAAAGTTTATTTCCTTTCCACCATTTTTTCACAATCCATGGCTAACCAAATTCACGGGAGCCTTCCATACCAACACATACCAAGGGATTTATTTGTAATATTTTTTGCATTTCGGGATTGGGCATCCCTATTACCGCCAAACTCTCATGCAATGACAAGTGAATAAACACTCATCTTGAGAATAACCTACTTATCATGGAAAATATCGGCCACCCCTCGCCGCTTCATGAGCGGTACGGGCACACAAAAGAGAAGTTTATTTTGAAAATTAGAGTTGGCACATAAAAATTTGCTTAGGCCGTATGGAAATACCGCATATAGCTAGGTATGGTTGACACATTTGGCACAACTTGGGTTTTAGGATTTGGATGCACAAGCAGCATTCCCGCTTAGTACAAGTGAAGGCTAGCAAATAAATTGAGAAGCGACCAACCAAGTGATGGAAATATGCCCTAGTGGCAATAATAAAGTTGTTATTATTTTATATTTCCTTATTCATGATAAAGGTTTATTATGCATGCTAGAATTATATTTACCGTAAACTTAAATACATTTGTGGATACATAAACAAATACCGTGTCCCTAGTAAGCCTCTACTAGACTAGGTTGTTAATCAAAGATGGTTAAGGTTTCCTAACCATAGACATGAGTTGTCATTTGATAACGGGATCACATCATTATGAGAATGATGTGATGGACAATACACATTCGTTATCTTAGCATTTGATCATACAGTTTTTGCTATTGCTTTCTTGTATGTCAAATACATGTTCCTTAGACCATGAGATCATGCAACTCCCGGATACCGGAGAAATATCTTGTGTTCTATCAAACGTCACAACGTAACTATATGATCATAAAGATGCTCTACAGGTATCTCCGAAGGTGTTTGTTGAGTTGGGATGAATCGATATTGGGATTTTTCACTCCGAGTAATGGAGAGGTATCTCTGGGCCCTCTCGAGAATACACATCATAAGAAGCCTTGTAAGCAAATGACTAATGAGTTAGTTATGAGATGATGTATTACAGAACGAGTAAAGAGACTTGCCGGTAACGAGATTGAACTAGGTATAGAGATACTGACGATCGAATTTCAGGCAAGTAACATACCGACAGACAAAAGGAATTGCATATGTTGTCATAACGGTTCGACCGATAAAGATCTTCATAGAATATGTAGGAACCAATATGGGCATCCGAGTTCTTCTATTGGTTATTGATTGGAGAGGTGTCCTGGTCATGTATACATAGTTCTCGAACCCGTAGGGTCCGCACGCTTAACATTCAATGACGATATAGTATTATATGAGTTATGTGATTTGGTGACCGAATGTTGTTCGGAGTCCCGGATGAGATCACAGACATGACGAGGAGTCTCGAAATGGCCGAGAGGTAAAGATTTATATATAGGACAATGGCATTGGGACACCTGAATGGTTTCAGAGTGCACTGGGTAGTCATCGGATCACCAGAAGGGATTCCGGGAGGCCCCGGGAGGTCTATGGGCCTAATGAGCCAAGGAGAGGCACACACCAGCCCACAGAGGGGCTAGCGCGCCTTCTCCCTGGCCGCCGTCCCTAGAAGAATGAAAGGGGGGCGCCACCTCCTCATGCCTTTTCCCCCTTGTGGGAGAAAGGAAAGGGAGGCACCTCCTCGTTTCTTCCCCTTGGCGCCAAAAGAAGGAAAGGGGGCCGGCCTAGGGCAAGCCCAAGTAGGATTCAGACCTACTTGGGCACTCCTTGGCCTCTCCCTCTGCCACCCACCTATATATGTGTGGGAGGGGGGGGGGGGCGTAGCACACTCAAAACAATTGCTTAGTCGTGTGCGGCGCCCCCCTCCACCGTTTACACCCTCGGTCATATTTTCGTAGTGCTTAGGCGAAGCCTTGTGGAGATCACTTCACCATCACCGTCACCATGCCGTCGTGCTACCGGAACTCATCTTCTACTTCGCCCGTCTTGCTGGATCAAGAAGGTGAGGACGTCACCGAGCTGAATGTGTGTTAAACGCGGAGGTATCGTACGTTCGGTACTTGATCGGTTGGATCGTGAAGAAGTTTGACTACATCAGCTACGTTGTCTAACGCTTCCACTCGCGGTCTACGAAGGTACATAGACACACTCTCCCCCTCGTTGTTATGTATCCCCATGGACAGTTCTTTGCGTGTGCGTAAAATTTTCTTTTGTTTTCCATGCAACAGTCCCCAATAGTGGCATCATGATTCAGGTCTATGAGTAGTAGAACACAAAGAGTTGTGGATGGTGATGGTCATACTGCTTACCACCAACGTCTTATTTTGATCCGACGGTATTGTAAGAGAAGCGGCCCGGACTAACCTTACATGTCCATGTACATGAGACCCATTCCACCGACAGACATGCAACTTGTTTTGCATAAATGTGACTGGTGGGTGCCTGTTTCTCCTACTTTAGTTGAATCGAATTTGATTACGGCTGGCCCTTGAAGAAGGTTAAAACACCAAACTTGATAAATCACCGTTGTGGTGTTTGTCGTAGGGAAGAATGGTTCTTGCTAGAAGCCCGTAGTAGCCATGTAAAACTTGCGACAACAAAGTAGAGGACGTCTAACTTGTTTTTGCAGGACATGTTGTGATGTGATATGATCAAGACGTGTTGAGTTATACGTTATTGTATGAGATGATCATGTTTTGTAATGTCGACAACCGGCAGGAGCCTTATGGTTGTCTCTTAATTATTGTATGAAATGCAAGTGCCATGTAATTGATTTACTTTATCGCTATGAGTTAGCACTAGTTGTATAAGCAATAGTTGGTGAGACGACCACGACGCAACGATGGAGATCAAGATGTCGAGCTAGTGACGATGGAGATCATGACGATGCTTTGGAGATGGAGATCAAAAGTATGAGATGATGATGGCCATATCATGTCACATATTTTGATTGCATGTGATGTTTATCATTTATGCATCTTATTTTTCTTAGAGCGGCGGTAGCATTATAAGATGATCCCTTCACTAAATTTCAAGATAAAAGTGTTCTCCCCGAGCATGCACCATTGCTACAGTTCGTTGTTTCGAGAAACCACGTGATGATCGGGTGTGATAGACTCTACGTTCGCATACAACAAGTGTAAGACAGTTATACACACGTGTAATACATGGGTTAAACTTGATGAGCCTAGCATATACATACATGGCCTCGGAACACTAGAGACCGAAAGGTCGAACATGAGTCATATAGTAGATATGATCAACATAGAGATGTTTGTTGGATTTAGGGCTCCGCAAAACTTGTTAAGTTCAAACACAGGGGCGTGAACGAAGATATCTCCCACTCACGTCTACCTAGCGCCTCGCTCTCGTCTCAGAGGAAGGATACAAGAAAACAATGAACAAACACACAAGAGTTTATCCAGGTTCGGGCCACCGCAAGGTGGAAGACCCTACTTCCTACTTTGGTGGATTGGCTCAAGGTGAGCTAGAGTATGAACTGGTACAAGGGTTCCTGAGCTCAGGAGGCAAGCTCGGGAGGGTCAGGAGGCTAGTCTTCTTGCTCCTTCTACGGTGGTCAAGTGTGTGAGTCGATCTCCTTCTCAGTGGGAATCCTAGCTACTTATATAGGCGGCAATGGTCCTCTTCCCCCAAAATGTTTAGGCGGGAAGGGATTCCACAACGGCCATATTTGAGCGGGAACACAAGGACATTCCTACCCTGACAAAAGTAGTCTCCGCCTGCAAAAGGATCAGGCGATGACATGGTGGTGGGCTCGAAGGTGACATCCTCCTTATCGTCCTTGCGGTCTTCGGTCTTGTTGCACCAAAGAGGAAACCTTTGCCCCGCTCCTTGGGAACCAACGGCTGCGCTGTCTCCTTTGCACTGAAATGGCAACTGTGCCGCTGGCGGACACTGGCACCCGCTGGCGTTGTGCATCACTGATGACATCACTGCCTCCTCCTGAGGCAGGCTTGGCCTTGGATTCTCCGCCCCTTTGGAACGCCTTGCCGAGGCCGCTCCCGAGGGGGTCTTTCCGTCGTTCTCCTAGCGAGGCCTGGCCCCTCGCGAGGGTCTTGAGTAGCTGGTCGATCAGTTGGGCCGTACCAGGCCGCTTGTAGGAGCGCGTTGCGGCCCGCAGATAGGCAAGTCTGGGTACCCCGGTTCCCAGGACGCCGACAGTAGCCCCCGGGCCCAAGGCGTGCACGGAGTTGGCTTCAGGGCGAAGCCTTAGTCGAGGACGAAAAGCCGCGGGCCACAAAAAGGCTGCGGGCCAGGCTGGCGCGTGATGGTTGGATGGGACGCGAGCGACTCCACTTCCCATGCTACCTTGGCAATCGTGTGACTTGACAACTCCTTGGCGCGGGCAGCGGGTCCATTATGGCTGCGTGCGAGTGGCCGCTGGTTGGTCTTCTTGGCTTATAAACCGGGGGGTGAGGCTCCACGCCTCTCACTTGACCGTTGCAGGACGATACCCACGTTTCCATTTCTCCCAGGGTTCCATGGCGCCGATTCGCAGATTCTCGGCCGCGGAGAAAGGGAAGAGCCCGATGGTGGAGCCCGAACAGCTCCCCTCGAAGAAGAGGCGCCGTGATTCCCCGGGCGCGCCCCTGTGGCCGGTGGACGCTCGCACATGGTGCACGCGGGCTCCACCAGGATTTCCGCTTCCCTTGCACATCCCATCGGCAGGCAAATTGAGCGGGGGCGGTGATAGGGGTGGCGCCGCAAGTCTTCCGGGGAGACGGGCGTCTCCTCGCACCCTACTACCGTCCCATTCGGAGGATGATGCCCGCGAGTTCATCGTATGGGCGGGGGCCCCTCCGCATTCCTAGATCCTCCTTCCTCCGCTCCTGAGGGAGGTACTCCTGGATCATGGCCGAGTGACGATGGAGCTGAGGCACGAAGGGTGTCGCCTTCCTCCTTCACATGCCGACGTGGAGGTGGTTTCTTCTGGCCAGGTCTTCATGACCTGGGGCTGGGGTGTGGTGTGTCGCGCCTGTGCCCCCACCGGGAGGCACATTCTTCACTTCACGCTGGACACGACGGGCGTGATAACCTTCAAAGTCTTCGGGGCGGATGGCCTCCGACTGCCGTGTGGCGCAGGGAATGGGCTCGCCGGCGACCATTCCCTGTGACATCAGGGCGACGAAGCGCTCGCTGTCGGCTATATCTCCGACTCTCCTGATTGCAGCTATGCTACCCCTGAAACGGCCTCGAGCTCTGACGAGAGCTACGAGCCGCCAAGCCACCTCCCCTATCGCCGGAGGGAAATGGTGTCCTCCCGGCGTCACTGTTGTTGAAGGAGTCCAAGCCGAGTTCCTTGAGAGCGTGTTCCTTAGCTTAGTTCCTGCGGGACATCATGGAGGGCTTCACAAGGACATGTAAATTCTCGTAGTACTTTTGTTATTATCTAGCATTATAAACTTATGTCCTGCATGATAACCTTGTTAAAGCACGATTTCCCCTTTCTTTCGTTCCCACGGTAGCTTAAGGCCCTACGCCTGCGATACCCAATCCTGGAACCAGCCTCGGCCTGTGCTGGTATGCCAAGTCGTGGCACCGTGGCCAAGGCCAAGGGGCGAGGGGTCCAGGATCTGGTAAGAGCCCCCGAGGCGCAACGCTCAGGAGGTCCCTTTCGGCGTCCAGGTAGCTGCCCACTGGTCCATCAGGAAGGGCTTCGTAACTATACTAAGTGGTGGTGTATGTATGCAAGAGGGTGCGGTGTTGAAAACTTATCTTTAGCAATTCCTGAGGTCAGATGGTGCTTGATTCCTGTCGCCTCTCCCTTGAGGCAAGGTCTGGCGTCCGAGCGCCCTCGTGAGGCGGCTGCAATGATCGCTCCCGAGGCCCTGGAACATAAGCCACATGGTCTGTGGAGACGTTTCTCCAGGCTGCCGCCATCGCAATCTAAAAAGGTGTAGGCTAGTGATACTGTGCTTGTCGATGATTGATCCATCCTGTTTAGTGAGAGGAGTGCGAGTGCCTCGGGGAGGTGTAAGAACTTGGTTGAATTTGAAAAAACTTGACGTTATTGTAATAGCTAGATGATTCCATGCTTGCTTCCTTTCATGTTTGCTTTAGGTGCTCTGCGTCGGCAGGGCCCAACCCCGCGCATACCTCGACCGCCGCTGAGCCCTCTGGACGACCGGGGTTACCGTAGTAACTAGACTCATTGCTGAGCCCTCCGGACACCAGGGTTACCGTAGTAACTAGACTCAAGGGATGAGGGGCTACGTAGCCGGTGAGGCCCTTGGGCCGCGATGCCCAAGGGTCCCCCTTGACGTTCAAGCGATCCCGTTTTCGTTCTACGTCGGCAGGGCCCAACCCCGCGCATACCTCGATCACCATTGAGCCCTCCGAAGGACCGGGGTTATCGTCATAACTAGGCTCAAGGGATGAGGGGCTACGTGGCCAGTTAGGCCCCTGGGTCGTGATGCCCAGAGGTCCCCCTTGACGTACGAACGACTCTTCATGAAGGAGAACAAGCACCATATCTTCCCCACGAGCCTTCGCCTGGGATGGGGGCACGAGAAGGCCAGGTGTGTGGGCACCTGGTAGGGTGGCGTCTACCAGGCGTGACCTGAGCATAGCCCCCGTGCCTAGCCCCCCTCACGACACCCATCCAAGGAGAATCTGTGAGCGTCGTGAGCTGAAAAGCTCCTTGAGGTTGGTGCGACCACTAGGAGCCACCCTCAGTTATTTATAACTAGCACGGAGCATAGAGCTACCACACTTGCGGAGTGTGGGCATAACCGCGCCTCGGTCGTATCGGCCAGCGCGGAGCTTGGTGCTTCCACTGGTTCGTGGGCATATGAAAGTGCAACTAATCCCCGGGTGGTTTTGGCAATTAATAACAACATATATATCATTGAACTAATAGTTACTTGAGAATCATTTCAGAGAAGTTCAGTGATATGGGTATGGCAATGACTGAAGAAGTGGACCCCTCAAAATGCTATGGCAAGCATTGGCAAAAGCTCAAGACTCCATTTTTGGTTTAGTGATCCATGATCACATTGAGTCCATAGGAAAAGCCAATACTATTAAAAGGGGATGAGGTTATGTTGATGATCTGGTTGCTCAAGCGCTTAGTGATATATCTCCTTCAACTATCAGCAACTTTCACTACAATACACACTCATAAGTAATCTCGGACCAACCGATTTTCCAAACTCAGTCACACCGAGATGAACCACCTCAGCCATAAGCCAAACCCTAGAAAAATCGGACATTCCGAGTTTGAGATCGGTTTCACCGAAACATGGGCTGCCAAGCTTCTGTAACCTTCCGTCATCAAATCGGAATAACCGAGATGATATTTTCGGTCCCACCGAAACTGGCAAGCCCCTGTCTCTGCTCAAATCGGAATAACCGAGATGGTATTTTCGGTCCCACCGAAAACCCCAACGTTCACATTATTTGAACTTTCGGTCTGACCGAGTTGTCCACTTCGGTCTCACCGAGATTGCTCAATTATGTGTGTAACGGTTGGATTTTTGTGTGGAGGCTATATATACCCCTCCACCCCCTCTTCATTCATGGAGAGAGCCATCAGAAAGAACTACCACTCCTACCTTACACTTTCTGAGAAGAGAACTACCTACCCTTGTGTTGAGATCAAGTTGCTCCACTCCCACCATATGAAACTTGATTTCTAACCTTCCCAAGTTGCTTTCCACTCAATCCTTTCTTCCACCATAGCCAAATCAGTGAGGAGAGTTGAGTGTTGGGGAGATTATCATTTGAAGCACAAGAGCAAGGAGTTCATCATCATCTACAACATCTATTACCTTTTGGAGGGTGGTGCCTCCTAGATTGGTTAGGTGTCGCTTGGGAGCCTCCGTCATCGAGATGTGGAGTTGAACCAAGAAGTTTGTAAGGGCAAGGAGATAGCCTACTTCGTGAAGATCTACCCCGAGTAAGGCTAGCCCTCCGTGGGCGTAGGCCATGATGGAATAGACAAGGTTGCTTCTTCGTGGACCCTTCGTGGGTGGAGCCCTCCGTGGACTCGCGCAGCCGTTACCCTCCGTGGGTTGAAGTCTCCATCAACGTGGATGTACGATAGCACCACCTATCGGAACCACGGGAAAAATTACCGCGTCTCCAAATTGCGTTTGCTCTTCTCCACCTCTCTTTACTACATGTGCAATTTACTTTCCGCTGCCTATACTCTAGAATTGCATGTGTAGGGTGATGCTTGACTTGATCATAATTGAGAATCTGCCAAAAACTGTTCTTGATCAAAAGGCAGAATTTTTATATTTACAAGTAGTCTAATCACCCCCCCTCTAGACATACTTTCGATCCTACAAGTGGTATCAGAGCTTTGGTCTCCATTGTTTTGGTTTCCATTGCATTGGACTCCATAAGCTTGGTTTCACAACCTAGGAGAGTATGGCGTCTAGTGAGGGTAATTATCGTAGAGGTCCTTACTTTGATGGCACAAATTTTGCTAGTTGGAAGCATAAAATGAAAATGCATATTCTTGGTCATAACCCAGCCGCATGGGGCATTATTTGTGTTGGCATGCAAGGTGAATTCTTCGAGGAAGGAAAAGTTCCGGATCGCGAAGCTACACCGGAAGAGTTGCGGATGTTGCAAAACAATGCTCAAGCTTGTGACATTCTCTTCAATGCTTTATGTCCCGAGGAGTTCAACAAAATCAGCCGTCTTGAGAATGCTAAAGAGATTTGGGATACTTTGGTTGAAATGCACGAAGGTACCGAGTCTGTGAAGGAATCAAAGCTAGATATTCTTCAAGGTCAACTTGACAAGTTCAAGATGAAGGATGGTGAAGGAGTCGCTGAAATGTACTCTAGGCTTGCTCTCATCACAAATGAGATTGCCGGCTTAGGAAGCGAAGAAATGACCGACCGATTCATCATCAAGAAGATTCTAAGAGCTTTGGATGGAAAGTATGACACCGTGTGCACTTTGATCCAAATGATGCCAAACTACAAGACTCTCAAGCCAACAGAAGTCATTGGAAGAATTGTTGCTCATGAGATGACACTTAAGGATAAGGAAGAGCTTCACAACAAGTCAAGTGGTGCTTACAAAGCTACAAGTGATGCTCCCACAACCTCAAGTGACAAGTTAATTTCCAATGAAGAGATAAGCCTAATGGTTAAGAACTTCAACAAATTCTACAAGAATAGAGGCAAAGAGAGAAGCTCAAAGTCTAGATCATATGATGAAAAGAGATCTTCTAGTCGTGATCGAAACTGCTACAATTGTGGAAGACCCAGACACTACTCAAATGAGTGTACGGCTCCCCACAAGAGAAGAGAAGAATCTCCAAGAAGAAGATCAAGAGATGAGTCACCTCGGAAAGAGAGAAGGAGTAGAGATGATCGTTATGAACGAAGACCCTCTCGGAGAAGCAAGGATTCGGAGAGGAAAGACAAGTCATCAAGGAGCTATACAAGAAGAAGACATCAAGCTCATGTAGGTGAATGGGTCTCCGGCTCCAACTCCGACAATCAATCCGATGGAAGCTATCACTCCGACTCCGACTACAGTCAAGATGAAGGTGTTGCCGGTCTTGCTCTCGTATCCTCCAACTCCAACTCCTACGACTTATTTGATTCACCAAATGAGGGAATTGGAAGATGCTTCATGGCTAAAGGCCCCAAGGTATCACACCCTGAATTCATTGACTTCAATAGTGATGAGGATGACTTGCTTGGTGAAGATGAGCTCTTGCATGATAAATCTAGTGAGCTTAGTAACGATGAAAATGCTAGTAGTCTTTATAGTCGAGAAGAGTCGAATGACAATGCTATGAAGGAGATTGAGCGTCTAACTAAAGAACTAAACACTCTTAAGTTAGCTCATGAAACAACTCAAGAAGATCATAGAGAGCTCTTAAGATCTCATGAGAAGCTACGCTTCGAGAAGCTCACTCTAGAGCAAGAACATGAGTTTCTAAAAGCGATCAATGACGATCTTCGAAAGAAGAGTTCTTCATATCTTGCCAAACGACTTCTCTTGTCTAATTTCTTCCCACCTATTAAGACTAAGCATGACAAGCATAAGAAAAATTCTTCCTCTAGTAGTAACAATAACCATGTTAAATCTAATGTTGTTACTTCTAGTAGTTCTCTTGATTCCACTAACAATGTTTCTAGCCAAGTTACACTTGAGCAAGAGAATAGTTTATTGAAAGGGATCATAGAGAAAGGTGTTTACAAGAGCCTTGCCCGAAGCAAGAACTTTGAGGAAATTGTTCGCAAGCAAGGAAGGCACCGGAAGAATCAAGGAATTGGTTTTGAGCGAAAGTTCAACGCCGAAGGTGTTGAGTGGGAAGAAGGTCAATATCCTACTCCACAGTTTGTTTCTCAAAAGGAGAAGTATGATCCTACTTCTTCCAATGTGGAACAAGCTCAAGATGACCTTCCACCACAAGACCACAAGCTAAAAGCCAAGGACAAGCTTCAAGAGGAGATTGATGCATTCATTGAAGCACCTCAAGCCATGGTCAAGTGGGTTCCCAAGGACACGTCAAGTTCTACTTCGTCAAGCTCAACTACAACCCCAAGGATTCCCATCAAGATGATGTGGATCCCGAAGAAGAAGAACTAGAAAGTTCTTGAGGGTGACTCCGCCAACATACTTCACTCACATTCATTTTGGCAACTTGTGCAATCAAGTTCCACATCATGCACTAGTTCATGGAGTCACAAACCCTCTTGTTGGTAAGTCAAGGGACAAGGTAATCATTGCTTTCATGGACATCATCTATTGTGAACTTCAATCTATGTCTATGGATATCCTTGTTTGTTCCTTGTGGGACTAACCCATGTAGGTATTGAAAGTGCCCTAATCCAAAGGATAGCTCCCAACTCTTGATGATCTACATCAACATTGAGCATCCACATCTTCAACATCTACATGAAGTCTTCTACGACAACCCAAGGTTAGTTTGACCCTTTAAAAGGGGTTCTCACATCTAGGGGGAGCTTTACTCTAAAAATTGAGTTAAAGCATCTCCAAATGATGTGAACACATCAATGCTTTATGTAAAAGTGGTAACCCCACTTGTGCTTAAACGATGAGTATGACCTATGATCAAATGTTCTCATTTGGCTCCTAAGTCAAAATACTCATATAAAGATGACCTAGTCATCGACAAATTGTGTGCTAGTAGCTAGAGTTTTGGTTGTGCATGTTTGACACATATTTCATTTGCTATCTTATTGTGTGAGCATGTTGAATGCATGATTTTATCCATTCGAGGACATCCATTTGTTGTTTTGGTTGTTTTGATTTTTCTGGCCAAATGGATGGACAAGAATGCCTAAGTACCTCCCCTAGCTATCTATGCTTTCTTGTCTCAAATTCTATTCATGCTTATATCACAAACTTTGAACAAGTCATTTTCGGACCCTCCGAGTGAGGAGCACTCGGAGCCACCGATCCGTCAAGGGCTAACTTCCAAAACCTTCTAAGTGATTTTCGGTCAGACCAACTTTCTCCCACTCGGTCAAACCGAAAGCATTTAGACTGATCTAGGTTTCATCTCGGTGAAACCGAGTTGCAATTTTCGGCGTGACCGAAATGCTTAACTGCCTGGCAGTTATCCATCTCGGTGCCACCGAGTTTTTCAACTCGGTCCCACCGACAGCAAAGGGATATATATACTGAGGGCAGCGCGCGTTGATTATTCCTTCAAACGTTTTCGCTCCCACGTCCCTTGCTGCCGTCGCCCTGATCTCCGGATCGTTGCCGTCGTCGCCTGTGCGCCCTCGCCGCAGGTCTCCATCGCCGTCAACGGACTTCTCCTCCGCGCCGTTGCCGCCGTAGAGGGACTCCACCAAGTTAGGGTGAGTCTCGATCCCTCTCGTGCTCCCATCTCCAATTCAATGCACGTTTGGTTTGCCCAATATCTGGCCACGATTGAAATTCTCTTTTACACCAGATCGGTTCGTTTGAACTAGTTTCGAGTAAAATTCTTAGGGTTAGGTTTCCACGAAACACATCTTGGTGAAACCGATTTTGAAATTTCGGTGTGACCGATTCGGCCTCTGGCCATTGCACTGCACCTTTCGGTCCAACCGACTTGTGCAAATCGGTGTGACCGAAATACAGTTTTAGTGAAACCCTAGTGTATCGGCAGGACCGAAACCCACTTCGGTCCAACCGAAAGTGGTGTGTATAGTTTCTGTTATACACTTCGGATTCACCGAAACTGAAAATCGGTCTGACCGAAATGCCTTCTGTGAAAACTTAAAACTAAAATTTGAACTCATTTTTTTTGCAAAAACCTCTGCAGTTTGTGATAACTCTTCTTCTCTGCCTATACCTTATCTATTCACAGGTTGTCAGCCATGTCAGATGCCAGTGACAGTCAGAACAGGTCAGAGTCACCTTTTGCAGACATTCCTGAGGCAGACACTAGTCCTGAGGCTAGTAGTCCAGTTGATGATGGTGAGAGGAGTACACCTAGTGGCTTGCCTCCTGCAGCCACCAGAGCCAGAAAGGAGAGGAATTCTGATGATGAGGATTCTGATTTCATTGCTGAGGAAGAGGTGTCCTCCAAGCCTAAGAGAAAGGTTGTTGCCAAAGAGCAACAAGGTTAGCAGTCAAAGAAGGGCACCAGCAAAGTCAAGCAATCAGCTGTTGCCAAGAAGCTGAACTTGGGAAAGCTAGCCCCAAGCAAAGTGAAGAAAACCTCCAAGAGAAAGAGGGTTGTGTATACTGATCCTCATGAAGATGCAGCAGTCGAGGATGAGGAAGAAGAAGAAGCACCCCAGCCTGCTCCTCAGAAGCAGAATCTCATGGGTGATGCCATTAGGGCTGGAGCCACTTCAAAGCCCAAGAAATCTGCTCAAGCTAAGGCAGCTCCAGCAAAGCCTACTGCCAAGCCCAAGAGGACAACCAGAAACATTTCAGCATCTGAGAAGAACAAGGGTGATGTGCCACCATCTGAGTCTGATGAGGAAGGACAAGTGTTGCTGAAACTCCGTCCTAAACTGCCACTCCACAATGATGCTCATCCTCAAGCCGAGGATATGAAGGCAAGGAAAGATAGAGGTCTCAGGCTATGGAGACAAACTGATCCATATGCCGTGAGGAGAAGGACTGCTGTAGACCCCAGATTCCACACCAGAGAGCAGCAGGACTTCTATGAGACTGTGCTGATGGACAAGAAGCCAATAGTTGCAGATACCAGATACGTTGACTGGGAATACATTGACAGCGAAGAGCACAGAGACTTCTTTCTCCATGTGCATGAAAGCTTCACTGCATGTGGCGTTGCAGAGTTTGTGGGTCAGAAACTGACAGATTGGAACGATGAGATGATTATGCAGTTCTATGCCACAGCTCACTTCTATCCTGATGGGAAGATCACCTGGATGACTGAAGGTCAAAGGTTTTCTTCTTCTGTTGAAGAATGGGCAGAACTTCTGAATGCTCCAGTGCAACGAGAGGATGACATTGATGTCTATGGGATTCCAAAGAAGAACCATGATTCCATGAAGAACATGTACAAGGAGATCCCCGCAACAGATTTGGAAGTGTGGAAGCTCGGCTCAGTCTACTATCTCCAGGCAGGTTTACCTACCACTAACACTATTTTGAGGCATACCTTGATGCCCAAGTCTGGAGATCATCGCATGATCAGAGGGTATTCTATCAACATGCTGCATATACTTGATGAGAAGGCACCTTTCAAGGTGATGGACTTAATGGTAGAGACCATTAAGAGGACTGCAGCTGACCAGAAAAGGTCATGTGGATTTGCCCCACAGATTCAGATGCTTATCAATGCCAAGTTTGGCACGGGCAAATTCCTGTTGGATAGGAAACACTTACCCCTGCAGCCAGAGCATGAAGACAATGTTGTTGTGATGGACGAGGAGGATCCAACATTGGTTGAAGGTCAAGCCAAGATTGAAGCTGCTAGGAAAGCCAAAGCTGATAAAGAGGCATCAGCAGCAGCAGCTAAACCAAAGAGCTTCGGAGAGCAGATTCTTGAAGCTACCCAAAGGATTGAACAACGCTTGGCCAGCATTGAACAATCTCAGGAGAGCTTAGAGAGGATTGTTGACGAGAAGATCCACGCTCTGGACGTGAAGCTGACTGAAATTCAGGTGACCGTCAACAAGCTTGAGGCAGACATGGAGGAAGCAAAGCAGGACAGGGCAGAGCTCATGCAGGATGACTTAGTCCAGGATTCTCAGCGACAGACTGCTCCGATTCCCAGAGGATCCCGATCAGCTGCTATTCCAGTGACTGACACCAGGACTACCGCTTCAGCACCTCCCACAGCTCCAGCAGTCACTCCAGCCACAGCTCCAGTATCCACTCCTCCAGCGCAGACATCAGCTGAAGTCTTCGCCGATGCCGTCATATCTACTCCGACATCTACCCAGACAGGAGCCGCCAGCAGAGCCCACAGTGACGTTTAGCTCTATGCTTTTTCGAACTTTTTGGTAACTTGTTGCCAAAGGGGGAGAAATTGTATAGATCATAGGGCTTCGAGAGAGAGAGTGCTCTTTCGTTCTTTTGCGGTTTCTTTGAGATACTTTTGGTTTTCGAAACTTTCAGTGTGCTTGATACTACGTTTGATGCTACCTTAATGAGTGCTTGGTCATACTATGCTTTAATGTGTGTTTAATGCTTATCATATGCTATTCCTATCTTGTATGGCTATTTACTCATGTCTTGGTGATTGGGTGCATGTTATTCATTCTTATCATTTTGTGCGCTCCACCAAGATGTATGTGACATGGAAGAGTGACCCATGATCCTAATCGATTGTGCATTTGCATTCAAACGCAAATTTTAAATAATGCACAAATTTAGTCCACCAAGATGTATGTGACATGGAAGAGTGACCCATGATCCTAATCGATTGTGCATTTGCATTCAAACGCAAATTTTAAATAATGCACAAATTTAGGGGGAGCTCTTGCTTATCACATACTTCTCAAAGCGACGATATTATTCATTGATTATATCTTTTGTCGAAGCTTTGATCTATATGTTGTCATCAATTACCAAAAAGGGGGAGATTGAAAGTGCAACTAATCCCCGGGTGGTTTTGGCAATTAATAACAACATATATATCATTGAACTAATAGTTACTTGAGAATCATTTCAGAGAAGTTCAGTGATATGGGTATGGCAATGACTGAAGAAGTGGACCCCTCAAAATGCTAAGGCAAGCATTGGCAAAAGCTCAAGACTCCATTTTTGGTTTAGTGATCCATGATCACATTGAGTCCATAGGAAAAGCCAATACTATTAAAAGGGGATGAGGTTATGTTGATGATCTGGTTGCTCAAGTGCTTAGTGATGTATCTCCTTCAACTATCAGCAACTTTCACTACAATACACACTCATAAGTAATCTCGGACCAACCGATTTTCCAAACTCAGTCACACCGAGATGAACCACCTCAGCCATAAGCCAAACCCTAGAAAAATCGGACATTCCGAGTTTGAGATCGGTTTCACCGAAACATGGGCTGCCAAGCTTCTGTAACCTTCTGTCATCAAATCGGAATAACCGAGATGATATTTTCGGTCCCACCGAAACTGGCAAGCCCCTGTCTCTGCTCAAATCGGAATAACCAAGATGGTATTTTCGGTCCCACCGAAAACCCCAACGTTCACATTATTTGAACTTTCGGTCTGACCGAGTTGTCCACTTCGGTCTCACCGAGATTGCTCAATTATGTGTGTAACGGTTGGATTTTTGTGTGGAGGCTATATATACCCCTCCACCCCCTCTTCATTAGTGGAGAGAGCCATAAGAAAGAACTACCACTCCTACCTTACACTTTTTGAGAAGAGAACTACCTACCCTTTTGTTGAGATCAAGTTGCTCCACTCCCACCATATGAAACTTGATTTCTAACCTTCCCAAGTTGCTTTCCACTCAATCCTTTCTTCCACCATAGCCAAATCAGTGAGGAGAGTTGAGTGTTGGGGAGATTATCATTTGAAGCACAAGAGCAAGGAGTTCATCATCATCTACAACATCTATTACCTTTTGGAGGGTGGTGCCTCCTAGATTGGTTAGGTGTCGCTTGGGAGCCTCCGTCATCGAGATGTGGAGTTGAACCAAGAAGTTTGTAAGGGCAAGGAGATCGCCTACTTCGTGAAGATCTACCCCGAGTAAGGCTAGCCCTCCGTGGGCGTAGGCCATGATGGAATAGACAAGGTTGCTTCTTCGTGGACCCTTCGTGGGTGGAGCCCTCCGTGGACTCGCGCAGCCGTTACCCTCCATGGGTTGAAGTCTCCATCAACGTGGATGTACGATAGCACCACCTATCGGAACCACGGGAAAAATCACCGCGTCTCCAAAACTGCGTTTGCTCTTCTCCACCTCTCTTTACTACATGTGCAATTTACTTTCCGCTGCCTATACTCTAGAATTGCATGTGTAGGGTGATACTTGACTTGATCATAATTGTGAATCTGCTAAAAACTGTTCTTTGTCAAAAGGCAGAATTTTTATATTTACAAGTAGTCTAATCACCCCCCCTCTAGACATACTTTCGATCCTACAGCATAACCGCTCCTCGGTTGGATATGCCAGCGCGGAGCTTGGTACTTCCACTGGACCGTGGGTGGGAGCCTCCCACCGGGAGAGACTCCGGGGCGTGTATAGCCCTGTCCTGACGCGTGGCTAGCACGGTAGGACAGCCAAGGTGTATATGGTCCCTCCTCAGGACGAGCTGAATGACTCTGAGGAAGTTCTCGTGAGCATACGCATCACTCACGGGACCCTACCCTGAGGCGGGTTGCGCCTGAGTCTTCTTCTACAAAATGTGAAAAGAGAGGTGTTGTGTCAACCTGCGTTGAGTGCATCTCCAGGGGATATTGCATGAGAAGGCCGCAGCACCAATGACCCCAGGAGGTGACGTTAGCAGGACCGGCCCATAAGACAAAGCTCAGCCGCTGGATTTATCGACGCTGCAGGGACGGACCCGAGCACAGACCCCGTGCCCAGTCTTCTCATGCCACGATCCAAAAGAAAAACAGCCGGCGCGCGGTTCCTGCATGAGCGAGGCACCTGCCACGGGCCCCTACTTACCCATCCACGATTAGCCCATGCGAGAACAAGGCACCAAGGACCATGGGAGGTGCCGTCACGGAAATGGCTCGCTAGGCAGAGCTCAGCCCTTGGGTTTATCGACGCTGCAGGGACGGACCCGAGCACAGACGTCGTGCTAGTCCTTAATCATGTGGCGGTCACGAGTGGGCTCACAAGGGCTCATGACCTTAGTGGCGGTGAGGACGCCAAGCATATAGATAATGCGAATGGAAAGAAACATCTGGCCTTGATCATGCAAAAAGGGAGACAGCCGCGGGGGAACAGCCCCCAGCGGCCCGAGGATGATGCAACCCGAGAGGCGCCCTCGTTGAGATACCTGAAGTGTCACCTGATACTTGCCGAAGGAGAGTTGGGGTAGCTGAACACACAAGGTGTGCGGGCCGCTCCCGAGGATCGTCGGGCTCCTGAGGCTCTTAGTGGTTGCGCGGGTCCGGCTCCCGCTCCGTCCGGACCGCCTGCCACTGAGCCTCCCGAGCCCCCAAGGCCTGCTGCGCGAGATGCTGGAACATGGTAGCCGCGTTGCGGAAGCCAAAGAGCGTGCGGACGTAGCTGCAGGGGAGGGCCCTCCTCCAGCCGACCGCCGTCGGCCAGAAGGGCTCCTGAGAGGCGGCTCGGTTGAGACCCGCGGTCGACGCAGACGCGGAAGCAGTCGCTCGGGCTGCGAGCAGGTGGACTTGGGGTTGTGCGGTTATGCCCACCGCGGATGAGTCTTGCGTACTGAAGTTCCTCCGTAACTTGGTCGATGAAGTCCTAAGCCCCTAGCACTGGACGACTTGCACTGGGCTCACAAAAACGCGCATCAAGATACACTTGTAGGTGGTGCTCGAACACCTCCCTCGAGGCACGGGTCAGCTCAGGGACACTCCAGAGGAGATCCCCCGAGCCCGTCACGAGAGGGGCGTCGAGCACACCTCCCTATGCGAGGTTGGAAGGCGCCTCGTCAGCAGGCGCGGGTCCTGAGGCCTGGTCGTTGGAAGCCCCCGCGTCCTAAGGTCCGTTGGCGGGTAGGTCCTTCTTCTTCTTGGGGGCGGTCTGCAGGGCGAGGACGGCTTCATCCTCATTGGGGTATTCAACCGCCGCGGTCTGGTAGGCACGCGCCAGGGAACGCACCGCTTCCTTCTCGTCGGAGGCGATCGTGATGACTCCGCCGCTTTTGGGCATCTTCAGGACGTTGTAGCCGTGATGGGTCACCGCCATGAACTTGGCAAGGGCAGGATACCCTAGGATGGCGTTGTACGGGAGATGCATGTTGGCGATGTCGAAGTCGATGAGCTCGGTGTGGTAGTTTTCGCGGTCTCCAAAGGTGACGGGGAGGCGGACCTGCCCCATCGGGAGCGTGGAGCCATCCGTGACTCCGTAGAATGGCTTGGTGGGGTGGAGCTGATCGTAGGGAACCTGGAGTGTCTCGAAGGTCTGGACGGAGAGGACGTTGAGCCCTACCCACCGTCGATGAGGGTCTTGGTCACGAGGACGTTGCTGATGGTCGGGGTGGAGAGCATCGGGAGTGCGCCTGGGGCCATGGTACACTTGAGCTGGTCTTTGGGGTCGAAAGCGATGACTTTCTTGGTCCACCTGAGGTTGCACGCGGTGTCAGGCCTGGGAAGCGCCGCGTTCACCTCACGGGCGAACTGCTTGAAGATGCGGTGAGAAGCCGGGGCATGGGCTACTCCCAGAATGCACGCGACTGCACGCGGTTCCTGGAAGCCCCCTGCCCCGCCTCCTTGGCGGTCGTCATCGTTCCTCCTTGGTGGTGGTGGCAGCGGAGGTAGGCCTCCGTGGCCCTGAGGGCGACCCTCACGAGGCTGGTCATGCCAGGGGGCGTCATGAGGCTGCTCCTGCCAGTGGTCTTCACAAGGCTGCTCACGCCACCCTTGGCGTGAGTTCCTGCCGTCCCAACGTCCTCCTCCTCGGCCTCCTCCACGTCCGTAGCCGCGGTTTTCACGCTCAGGGCGCTGCCCGCCGCGCATCGCCCTGAGCTCCTGGCAATCGTTGGTGTTGTGGCTGTGGACGTTGTGGAAGACGTAGTACGGTCGGTTGTCTCTAGGGAGGTCATCATAGCCGCGGCCTCGCTTCACTTATGGCTCGGCAGGCAGCACGGCGGGTCCCTTGCGCTTCGACTCCTTGGCCTTGGTCTTCTTGTCATCTGCCTCCACCTCAGGCAGCTCCTGAAGGGAGAGGCGGCCTTCCTCCGCCCTGGCGCACTTTGCCGCGAGCTTGAAAATCTCGAGGGCTGTGCACAGGTCTTCGTGGATGGCGAGCTCTCCCCTCATCTTGACGCCGTGGACGCCATCAGAGAACGCGAAGATGATGGCCTCGTCCGAGACCCTGGGGATACGGAGGTGCATGGTGTTGAAGCGTTGGATGTACTTTTGCAGGGTTTCTCCCGGCTGCTGCTTCACGCGGCGCAGGTCAGCAGCTGCCGGGGCTCGGTCACGGGTGCCTTGGAAGTTGGCGACAAAGCGCTCGCGAAGCTCACGCCAGGAGGAGATGGATCCCACCGGGAGGTTCAGGAGCCAGGAGCGCGCGCCGTCTTTCAGAGCCATGGGGAACTAGTTCGCCATGACTTGCTCAGTGCCGTTGGCCGCCTCGATGCTTAGCTCGTAGAGTTGAAGGAACTCCGTGGGGTCGGTGGTGCCGTCGTAACGCGGAGGCAAGTCCGGCTTGAACTTGCCGGGCCAGACGAGGTGCTGTAGCTCGGGAGCTAGGGCGCCACACCCGCGTACGCTCATGATCACAGGCGCCCCGTGCAGCTGCGACGCTGGTTCTTGAGGTGTTGGCACCACCACCTCATGTGGCGCGCAGTCTGGGCGTTGTGGGCCAGGGGGCCCACGATCCCCTGCATGCGGGTGCGGAATCACCTGGCAACTCTCCTCGTTGCGAGCGTGGGTTCTGCGGGGTTGTTCGCGTCGAGGGGCCTCGCGCCGGCCCTCCGGGCCGACGGGGTGAAGGCGGGGCGGAGCCGGGACCCTACGGCCCTCGTTCGCCGCCGGGGGCAACGGAGGACGCGAAGAGTGCGTTGGTGCATGCGCTTCCCCAGCGGAGTTGACGAGCTCGGTGATGCAATGGAGCCACTCATCGTAGAGATCATCTGCCGGGTGGTAGCGCAAGAGCTCCCGCGCCATCAGTAGCGCAGGCTGCTGGTAGACTGGCTCGCGGCGGACCAGCGAGGATGACGCTGCGACCGGGGAGGATGAAGGTGTTGCCGTGCGGCCGTCCCGCCGCACGGACGGTGGCAGCGAGGAGTCCTGCTGCTCGTGGACAGCCGGGTCGGTGGCAGCGTTGGCGACCGGCGAGTTGGGGCAGAGCGGTGCGCCGTTGCCCGTGGTGCCGTCTGAGCAATGTTCGCAGCGCGGCGGGTGGTGCGAGCTCGGCGTGTGTCCACCATGGCTGTGGAGCAGGGTCGGTGACGACAACGCGACGGGGTCGTCGGAGAGGCGAGATTTCGACACACCCCCTACCTGGCGCGCCAAATGTCAGATTCTGGGCTCCGCAAAACCCGTTAAGTTCGAACACAGGGGCGTGAACGAAAATCTTTCCCACTCACGTCTACCTAGCGCCTCGCTCTCGTCTCGATGGAAGGATTCAAGCAAACAACGAACAAACACACAAGAGTTTATCCAGGTTCGGGCCACTGCGAGGTGTAAGTTACACCCTACTTCCTGCTTTGGTGGATTGGCTCCGGGTGAGCTAGAGTATGAATTTGTACAAGGGTTCCTGAGCTCAGGAGGCGAGCTCAGGAGGTGAGCTCAGGAGGGTCAGGAGGCTAGTGTTCTTGCTCCTTGTACGGTGGTCAAGTGTGTGAGTCTATCTCCTTCTCAGTGGGAATCCTAGCTACTTATATAGGCGGCCACAATCCTCTTCCCCCGAAATGTTTAGGCGGGAAGGGATTCCACAACGGCCATATTTGAGCGGGAACACAAGGACGTTCCTACCCTGACAAAAGTAGTCTCCGCCTGCAAAAGGATCAGGCGGTGACACGATGGTGGGCTCGATGATGACATACTCCTTATCGTCCTTGCGGTCTTCGGTCTTGTTGCACCAAAGAGGAAACCTTCCCCGCTCCTTGGGAACCAACGGCTGCGCTGTCTCCTTTGCACCGAAATGGCAACTGTGCCGCTGGCGGACGCTGGCACCCGCTGGCGCGGTACGTCACTGCTGACATCACCGCCTCCTCCTGAGGCAGGTTTGGCCTTGAATTCTCCACCCCTCCGAAACGCCTTGCCGAGGCCGCTCCCGAGGGGGTCTTGGCGTCGTTCTCCTCGCGAGGCCTGGCCCCTCGCGAGGGTCTTGAGCAGCTGGTCGATCAGCTGGGCCGTACCAGGCCGCTTGTAGGAGCGCGTCGCGGCCCGCAGACAGGCAAGTCTGGGTACCCCCGTTCCCAGGACGCCGACAATGTTCACCATTGATGACTACCCCATCTCACATGATGATCGGACATGGGTTAGTTGATTTGGATAATGTATCACTTAGATAACCTGAGGGATGTTAATTTAAGAGTGAGTTCATTAGTACTTTGATTAACTGAACTTAATTTATAATGAACTTAGTCTTATAGTTTTTTTGCATATCTATGTTGTAGATCAATGGCTCGCGCTACCGTTCCCTTGAATTTTAATGCATTCTTAGAGAAAGCTAAGTTGAAAGATGATGGTAGCAACTACACGGCCTGGGTCCGTAACTTGAGGATTATCCTCATTGCTGCATAGAAGAATTATGTCCTTGATGCACCGCTAGCTGATAGACCTACCGCAAGAGCTGAAGCCGATGATATGAACATCTGGCAAGCTCGATCTGATGACTACTCGATAGTTCAATGTGCCATGCTTTACATCTTAGAACCGGAACTTCAAAGACGTTTTGAACGTCATGGAGCATATGAGATGTTCCAGGAGCTGAAATTGATATTTCAAGCTAATGCTCGGGTTGAGAGATATGAAGTCTCCAACAAGTTCTATAGCTGCAAGATGGAGGAGAATAGTTCTGTCAGTGAACACATCTCAAAATGTCTGGGTATCATAACCACTTGACTCAGCTGGGAATTGATCTTCCACTTGAGAGTATTGTTGACAGAGTCTTCAATCATTGCCACCAAGCTACAAAGGCTTCACGATGAACTATAATATGCAAGGGATGGAGAAAACAATTCCCGAGCTCTTCGCGATGATGAAATCGGCGGAGGTAGAAATCAAGAAGGAGCATCAAGTGTTGATGGTTAAAAAGACCACTAGTTTCATGAAAAAGGGCAACGAAAAGAAAGGGAACTTCAAGAAGAACGGAAAATAGGTTGCCGCTCCCGTGAAGAAACGCAAAGCTAGACCTAAGCCTGAAACTGAGTGCTTCTACTTCAAACAAAGTGGTCACTGGAAGCGGAACTGCCCCAAGTATTTGGTAGATAAGAAGGATGGAAAAGTGAACAAAGGTTTATTTGATATACATGTTATTAATGTGTTCCTTACTAGTGCTCGTAGCAGCGCCTGGGTATTTGATACTGGTTTGTTTTCTCATATTTGTAACTCGAAACAAGAGTTGCGGATTAAACGAAGATTGGCTAAGGATGAGGTGACGATGCACGTCGGGAATGGTTTCAAGGTCGATGTGATCGCCGTCGGCACGCTACCTCTACATCTACCTTTGGAATTAGTTTTAGACCTAAATAATTTTTATGTGGTGCCTGTGTTGAGCATGAACATCATATCTGGATCTTGTTTAATGCGAGACGGTTATTCATTTAAATCAAAGAATAATGGTTGTTCTATTTATATGAGTAATAACTTTTATGGTCATGCACCCGTGAGGAATGACCTATTCTTGTTGAATCTCTATCGTAGTGATGCACATATTCATAATACTGATGCCAAAAGATGCAAAGTTGATGATGATAGTGCAACATATTTGTGGCACTACCGTTTAGGTCATATTGGTGTAAAGTGCATGAAGAAACTCCATGCTGATGGACTTTTGGAATCACTTGATTATGAATCATTTGATACTTGCAAACCATGCCTCATGGGCAAGATGACTAAAACTCCGTTCTCCGGAACAATGGAGCGAGCTAATGACTTATTGGAAACAATACATACCGAGGTATGTCGTCCGATGAGTGTTGAAGCACGCGGCGGGTATCATTATTTTCTCACCTTCACAGATGATTTGAGTAGGTACGGGTATATGTACTTGATGAAACACAAGTCCGAAACACTTGAAAAGTTCCAAGAATTTCAGAATGAAATAGAGAATCATCGTAACAGGAAACTAAAGTTTCTACGATCTGATCGCGGAGGCGAATATTTGAGTTACGAGTTTGGTCTTCATTTGAAACAATGTGGTATAGTTTCACAACTCAAACCACCTGGAACCCCACAACGGAATGGTGTGTCCGAATGTCGTAACCGTAATAGGATATGGTGTGTTCTATGATGTCTCTTACCGATTTGCCTTTATCATTTTTAGGGTTATGCATTAGAGACAACTGCATTCACGTTAAATAGGGCACCATCTAAATCCGTTGAGACGACACCATATGAACTGTAGTTTGGCAAGAAACCAAAGCTGTCATTTCTAAAGTTTGGGGTTGCAACACTTATGTCAAAAGGCTTCAGCCAGATAAGCTTGAACCCAAATTGAAGAAGTTCGTCTTCATAGGATACCCTAAAGAAACAATTGGGTACACCCTCTACCACAGATCCGGAGGCAAGGTATTTGTTGCTAAGAATGGGTCCTTTCTAGAGAAGGAGTTTCTCTCGAAAGAAGTGAGTGGGAGGAAAGTACTTAGATCATGAAAAGGACTTTTATTGGTGATTTTAACATTCATAAACCCATAGTCGGAATCATCACCGTGTATATCATCATATAAAATACGTAGCTCATTTCTAACGGGTTCCTTCATCATTTTATTCAACCAATTCCTATCAAATCCTACATAAATTCCCCTAGTTATCTAATCAAATTCCTTAAAGGCTTCAAGATACAAAGATTGAGATATTTATGAATGGGGAACTCCTCTCCTAAGATTTTCACTATAAGATTGATAATCCCTAGATTCCAAACTACACATAGTTTCTTTATCATGAAGGATATCTATAATTGGAGGGTGTTCAACATACTTTTTATAGAAAGCAAAGATATCCCTGGCTTCTTGTATTATAAAATCAAATTCACGTATAAGGATAATAGTGGCAATCTTCTTAGCTATTGGATGATTAATATTAGGAAGTTCGTGAAACACTGTTTGCAAAGCAGGATGAAGATGCACAAACTTTCTTTCTCGTTTCTGAATGAGCATAACAATAGCATCCGCATAACAATTTGTCTCGAGAATAATATATCTTTTGTTAGTTGTTAGTAGGCATGGGTCCTGTACAATCAAAAACATCCTTGGATAATACTCTTTCCAATAATATTACCATCCCCCCATGCGAAAACTTTTTATTCTGTAGTAGGGAGGAGTTTCTCTGCGCTCCGACGAACAAGATTCAAGTTTTTCCTCAGGATTTTCAGCGATAACCTCCCAAATTTTAGACTTGGTGGCAAGAAATAAAACTAGCAAACAGGCAAGCAAAGAAGACGAACGGAAGAAGGGCGAAGAAAAGGCAAGTCTTTTCAAAAATCGTTTGAGTAGTGGGGGGGGAGGAAAATGAGAGGTGAATGGCAAATAATGTAAGTGCGAGAGATGAGGGTTTTATGAAGGGTACTTGGTATGTCTTGACTTGGCATAGATCTCCCCAGCAACGGCGCCAGAAACTCTTCCTGCTACTTGGGCTTGCGTTGGTTTTTCCCTTGAAGAGGAAAGGGTGATGCAGCAAAGTAGAGTAAGTATTTCCCCCAGTTTGAGAACCAAGGTATCAATCCAGTAGGAGACAACGCGCAAATCGCCAAATACCTGCACAAATAATCAAGCAACTTGCACCCAATGCAACAAAGGGGTTTTCAATCCCTTCACGGTTATTTGCAAAAGTGAGATCTGATAGAGATGGATAAACTGTAAAGTACATATTTTTTCTATTTTTGGTTTATAGATTGGAAAGTAAAAGATTACAAAATAGTATATCGGAAACTTATACGATGGAAAATAGACCCCAGGGCCATAGGTTTCACTAGAGGCCTGTCTCATAATAGCAAATATCACGGTGGGTAAACAAATTACTACCAAGCAATTGATACAAGAGCGTATAATTATAACGATATCTGAGGCAATGATCATGAATATAGGCATCATGTCCATGTCAAGTAGATCGACTCCCGCCTACATCTACTACTATTACTCCATGCATTGACCGAAATGATTCTGCATCTAGAGTATTAAGTGCATAAAGAAGAGAGTAACGCATTAAGTAAGATGACATGATGTAGCAGAATTAACTCAAGCAATATGATGAAACCCCATCTTGTTATCCTCGATGGCAACAATACAATACGTGTCATGTCCCTTTTTGTCACTGGGATTGAGCACTACAAGATTGAACCCAAAGCAAAGCACTTCTCCCATTGCAAGAAAAACCAATATAGTTGGCCAAACCAAACCGATAGTTCGAAGAGATTACTAAGATATCAAATCATGCACATAAGAATTCAGAAATGACTCAAATAATATTCATAGATAATCTAATCATAAATCCACAATTCACCAGATCTTGGCAAACACACCACAAAATAATATTACATCGGATAGATCTCAAAGAACATCGAGGAGAACTTGGTATTGAGCATCAAAGGGAGAGAAGAAGCCATCTAGCTACTAGCTATTGTTGGGGAATGTAGCATGCAAGTTCAAAAAAAAATTCCTACGCTCACGCAAGATCTATCTAGGAGATGCATAGCAACGAGAGGGGGAGAGCATCTTCATACTATTGAAGATCACTAAGCGGAAGCGTTTATCAACGCGGTTGATGTAGTCGTACACCTTCACGATCCATCCCGATCAAGTACTGAATGTACAGCACCTCCGCGTTCAGCACACGTTCAGCTCGATGACGTCCTCGCCTTCTTTATCCAACAAGACGGGCAAAGTAGTAGACAAGTTCCGGAAGCACGACGGCGTGGTGATGGTTGGTGGTGAAGAACAATCTCCACAGGGCTTCGCCAAGCACTACAGAAACTAGACGGAGAAGAAACTAGAGGGACGGGCTTGCCGGCACACGGCTTGGTGTATCTTGATGTGTCTTTGGTGCTAGCCCTGCCCCTCTATTTATATGTTGAGCCCTGGGTTCGAGACTTGGAGCAAAAGCCTCCTCAAAGTCGGTTTTGCCCGAAAAGCAAGAGTCCCACTCGGACTCCAGGGCTAGACGCCAGGGTTCCGGGCATCTACCACCTAGACGCTAGGGTTCCTGGCGTCTAGCCTCTGGTCTCCGCAAAACTTCCTTCTACGCTTTCCAAAATCCTCGTGGGCTTTCCCCTTTGGCCCAAATAAAGTGTTGTCGTACCCCAACATTTCGAGAAACATCCGGAACCCCTTCCGGTGAATTCCGGAACCCTTCTGGAGGCCAAACACTATTATCCCATATATCAATCTTTATCTCTGGACCATTCCGGAGTTCCTCGTCATGTCTGTGATCACATCCGGGACTCCAAACAACATTCGGTCACCAACATACATAACTCATATAGTACTATATCATCAGCGAACATTAAGCGTGCGGACCCTATGGGTTTGAGAACTATGTAGACATGATCGACACTCCTCTTCCGTTAAAAACCAATAGTAGAACCTGGATGCCCATATTTGCTCCTACATATTCTATGAAGATCTTTATCTGTCGAACCTTATGACAACATATGTTATTCCCTTCGTCATCAGTATGTTACTTGCCCGAGATTTGATCATCGGTGTCGGCAAGTCTCTTTACTCGTTCCAAAATGCATCATTCCGCAACTAAATCATTAGTCACATTACTTGCAAGGCTTCTTATGATGTGCATTACCGAGAGGGCCCAGAGATACCTCTTCGATACTCGGAGTGACAAATCCTAATCTCGATTCATGCCAACCCAACAAGACACCTTCGGAGATACCTGTAGAGCATCTTTATAATCACCTAGTTACGTTGGGACGTTTGATAGCACACAAGGCATTCCTTCGATATCCGGGAGTTGCATGATCTCATAGTCAAAGGAATATGTATTTGACATACATGAAGGTAAAAGCAATATAGCTGAATGGTCAATGTGCTAAGCTAAAGGATGGGTCTTGTCCAGCATATCATTCTCCTGATGATGTGATCCTGTTATCAAATGACAACTCATGTCCATGGTTAGGAAACCTTAACCATCTTTAATCAACGAGCTAGTCAAGTAGAGGCTCACTAGGGAATCAGTGTTTTGTCTATGTATTCACACAAGTATTAAGGTTTCCGGTCAATACAATTCTAGCATGAATAATAATCATTTACCATGATATAAGGAAATATAAAATAACAACTTTATTATTGCCTCTAGGGCATAATTTCTTCAGTCTCCCACTTGCACTAGAGTCAATAATCTAGTTCACATCGCCATGTGATTAACACCCAAGAGTTTACTAGATTCAATAATCTAGTTAATATCGCCATGTGATAAACACTCATAGTTCGCATCGCCATGTGACTAACACCTATAGTTCACATCGCCATGTGACCAACAGCCAAAGGGTTTACTAGAGTAAATAATCCAGTTCACATCACCATGTGATTAATAGCCAAAGAGTATTAAGGTGTGATCACGTTTTGCTTTGTGTGACAAGTTTTAGTCAACGGGTCTGCTACATTCAGATCCGTATGTATTTTGCAAATTTCTATGTCAACAATGCTTTGCATGGAGATACTCTAGATAATTACTCCCACTATCGATATGTATCCAGACTGAGACTTAGAGTCATCTAGATCAGTGTCAAAGCTTGCATCGACGTAACTCTTTATGACGAACTATTTATCACCTCCATAACCGAGAAACGTTTCCTGTACACAATAGGTCTGGTACACAACATGGCATACTTTATAGAACCTATGGCTGAGGCATAGGGAATGACTTTCATTCTCTCTCTATCTTCTGCCATGGTTTGGTTTTGAGTCTTACTCAACTTCATACCTTACAACTCAAGCAAAAACTCCTTCTTTGACTGATCCATTTTGAACTACTTCAAAATCAAGGTATGTACTTATCGAAATTCTTATCAAGCGTCTTGATCTATCTCTATAGATCTTGATGCCCAATATGTAAGCAGCTTCACCAATTTTTTTTGAAAAACTCCTTTCAAACACTCCTTTATGCTTTCCAGAAAATTCTACATCATTTTTGATCAACAATATGTCATTCACATATACTTATTAGAAAGGTTGTAGTGCTCCCACTCACTTTCTTGTAAATACATGCTTCACCGTAAGTCTGTATAAAACTATTTTCTTTGATCAACTTATCAAAGCGTATATTCCAACTCCGAGATGCTTTCACCAGTACATAGATGGATCGCTGGAGCTTGCACACTTTGTTAGCACCTTTAGGATCAACAAAAACTTCTGGTTGCATCAAATACAATTCTTCTTTAATAAATCCATTAAGGAATGCAGTAATTGACATCCATTTGCCAGATTTCATAAAATGCGACGATTGCTAACAAGATTCGAACAGACTTTAGCATCGCTACGGATGAGAAAGTCTGATCGCAGTCAACTCCTTGAACTTGTCGAAAACCTTTTGCGGCAAGTCGACCTTTGTAGACAGTGACATTACCATCAGCGTTTGTCTTCCTCTTGAAGATCCATTTATTCTCAATGGCTTGATGATCATCGGGCAAGTCCACCTAAGTCCACACTTTGTCCTCATACATGGATCATATCTCAGAATTCATGGCCTCAAGCCATTTATCAGAATCTTGGCTCATCATCGCTTCCTCATAGTTCGTAGGTTCATCATGGTCTAGTAACATGACTTCCAGAACAGGATTACCGTACCACTCTCGTGCGGACCGTGCTCTGGTCGACCTACGATGTTCAGTAGTAACTTGATCTGAAGTTTCATGATCATCATCATTAGCTTCCTCACTAGTTGGTGTAGGCATCACGTGAACGGTTTTCTATGATGAGCTACTTTCCAATTCGACAGAAGGTACAATTACCTCATCAAGTTCTAGTTTCCTCCCACTCACTCTTTTCGAGAGAAACTCCTTCTCTAGAAAGGATCCATTCTTAGCAATGAATATCTTGCCTTCGGATCTGTGATAGAAGGTGTACCCAGGAGTTTCCTTTGGGTATCCTATGAAGACACATTTCTTCGATTTGGGTTCGAGCTTATCAGGTTGAAGCTTTTTCTCATAAGCATCGCAACCCCAGACTTTAAGAAACGACAGCTTAGGTTTCTTGCCAAACCATAGTTCATACAGTGTCGTCTCAACGGATTTAGATGGTGCCCTATTTAACATGAATGCAGCTGTCTCTAATGCATAACCCCAAAATGATAGTGGTAAATCGGTAAGAGACATCATAGATTGCACCATATCTAATAAAGTACGGTTATGAAGTTCGGACACACCATTACGCTGTGGTGTTCCAGGTGGCGTGAGCTGTGAAACTATTCAACATTGTTTCAAATGAAGACCAAACTCATAACTCAAATATTCACCTCCGAGATCAGATCGTAGAAACTTTATTTTGTTGTTACGATGATTCTCTAGTTCACTCTGAAATTCTTTGAACTTTTCAAATGTTTCAGACTTATGTTTCATTAAGTAGATATACCCATATCTGCTCAATTCATCTGTGAAGGTTAGAAAATAACGATACCCACCGCGAGCCTCAACACTCATTGGACCTCATACATCTGTATGTATTGTTTCCAATAAGTCATTGGATCGCTCCATTGTTCCGGAGAAGGGAGTTTTAGTCATCTTGCCCATGAGGCATGATTCACAAGCATCAAATGATTCATAATCAAGTGATTCCAAAAGTACATCAGCATGGAGTTTCTTCATGCGCTTTACACCAATATGACCTAAACGGCAGTGCTACAAGTATGTTGCACTATCATTATCAACTCTGCATCTTTTGGCTTCAATATTGTGAATATGTGTATTACTACGATCGAGATTCAATAAAACATTCACCTTGGGTGTATGACCATAGAAGGTTTTATTCATGTAAACAGAATAACAATTATTCTCTGACTTAAATGAATAATCGTATTGCAATAAACACGATCCAATCTTGTTCATGCTCAACGCAAACACCAAATAACATTTCTGTAGGTTTAACACTAATCCCCAAAGTACAGGGAGTGTGAGATGATGATCATATCAATATTGGAACTACTTCCAACACACATCGTCACCTCACCCTTAACTAGTCTCAGTTTGTTCTGCAACTCCTGTTTCGAGTTACTAAACTTAGCAACCGAACATATATCAAATACCCCAGGGGCTACTACGAGCACTAGTGAGGTACACATCAATAACATGTATATCAAATATACCTTTGTTCATTTTGCCATCCTTCTTATCCGCCAAATATTAGGGGAACTTCCACTTCCAGTGACCATTTCCTTTGCAATTGAAGCACTCGGTTTCAGGCTTAGGTCCAGCTTTGGGCTTCTTCACGGGAGTGACAACTTGCTTGCCATTCTTCTTGAAGTTCCCTTTCTTTCCCTTGCCCTTTTCTTGAAACTAGTGGTCTTGTTAACCATCAACAATTGATGCTCTTTCTTGATTTCTACCTTCATTGATTTTAGCATCACGAAGAGCTCGGGAATCATTTTCGTCACCCCTTGCATATTATAGTTCATCACGAAGTTCCAGTAACTTGGTGATAGTGACTAGAGAACTCTGTCAACCACTATCATATCTGGAAGATTGACTCCCACTTGATTCAAGCGATTGTAGTACTTAGACATTCTGAGCACATGCTCATTGGTTGAGCTATTCTCCTCCATCTTGTAGGAAAAGTACTTATCAGAGGTCTCATACCTCTCTACATGGGCATGATTTTGTAATACTATTTTCAACTCTTGGAACATCTCATATGCTCTGTGGCGTTCAAAACGTTTTAGAAGTCTCGGTTCTAAGCCGTAAATCATGGCGCACTAAACTATCAAGTAGTCATCATACCGAGCTTGTCAAACGTTCATAACCGCATCTACTCCTGCAATAGGTTTGTCACCTAGCGGTACATCAAGGACATAATAGTTATGTGCAGCAATGAGGATAATCCTCAGATCACAGACCTAATCTGCATCATTGCTACTAACATCTTTCAACTTAGTTTTTTCTAGGAACATATCAAAAACATAGGGGAGCTACAAGGCGAGCTATTGATCTACAACATAATTTGCAAATACTATCAGGACTAAGTTCATGATAAATTAAAGTTCAGTTAATCAAATTACTTAAGAAATCCCACTTAGATAGACATCCCTCAAGTCATCTAAATGATATGTGATCCAAATCAACTAAACCATGTCCGATCATCACGTGATATGGAGTAGTCTTCAATGGTGAACATCTCTATGTTGATCATATCTACTATATGATTCACGTTCGACCTTTCGGTCTCGAGTGTTTCGATGCCATGTCTGTACATGCTATGCTCGTCAAGTTTAACCCGAGTATTCCGCATGTGCAAAACTGTCTTACACCCGTTGTATTTGAACGTAGAGCCTATCACACCCGATCATCATGTGGTGTCTCAGCACGATGAACTGTCGCAACGGTGCATACTTAGGAAGAACACATATACCTTGAAATTTTAGTAAGGGATCATCTTATAATGCTACCGTCGTACTAAGCAAAATAAGATGCATAAAAGATAATCATCACATGCAATCAAAATATGTGACATGATATGGCCATCATCATGTTGTGCTTTTGATCTCCATCTCCAAAGCATCGTCATGATCTCCATGACTCCATCGTCACCGGCTTGACACCATGATCTTCATCGTAGCGTCGTGGTCGTCTCGCCAACTATTGCTTCTACTACTATCGCTAACTCATAGTGATAAAGTAAAGCAATTACATAGCGATTGTAATTCCTACAATAAAGAGACAACCATAAGGCTCCTGCCAGTTGCCGATAATTTACAAAACATGATCATCTCATACAATAACGTATAACTCATCACGTCTTGACCATATGACATCACAACATGCCCTGCAAAAACAAGTCAGACGTCCTCTACTTTGTTGTTGCAAGTTTTACGTGGCTACTATGGGCTTCTAGTAAGAACCGTTCTTACCTACGCATCAAAACCACAATGATTTTTCGTCAAGTGTGCTGTTTTAACCTTCAACAAGGACCGGCCGTAGTCACACTCGATTCAACTAAAGTTGGAGAAACTAACACCCGCCAGCCGCCTATGTGCAAAGCACGTCGGTAGAACCAGTCTCATGAACACGGTCATGTAATGTCGGTCCGGGCCGCTTCATCCAACAATACCGCCGAATCAAAGTATAACATTGGTGGTAAGGAGTATGACTATTATCGCCCACAACTCTTTGTGTTCTACTCGTGCATATCATCTATGCATAGACCTGGCTCATGATGCCACTGTTGGGTAACGTAGCATGCAATTTCAAAATAAAGCCTTCGCTCACGTAAGATCTATCTAGGAGATGCATAGCAACAGAGGGGGAGAGCATCTTCATACCCTTGAAGATCACTAAGCGGAAGCATTTATCTACGCGGTTGATGTAGTCGTACACCTTCACGATCCGTCCCGATCAAGTACCGAACATACGACACCTCCGCGTTCAGCACACGTTCAGCTCGATGACGTCCTCGCCTTCTTGATCCAGCAAGACGGGCGAAGTAGTAGATGAGTTCCGTCAGCACGACGGCGTCGTGATGGTTGGTGGTGAAGAACAATCTCCGCAGGGCTTGCCAAGCACTACATAAACTAGACGGAGAAGAAACTAGAGGGACGGGCTTGCCGACACACAACTTGGTGTATCTTGATTTGTCTTGGGTGCTAGCTCTGCCCCTCTATTTATATGTTGAGACCTGGGATCGAAACTTGGAGCAAAATCCTCCTCAAAGTCGGTTTTGCCCGAAAGGAAAGAGTCCCATGATAACCCACAAGTGTAGGGGATCGCAACAGTTTTCGAGGGTAAAGTATTAAACCCAAATTTGTTGATTCGACACAAGGGGAGCCAAAGAATACTCTTAAGTATTAGCAGCTGAGTTGTCAATTCAACCACACCTGGAAACTTAGTATCTGCAGCAACATAGTTTAGTAGCAAAGTAATATGATAGTGGCAGTAGCAGCAATAAAAGTAACGATAGTGTTTTTGTAGTTTTTGTGATAGTAGCAACAGAAAAGTAAATAAGCGACTAGCAATATAGGTAAAGCTCGTTGGCATTGGATCGGTGATGGGAAATTACGTCGGATGCAATTCATCATGTAGAAGTTATAACCTAGGGTGACACAGAAGTAGCTCTAGTTCATCAATGCAATGTAGGCATGTATTCCGAATATAGTCATACGTGCTTATGGAAAAGAACTTGCATGACATCTTTTGTCCTACCCTCCCATGGCAGCGGGGTCCTATTGGAAACTAAGGGATATTAAGGCCTCCTTTTAATAGAGTACCGGACCAAAGCATTAACACATAGTGAATACATGAACTCCTCAAACTATGGTCATCACCGTGAGTGGTCCCGATTATTTTCACTTCGGGGTTGCCGGATCATAACACATAGTAGTTGATTATAGACTTGCAAGATAGGATCAAGAACAGACATATATTCATGGAAACATAATAGGTTCATATATGAAATCATGGCACTCGGGCCCTAGTGATGAGCATTAAGCATAGCAAAGTCATAGCAACATCAATTTCAGAACATAGTGGATACTAGGGATCAAACCCTAGCAAAACCAACTCGATTACATGATAGATCCCATCCAACCCATCACCGTCTACCAAGCCTATGATGGAATTACTCACACACGGCGGTGAGCATCATGGAATTGGTGATGGAGGAAGGTTGATGATAACGATGGCGACGATCTCCACTTTCCGGAGCCCCGAATGGACTCCAGATCACCCCCCGAGAGAGATTAGGGCTTGGCGGCGGCTCCGTCTCGTGAAACGCGATAATTCTTTCTCCCTGATTTTTTCTCCACGAAACGGAATATATAGGACCAGGGGATACGTCGGTGGAGCATCGGGGGGCCCTCGAGGCAGGGGGGCGCGCCCTGGGAAGGGGGGTGCGCCCCCACCCTCGAGGACAGGCCGTGGGCCCCTCGGTGTGGATCTTCTTGCATGTATTGTTTATATTTTCTGAAATAATTCTCCATTGATTTTCAGGCGATTCCGAGAACTTTTTATTTCTGCACAAAAACAACACCATGGCAGTTCTGCTGAAAACAGTGTCAGTCCGGGTTAGTTACATTCAAATCATGCAAGTTAGAGTCCAAAACAAGGGCAAAAGGGTTTGGAAAAGTAGATACGTTGGAGACGTATCAACTCCCCCAAGCTTAAACCTTTGCTTGTCCTGAAGCAATTCATTTGATAAACTGAAAGTGATAAAGAAAAACTTTGACAAAATCTGTTCGCTCTTGTTGTTGTAAATATGTAAGCTAGCATTCAGGTTTTCAACAAGATCATGAACTAACCACATTCACAATAACTTTCAGGTCTCAAGGCTACTCACATCAATGGCATAATCAACTAGCGAGCAATAATAATAAACCACAGATGACAACACTTCTCAAAATAATCATGATATGATATAACAGGATGGTATCTCGCTAGCCCTTTCTGAGACCGCAAAACATAAATGCAGAGCACCTTTAAAGATCAAGGACTGACTATACATTGTAATTCATCGTAAAAGAGATCCAATCATGATCATACTCAATGCAAATTAATAGTAATACATGCAACGATAGAGGTGCTCTCCTACTAGTGCTTTTTGATAAGAGGATGATGACTCTGCATAAAAGTAAATAGATAGGCCCTTCGCAGAGAGAAGCAGGGATTTGTAGAGGTGCCAGAGCTCGATTTTTAAATAGAGATTGAATAACATTTTGAGCAGTATACTTTCATTGTCAACATAACAACCAAGAATCTCGATATCTCCCATGCTACGCACATTATAGGCGGTTCCCAAACAGAATGGTAAAGTTTATACTCCCCCAACCACCAACAAGCACACTCAACGGCCAGCCGAATCCACGGGTTACCGTCCAAACAAGCAACAACCCTGGTGGAGTTTTGTTTAATTATTATGATTTTGAGCATGGGACTGGGCATCCTGGTTACCAGCCATTTTCTCATGAATGATGAGCGGAGTCCACTCATCATGAGAATAACCCACCTAGCATGGAAGATATAGACAACCCTAGTTGATACATGAGCTGTTCGAGCATACAAAATAGAATTTCATTTGAAGGTTTGGAGTTTGGCACATACAAATTTACTTGGAATGACAGGTAAATACCGCATATAGGAAGGTATGGTGGACTCATGTGGAATAACTTTGGGGTTTATGGAAGTGGATGCACAAGCAGTAATCCCGCTTAGTACAGGTGAAGGCTAGAAAGAGACTGGGAAGCGACCAACTAGAGAGCAACAACGGTCATGAACATGCATTAAAATTAATCAACAATGAATGCAAGCATGAGTAGGATATAAATCACCATGAACATAAATATCGTGAAGGCTATGTTGATTTGTTTCAACTACATGCGTGAACATGTGCCAAGTCAGATCACTTAAATCGTTCAAAGGAGGATACCACCCATCATACCACATCACAACCATTTTAATATCATGTTGGCACACAAGATATACCATTATAAACTCTCGGCTAATTAAGCATGACATAAGCAGCTATGATCTCTAGTTGTCATTGCAAACATGTTTCATTCATAACAAGCTGAATCCAGAACGACGAGCAATCATATTTACAAAAACAAAAGAGGTCGAGTTCGTACCAGCTTTTCTCATCTCAATTAGTTCATCATATATCATCCTTATTGCCTTTCACTCGCACGACCGAACGGTGTGGAAAATAATAACAGTGCGCGTGCATTCGACTAAGTTGGAATCTGCAGGCATTTAATACAAGAGAGAAGACGAGGTAATATGGCTCAAGGTTAAATCAACAACAAAGCATATGAGAGCCACTAAGCATTTTCAATCATGGTCTTCTACTCTTAACCCCTAAAGAAAAGAAAAGAACTTTTACACGGGAAAGCTCCCAACAAGCAAAAGAAGAACAGGAAATCTTTTTGGGTTTTCATTTTTAGTTACTACTACAAGAAAAGAAAGTAAACTAACTGGAAGCTACAACTAATATTTTTTTGTTTTTCTGGGTTTTCTAGCACACAAGAAAAAGACTAAGAAAAAGAAATTGAAACTAAGCATGGATGGTACAGTGAAAGAGTGTGAGCACCGACAACTGGAATAAGTGTGTGAACATGAATGTAAGTCGGTGAGAAACACGTACTCCCCCAAGCTTAGGCTTTTGGCCTAAGTTGGTCTATGGCCACAGATCGAAGCTACTCCCTCCAGTGTACTGAGATGTGTCCTCTGGGCGCCACTGGTTGGCGAGCTTGTCCAGCTCCCACCCATAAACAGATTGACGGGAAGGATCAAGTGGTGGTTCTGGTTCAGGCTCTGAAGCTTGTGCCTGGCCTTGGTACTTGTAGAAGACATCTGAGGTGATGAGGAATACGCATGTATATAGATCAAACAAAGAAGGTGCAGGCAAGGTAACAATTTCACAGTATATTTCATCAAAACTCAATTTATAATGGAGCCGCATATTTTTGTCTTTAACAATAAAGTCATGAGCTACCATGCTCTTGTAGTCTAGATAAACAGGAGCAAGCAATTTTTCTTCCTTCTCATGATGCCTAATGGGTATATTAAAATATGCAGCAAGGCGAGAAGAAAAGATGTCTCCAAAGACGGGCTCTCTTGAGCGGTTAAGACTCAATAGTTTGGCAACGACGGCGCCCAAGCTAAAAGTTGTGTCACGAAACAAAGCATGGAGTAAAATGATAATATCAGGGGCACTGAGATTTCCACTGTTCCCGCGACCAATTAAACACCTACTAGCGAATAAAGCAAAGTAGCACAGAACAGGGAAGTGTATACTAGTGATTCTTGCCCCAGCAACTTGTCTAGTTTCACCTACGGCTATCATATCAATAAACCCTTCGACGTCTTCATGACGTGGTTCATCAAGTCGACCTTCAAAGGGTACTTTGCATATTTCACAAAAGTATAACTATGATATCTCCTTACTCACATCATATAAGCGAAACTCCACAGTAGGTGGTGTTTTCCTAGAATGAAAATGAAAACTTTGCGTGAAAATATTGGCGAGTAAGAGATACTGTTCTTTTTGGTCGTTGAGGAAGTCAGTGAGGCCTGCATTATTCGCCATCCAATAAAAGTCTTCGTAAATACCGGCGGACATCATGAAATTATTACAAGGCCATTCGCACGGTCGAACTTCCGCCATGCGAGGTAGATGGTACTTGGGCTTCTTATTTTATTCTTTCTTCTTCTTTTCTGAGCTCTTACTGGAGGAGCCCCTCAATAATCTTTTTAACATTTTCCTTTTCTGAAAATTTCTGAAATTTTTAGTAACTCACAATAAAAGTTAACCAAACTCAACAAGATTGATAGCAACAACTCCTATAAGTGCCTAGAGGCTATATCATGCATTAGAACTACTTGGGACCAAGAAAAATTGACATGCAAGCTCCAAAACAAGGTCACCACAGCAGCACAAATTTGCAAAAAAAAAACACTAGAAAAAAAAACTAATCGGACCAATGGAGGAGTCACATACCAAGGAACAATCTCCCCAAACAGTTTGGTGAATGGTCCTTTGAGCTAGGAGATCGAAAATGGCAGCAGAATGAGCTAGAACTCGGGTTTGAGCTGTCTGGGGATTTTTTTGGGAGGAAGGAGAAGAGCATGGGTGAAAGGATAAGTGGAGGGGGGCCACGTGGGGCCCTCGAGGCAGGGGGCACGCCCTGTGCCCTCGAGGCCACGTGCTGGCTCCCCTTGTTGTGTGTTCAGTACCATATTTTCTTAAATATTCTAGAAAAAATCATATTTCATTTTCATGGCATTTGGAGAACTTTTATTTTCGAGATATTTTTTTATTGCACGGATAAGTCTGGAAAGAGACAGACAATGCTATTATTGTTTTATTTAACCTAATTAACATAAAGTAAAAGGGGGTACAGAAGGTTTGTGCCATCTAGATTCACCTATCCCATGTTCATCAAAAGGAATCTATTAACAAGGTTGATCAGGTCTTGTTAATAAACTCTTTCCGAGTAACATGAAACTGGAGAATTTTCGAATAACACTATGTTACCTCAATGGGGATATGTATGTCCCCAACAATAAGAATGTCATATGCCTTCTTAATAGTAGGAATAGGAAACTCGAAACATCCAATAGTAATTGTTGAAGTTTTTCCAATATAATTGATACTGTGGACCTGAGGTTGTTTCCTCGGAAAGTGTACCGTATGCTCATTACCATTGACATGAAAAGTGACATTGCCTTTGTTGCAATCAATAACAGCCCCTGCAGTATTCAAAAAAGGTCTTCCAAGAATAATAGGCATACTATCTCCCTCGGGAATATCAAGTATAACAGAATCCGTTAGAATAGTAACATTTGCAACTACAACATGCGCATCCTCACAAATACCGACGGGTATAGCAGTTGATTTATCAGCCATTTGCAAAGTTATTTCAGTAGGCGTCAACTTACTCAAGTCAAGTCTATGATATAAAGAGAGTGGCATAACACTAACACCGGCTCCAAGATCACACAAAGCAGTTTTAACATAGTTTCTCTTAATGGAGAAAGGTATAGTAGGTACTCCTGGATCTCCTAATTTCTTAGGCATTCCACCCTCAAAAGTGTAATTGGCAAGCATGGTGGAAATTTCTACTTCAGGTATCTTTCTTTTGTTGGTAATAATATCTTTCATATACTTGGCATAAGGATTTGTTTTAAGCACACCAGTCAAACGCATACGCAAAAAGATAGGTCTAATCATTTCAGCGAAGCACTCAAAATCCTCATCATCCTTTTTCTTGGATGGTTTCGGAGGAAAAGGCATGGGTTTCTGAACCCATGGTTCTCTTTCCCTATCGTGCTTCCTAGCAACAAAGTCTCCCTTATCATAACGTTGATTCTTTGATTGTGGGTTATCAAGATCAACAACAGGTTCAATCTCTACATCATTATCATTGCTAGGTTGAGCATCATCATGAACATCATTATTAATGTTATCACTAGGTTCATATTCATTACCAGATTGTGTCTCAGCATCAGAAACAGAAATATCATTGGGATTCTCAGGTGGGTGAGCTACAGGTTCACTAGAGGCATGCAAAGTCCTATCATTTTTCTTTTTCTTCTTCTTAGAAGAACTAGGCACATCTAAATTAGCTCTCTGAGAATCTTGCTCAATTCTCTTAGGGTGGCCTTCAAGATACAGAGGTTCCTGAGTCACTTTACCACCTCTAGTTGCAACTCTAACAGCATAGTCATTATTCTTACTATTTAATTCGTTGAGCAAATCGTTCTGAGCCTTAAGTACTTGTTCTACTTGAGTGGTGACCATGGAAGCATGTTTACTAATGAGTTTCAGCTCACTTTTAGCACTAGACATATAATCACTCAAGCGTTCAATCATATAAGCATGTGTTGTAATTTTCTACCAACATAAGCATTGAAGTTTTCTTGTTTCACAATGAAATTGTCAAACTCATCTAAGCATTGGCTAGCAGACTTATAATGAGGAATATCACCTTCATCAAATCTATAAAGAGAATTTACCTTCACTACCTGTGTCGGGTAATCAAGACCATGCATTTCTTCAATAGGTGGTAAATTCTTAACATCTTCAGCTTTAATACCTTTTTCTTTCATAGATTTCTTTGCCTCTTGCATGTCTTCAGGACTGAGAAATAGAACACATCTTTTCTTTGGAGTTGGCTTAGGGGCTGGTTCAGGAAGTGTCCAATTATTTTCATTGGCCAACATATTATTCAATAGTAATTCAGCTTGTTCCGCTGTTCTTTCCCTGAAAACACAACCAACACAACTATCCAGGTGGTCTCTGGAAGCATCGGTTAGTCCATTATAAGAGACATCAAGTATATCATGCATCTCAAGAGGATGATCAGGCAAAGCATTAAGTAACTGGAGAAGCCTCTCCCAAGCTTGTGGGATACTCTCTTCTTCAGTTTGAACAAAGTTATATATTTCCCGTAAGGCAGCTTGTTTCTTATGAGCGGGAAAATATTTAGCAGAAAAGTAATACATCATATCCTGGGGACTACGCACACAACCAGGATCAAGAGAATTAAACCAAGTCTTAGCATCACCCTTTAACGAGAACGGAAATAACTTAAGGATATAATAGTAGCGGATCTTTTCATCATTGGTAAATAGGGTGGCTATATCATTCCACTTGGTAAGATGTGCCACAACAGTTTCAGACTCATAGCCATGGAAAGGATCAGATTCAACCAAAGTAATTAACTCAGGATCAACAGAGAATTCGTAATCCTTATCAGTGACACATATAGGTGAAGTAGCAAAAGCAGGGTCATGTTTCATTCTAGCATTCAAGGACTTTTCTTTCAACATAGCTAATAACTTCTTAAGATCATATCTATCATTCCAAGCAAGAAAGTCTCTAGCAGTTTCTTCATCCATAACATAACCCTCAGGCACAGCAGGCAATTCATATCTATTGAGAGTAGTTTCATCATCACTTTCATAAATATCATCAACATTTGCACTCTCCCTAACCTTAGCAATTTGTTCATCTAGAAATTCACCTAGTGGCACAGTATCAGGCATAGAGGTAGTTTCATCATACATAGAAGAAGTAGCATCATCAAGAACATACGACATATCAGATTCAATAGCAGGAGTAGGTGTCACAAGTTTACTCATAACAGAAGGAGAATCAAGTGCAGAGCTAGATGGCAGTTCCTTACCTCCCCTCGTACTTGAGGGTAAGATCTTGGTTTTTGAGTCCTTCAAATTCTTCATACTGATAAGAAGATATATATCCCAAGTGACTTAAAGAATAGAGCTATGCTCCCCGGCAACGGCGCCAAAAAATAGTCTTGATAACCCACAAGTGTAGGGGATCGCAACAGTTTTCGAGGGTAAAGTATTAAACCCAAATTTGTTGATTCGACACAAGGGGAGCCAAAGAATACTCTTAAGTATTAGCAGCTGAGTTGTCAATTCAACCACAATTGGAAACTTAGTATCTACAGCAAGATAGTTTTGTAGCAAAGTAATATGATAGTGGCGGTAGCAGCAATAAAAGTAACGATAGTGTTTTTGTAGTTTTTGTGATAGTAGCAACGGAAAATTAAATAAGTGACTAGCAATATAGGTAAAGCTCGTAGGCATTGGATTGGTGATGGGAAATTACGTCGGATGCAATTCATCATGTAGAAGTTATAACCTAGGGTGACACAGAACTAGCTCCAGTTCATCAATGCAATGTAGGCATGTATTCCGAATATAGTCATACGTGCTTATGGAAAAGAACTTGCATGACATCTTTTGTCCTACCCTCCCATGGCAGTGGGGTCCTATTGGAAACTAAGGGGTATTAAGGCCTCCTTTTAATAGAGTACCGGACCAAAGCATTAGCACATAGTGAATACATGAACTCCTCAAACTATGGTCATCACCGGGAGTGGTCCCGATTATTGTCACTTCGGGGTTGCCGGATCATAACACATAGTAGGTGACTATAGACTTGCAAGATAGGATCAAGAACACGCATATATTTATGGAAACATAATAGGTTCAGATCTGAAATCATGGCACTCGGGCCCTAGTGACAAGCATTAAGCATAGCAAAGTCATAGCAACATCAATCTGAGAACATAGTTGATACTAGGGATCAAACCCTAACAAAACTAACTCGATTACATGATAGATCCCATCCAACCCATCACCGTCCAGCAAGCCTACGATGGAATTACTCACACACGGCGGTGAGCATCATGGAATTGGTGATGGAGGAAGGTTGATGATGACGATGGCGACGATCTCCACTCTCCGGAGCCCTGAACGGACTCCAGATCAGCCCTCCCGAGAGAGATTAGGGCTTGGCGGCGGCTTGTGGGGACCCCGACTCATAAGTCGTGATCTCCGAATGCACGTGTAGAGTGATCCCAGAGATCAATGCTCACTGAAACACACAGAAGCTGAATAACAAGAGTCTTACATCCATACATACCGTATTACACAAATAGGACCATTAAGGTCAAGTCTTGAGTATATCATCGCAGCGGAAATCTTCAACAACAACTTGGACCCATGACATCTGCCTTAACCCTATAGGCATTCTGACTGGGAAGCGTCCTAGCTCGCATGCTCGTCACCAAGAAATCTTCATCATATCCTGTTCTCTCATGCCTGGCCAATAAAATAACCAGTGGCAAGCCAATGAGTACTTTGAATGTACTCGCAAGCAACCCGAGTGTGATGAGAGAATAATTATGCAAGGCTCTACTGCTAATTGGCAGTTTAGCGGAAAGCTAGTTTTTCATATGCAAGTATGATCAAGATATAACATGGACATGCATGTGTCTGCAACAAGTATCAGGAGGTTTCAGACATCAATATCGAGAGAGAGTCATGAACAACTCTTGCTCACGCTCATCGTGACTTTCTCACAATCACATCAACAAATTTACCCAACCGTGTTGTTTTCCAGAAACTTATGGACATAGTCTAAGTAGCACCACCCAACTGTCCTTGACCGTGGACACGGCTATTCGAATAGTTTTACACTCTGCAGAGGTTGCGCACTTTACCCACAAGATCCGGGAAGCTTTCGTGTCACCCACGATCCCGCGGTACCTCAAGTACTCGGGGGAAGCACCCGGTCATCATCTTTCCCTAGACGACACTAGCATAGGGTCCACTCGTTGGTACACGACCCTCGAGTACAAACAATAGATCATGGGACTTGCCCTAATTTCAATGTCACGCGTACACGAAGGGACCAACGGTGTGTCCGGTGCCCTGTAAAAACAGTCATGGTCGTCTATCCAAGCACGACCCCGTCCCAGGAAAGACCTCAAGTCTTCCCCGTCACTAGTGATGTGGGCACCATGCTAGTATCGGCCTAAGTACTCAATAATGCCCCGTCCCATAAGGGGTAGAGTGGTTGCACAGGTTTGGTTGGGACGATAGTCACACATAAATCTAATCCATCTCTGTAAACAACACTTTCATCAAGCCTCGGAACACTACTTCTCTACCAAGTAGTGCCCTAGTTCCTCATCAACTCCCAGGGCATTAGTGGCACCCACTGGGTTATCTGCAAGTATGTCTTACCACACTTGTTTCACTCAATGCATAACCCTGACCCATTTTGCGTAGCCAACTACTATAGCATATATCTATCTACTCCCACCCACATAACCCTCATAGGAAGGTAGGGTCATGTTTGATGCAAGTTTCAATAGTAAAGTATCAAAGGTACCAACCAAAGTGGTCACCTCCTCTACATGATTCCGATGCATTGATAATAAGGTGCTATGAGACATGCATAAAAAGGTTTCTCGAACATGGTCAAAGGGCTGCTTGCCTTATCCTTCCGAGTCTTCAAGCCTTCTGGTCCATCTCCGAGTACTCCGTTTATTTCGCCAACTAACGATGGAAACAATCATAATAAGCAACACAACAAAGCAAAAATAAAAGTGCTCTAAAAATAGGAGTTGGACTTTTCTAGGATACCTCTGGTCATATGAGAAATGACCAAGGTGGTTTCATAGGTATTGGATCAATGGATAGTTTCGAACATTTCAATATGATGGAATTAAGGGGTTTATGGATTTGAAAGAAGTGTACAGAAATATATTTTTGAACAATGAGCAAAGGCACATATTTAACATATCATGATTTTAGAAGCATCTAGGAGTTGGTTTCACTGGATTTGGAATTCAAATGAATTCCCTAGGATTTTGCAAAGTTGATAAATATGAAGAAATGGCTCATTATTTGGCGGGGTGCATAAAGTATTAATAAAAATGTTCCAAAACTAAGTTTGGATATCACAAGCATCTAGGAATTTGAACCACTGCATTTGGATCAAATTTGAGCTCTGTGTGATTTTCTAAAGTTCATCAAAGAAAATGGAATAATGACATTTTGATAATATTTGTGAAGGAAAAGTCTCTGGAAAAATGTGCATGTTGCACCATGTGATAGAGCATGATTTATGGAGCCAGAAGAAATTTGAATCATCCGATTTGGAGTCCAAATTAATTGTTTATGGATTTTACACGTTGTCTGGAAAAAGAATAAGGGAAAATAATTCAACCTTATAATGTGCTCCGGGCGGAGCCCAGCTAAACATCGCCTACTGGGCTCAGCCCAGCGGCTCAGCGGCTCAGCGGCGCGAAGGAGGTGGTGACGCCGAAGGCGTATTTACGGCGGGCGTCAACACTATAGAGAGGCGTAGTCTGGCTGGTGCGCCTCCACTTATCGGGGGGGGGGGGGCACCCGTCAGATACTCCCACCGCGGCCTCGTGGCGCTTACAGGTGGGCCCTGCCTGGCGGGTTCGTCGTCCTCCCCCCGCCCGACGCAGAGGAGGAGGCACGTGAGATGCCGGCGTCGACAGCCGGCGCCACCGGCCACTGTTGGACGCGCCAGGGGCATGGGCGTGCTCGGGGGACGGCGCCGCACCCGCCCCGACTGCCTGCACGTCCAGGGGAGGACGGCTGCGAGCGGAGCCACGGCCATGGTGGAAGATGATGATGCCGATGATGGGTTCAGTGCTACGGCCGCTGGGAGGAGCGAATGGAGCTCAGGAGAGACCTGCGGTGAGGTTGTAGGTGTCCTAGTCGAGTCAAAAATGGGAGGGGGAGGCCAAAGGGAGTGAATTTAGGAGGAGGCCGACGGCGACACGTCGGCCATGGAGAGGGGAAGAGAGCACAAGGGGGAGAGGGGGCTTGTCCGGGAGGTTCACGGGAGAGAGGGGGTTCTAACCAAGACGAGAGAGAGGGTCGGGGGTGGCTTAAATAGGCGCGGCCGCGGTGCACCGTGAGCAACGTCCATGGACGCGCTCGGGCAAGCTCACGGAGGGATAAGGGGGGCAAGGGAGGAGGGGCCTGGTAGCGAGGCGTGTCGTGGACATCGAGGCGACCTCGATGGACATGGTTGCTCTGCCCAATGCCGCCTGGGTGCCTCGGGAGGGCCGAGCTATAGTGCATTGGCACACTGTAGCGCGCTCCAGAGCGTGTCTTTGGCCGGCATGGGCGTGTCGTTGCACTCTGGCCGTGTCCCCTAATGTCCAACAACTCTAGGGGGTAGTAAACAATGCCCAGACGGCCTAGGATGCCCTGGAGTGCCACTGGAGTGAGGAGGGAGGTGAGAAAGGAGGAGATTGCTGCTATCTAGAAGAGTAAAATGGGGTTTTACCCCCTCCAATGATTGAGCTGAGGCATGGGTGAGTTACTGGAGGTAGAAGACGATCAGGTTTACCTGTGGTAAAAATTTGAGGTAAAGGGGAATAGTAAAAGGGGGCAGAACAGTGGTTTTGGTAAAATGGCAGAAGGTGTTTGATGTATTTTTGGGTAAGCAAATGACTTCCAATTGACATGGGACTTAACAGGATGAAATGGCACATAGATTTAGGCCCTTCCACCAAATTTGAGCTCATTTGGGCAAAGTTGCCAATGCAACTTTGGTGAACCCTAGAAATCAACAGAAATGGATTTCTCAAGATTAGGTTAAGCAAATCATCTCTCCTTGATGCACCACTTGGTGTAGTGTCATCATTTTGGGTTGTGAACATGTCCACAAAATTTGAGGCCCCAAGTAAAAAGTTGGCAATGTAGAGTTGTTCAAATTTGGATCTGGTCAGAAAGGGTTTTGGGGCACTTAGACCAAGTTATCCTTCTCCAAAACTTGTGCCATTTGGCATAGATGCATAATTACATCATTTTAGCCTGTGCACCAAGTTTGAGAGCATTTGGACAAGTTTGGCAATGTAAAATTGCTCAAACTTCAAAATGGACAGAAATGGTTTTGAGGGAATTAGATGATGTTCCCTTGATCTTCAAGGCATGAGGCTTGGCAAGACCATCAAATATGCCATATATGACATGATAGAATTTCCCTGGAATTTTTGGAGAACATTTCCTTTGTAAATATTTCAAAAGCTTGAAATATCCAGAAAGGGTTTTGGAAGGATTTGTCCAATATTTTGAACATGACCATGTGTTGAAACTCTCATATATGGACAATATATGTCCTATGAGTTTCCCTGAATTTTGGCAAATATTTTTGAAATAATTAAATAATTGTTCCCTATTAAAGACCATTTCTGGCCTAAAGGAAAAGCATTTAAATAAAATATAAAAATAACTTTTAAAATTATAATTTTGTGGTTTCTGGGAGTCCCATATCTACTAGGTTTCAAATATACTTTTTGGAATAATTTTCTCACCCTAAATCAAGCACTTGCAGTGCAAACCTCAATTCAGGGGTTTTTGGAAAACTAATTTTAGAAAATACTATTTGCCAAAATATTTTTATAAGAAAATACTATACTGTTCTATACACATGGCATGATCATTGGGAAAAGGTTTTGGATCAAGGAGATGAAGTATAAGAGTTGGAGGATTTATTTGATTTTTAGAGCACTAGCAAACAACAGACAAAAATCAAATCAAGCAAAGTCAAAAACACTCAAAAGTTTTTGTCAATCCACATTTTTAGCATGATTATCAGCCTAAGAAATGTGGCATGAAAATCAGGGTGTGACAGACCTACCCCCCTTACAAGAATCTCGTCCCCGAGATTCCCAGACTAGGTGTGGAAAGGAATACAGAGTCTTGGATACGGGGTAGTCTTCACTTCTTCTTGTTGGTTCTGCTTCCGAGTGGTGCTCCATGGAATCTTGAAGTACTTGGTGGTCTGGCTTCTTGCTTGTTGCCCTCTTTGATGCAGGTTGCTGAGGGATCCCTGGTATGGGTTAGGTTGAGCTAGACGTCAAAGGCTCGGTGATCGATGTCCTTGTGGGGACCGGGCTAGTTAGGAAGCAAGTAGTACTTCCAGAGTGGTGACCCGTGGAATATTTGGTGTACGGTGGGTATCTCAGGTGGTAAATCTAGCTGGTAGCCGTCTACTATTTGACTAGCAGTGAACTTGAAGAAGGTCGATAAATCTTGGTGTGAGCGTCCCTTCGACATAGAAATGCTTGGTTCCTTCGAGAGGAGTGGTTGCAGATACGCCCGATCTTCGTCGCGGAAGTTTATTTCTTGATGATGGTGGTCGATGTAATTCTTCCCTCTTGATATGTCGGTCTTCAATCGTCTTCTAACCAGCTGCACAGCTCTCCCTTCGTCCTCGGGTAGTCAAGTATGTTGCCAAATAAAGATGACAACTAACTTGTCCAAGTACTCCATGAAGTCTATGGGGTACGCAAGGTAGGTTGTGGTATTGGTGGTGGTCTCAGTTGAGTATTGGTAGAGGTCTTCTTGACTCAGAGTCGAGGCTGTGATCAGGATCTGACCAGGTTGTGGCTTGCTGGGGCTTAAGGGTTTCAAGGATTCTAGTGAGTGAGTGAACATTTATTATCTTATCCTTAAGCACGATTTCTAAGATGCCAATAGCTCCATCTAGTACTCCAAACGAATAACCTTATCTCACTAAATGCATCCTCTCGTATAGACCAACTCCAATAGCCCGGTAACTTCCATCAATCACCACATAATCCAACAATTCTACAAATCCGATGTCTACGGTGTTCCACAAGATCTCAAGTCCCTATAATACCCAAATACTTGGAAGGACTATGCATTACGATAGTAAGTCCACCAAATTCCCAACATCCGGGTCAAGTAAACTCCAAGGTCATGATTATATAGATCCCTAAATCGACTCCGACAAATAATCCAATCTCCTAGGCTATTGTCCACAGAGAAGCATGGTATCATGATCAGGATCATCAGTCTAAATCCAATTTACTCCGAACCATGCAGACATATCTAGCATCTATACCCAACCAGAATCACCTACTTACATCCAAATCTCATGCCCGTCGAGAATTCCTACATTTTCCCCAAGCCATCCTCAAAATGTCAACTATCTGCTATCAATATCCCCTAGCTAGGTCAAATCCTTATACGTCCAAGAATTTCAATTTGCGATCACAATAGCCCTGCAAATCCAAGTTGCTCCAGGGTGATGAAAGTTACGCTACTCTATTAATCATGATCCCACCAACATGAAAACCTCACAATCCATCAAGGCCTCAGATAATTACTCGAAGACACTTATATGAAGCCACCCAGTCATCTGTCTTATATCCTCAAATTGGTCTATCTATGGCATCGTCAGTTCTTGTGCTATATTAGGATGAAAATGTGCTCGTTCACTGCGTCCACTAGCTCCTTTACGAACCCAGTGTTGTGCAAGGTTGGAGAGGCTTAAGTGGTTCTCTTGTAATTCTATGGGTTAGGCACATGGTTAAGGGTTCGTGCTGGAGTATCTCGTGAAGTCTCAAAGGGTCTAGGAATGGGTCTCTAGCCTGGAGGGTTAAACATAACTTCACGGGGTTGCACTTGATCATGGAGGTTGTAGCAGAAGTCTTCAGTGCCAGTTGGTTGCTGAGGTAGAATCCTTAGTGCATCTTGTCTTGCGAGTCTTCAGTTGGGGAGAGAGAAGAGAGGGAAAAAGTAGCATAGAGGAGGGGAATGCCTAAAGGGGGTTCTATAGTGCAGGTGCAAACAAACAGGTGCAAAAAGGCCGAAACAAAAGAAACAAGGCAAGGAAGATGACATAGCCATGCACTTGTTGCCTAGGGCAAAAGTGCGACTTATATCAAAACACAAACAAATAAAAGCAAGCAACACACAATCATGGTTCTATTCGAACCATCATACGGACTCGACTGCGCATAGGGGGTACACGACTCATCCTACCCTAGGGGTTCTCGGACTCAGTGTCATGACTTGTGCCTCGTGCAGTCTCCTGAGTTTTCCTCAGGTGTTGCTATGTCCCATGTAGTTGTTTGATAAACGATCCGGGTTGAGCCTGAAGAATCTTCAACAACTTCTCGCCTGATGAGGTGATGTGGTGAAGAGGCCTCCTTGTAGCTGGCGTTGACTTGGTCTTCTCTTGTCTCTTTAATCATGACGATCCCTTGTGCCTTCTGGGGCGTCGAGGGTTCCAGGTAGGCAATTCCGTATGCAATGACAATAACAAGGCATAATAGAGGTCCAACATGCCGGTTTCGTTGGTGACAACATCGACACCAAGAGCGGGGAACGAAGAGAACCGTTTTCCTGCTCACTATAGTGAGGCGGACCAAATGGCGAGGTTCTCATCCATCGGTGGTTGCCGACACAACAACGGTAATGACAAGGTTACTCTATTAGCGAGGTATATCATGATCTTGCATAACCTATACCCTGGTCTTCGTAGGCCAATGTTGCATCATCCTGGGGCACTGTCAAGGGTGTCACCATCTTCTGGGTCTTCATGTCCTCATTCCTCGAGGATGGATTTTCTGTTGGTATCGTCTTGTCATGGTGTCGCCACTCTTGCATGCAGAAGTGGTGGGTGAGTGTTTGGCAAGGTGCACACAACGGGGATTACAGAAAATCCAGTGGTCAGGGGCATAAGGGTTCTAGCGACCAAAAGTTTTGAAGGGGGAAGAGATTAGGTATAGCCTAGTTTTCAAAAAAATTGAGAAGGGAAGAGAAGTATAGATAGTTTTGAAAACTAGTAATAGTTTTGAAAATAATGTTACCCTAACTAACGACCATGCTAACTAAGGCTTCCTACAGTCAGGACGGCTCTGATACCAGCTCTGTGGGGACCCCGACTCATAAGTCGTGATCTCCGAATGCACGTGTACAGTGTTCCCAGAGATCAATGCTCACTGAACACACATAAGCTGAATAACAAGAGTCTTACATCCATACATACCGTATTACACAAATAGGACCATTAAGGTCAAGTCTTGAGTATATCATCGCAGCGGAAATCTTCACCAACAACTTGGACCCTTGCCATCTGCCTTAACCCTACAGGCATTCTGACTGGGAAGCGTCCTAGCTCGCATGCTCGTCACCAAGAAATCTTCACCATATCCTGTTCTCTCATGCCTGGCCAATAAAATAACCAGTGGCAAGCCAATGAGTACTTTGAATGTACTCGCAAGCAACCCGAGTGTGATGACAGAATAATTATGGAAGGTTCTACTGCTAATTGCCAGTTTAGCGGAAAGCTAGTTTTTCATATGCAAGTATGATCAACATATAACATGGACATGCATGTTCTGCAACAAGTATCAGGAGGTTTCAGACATCAATATCGAGAGAGAGTCATGAACAACTCTTGCTCACGCTCATCGTGACTTTCTCACAATCACATCAACAGATTTACCCAACTGTGCTGTTTTCCAGAAACTTATGGACATAGTCTAAGTAGCACCACCCAACTGTCCTTGATCGTGGACACGGCTATTCGAATAGTTTTACACTCTGCAGAGGTTGCACACTTTACCCACAAGATCCGGGAAGCTTTCGTGTCACCCACGATCCCGCAGTACCTCAAGTACTCGGGGGAAGCACCCGGTCATCATATTTCCCTAGACGACACTAGCATAGGGTCCACTCGTTGGTACACGGCCCTCGAGTACAAACAATAGATCATGAGACTTGCCCTAATTTCAATGTCACGCGTACACGAAGGGACCAACGGTGTGTCCGGTGCCCTGTAAAAACAGTCATGGTCGTCTATCCAAGCACGACCCCGTCCAAGGAAAGACCTCAAGTCTTCCCCGTCACTAGTGATGTGGGCACCATGCTAGTATCGGCCTAAGTACTCAATAATGCCCCGTCCCATAAGGGGTAGAGTGGTTGCACATGTTTGGTTGGGACGGTAGTCACACATAAATCTAATCCATCTCTGTAAACAACACTTTCATCAAGCCTCGGCACACTACTTCTCTACCAAGTAGTGCCCTAGTGCCTCATCAACTCCCAGGGCATTAATGACACCCACTGGGTTATCTGCAAGTATGTCTTACCACACTTGTTTCACTCAATGCATAACCCTGACCCATTTTGGGTAGCCAACTACTATAGCATATATCTATCTACTCCCACCCACATAACCCTCATAGGAAGGTAGGGTCATGTTTGATGCAAGTTTCAATAGTAAAGTATCAAAGGTACCAACCAAAGTGGTCACCTCCTCTACATGATTCCGATGCATTGATAATAAGGTGTTATGAGACATGCATAAAAAGGTTTCTCGAACATGGTCAAAGGGCTGCTTGCCTTATCCTTCCGAGTCTTCAAGCCTTCTGGTCCATCTCCGAGTACTCCGTTTATTTCGTCAACTAACGATGGAAACAATCATAATAAGCAACACAACAAAGCAAAAATAAAAGTGCTCTAAAAATAGGAGTTGGACTTTTCTAGGATACCTCTGGTCATATGAGAAATGACCAAGGTGGTTTCATAGGTATTGGATCATTTGATAGTTTGGAACATTTCAATATGATGGAATCAAGGGGTTTATGGATTTGAAAGAAGTGTACAGAAATATATTTTTGAACAATGAGCAAAGGCACCTATTTAACATATCATGATTTTAGAAGCATCTAGGAGTTGGTTTCACTGGATTTGGAATTCAAATGAATTTCCTAGGATTTTGCAAAGTTGATAAATATGAAGAAATGGCTCATTATTTGGTGGGGTACAGAAAGTATTAATAAAAATGTTCGAAAACTAAGTTTGGATATGACAATCATCTAGGAATTTGAACCACTGCATTTGGATCAAATTTGAGCTCTCTGTGATTTTCTAAAGTTCATCACAGAAAATGGAATAATGACATTTTGATAATATTTGTGATGGAAAAGTCTCTGGAAAAATGTGCATGTTGCACCATGTGATAGAGCATGATTTATGGAGCCAGAAGAAATTTGAATCATCCGATTTGGAGTCCAAATTATTTGTTTATGGATTTTACACGTTGTCTGGAAAAAGAATAAGGGAAAAGAATTCAACCTTATAATGTGCTCCGGGCGGAGGCCAGCTAAACATCGCCTACTGGGCTCAGCCGAGCGGCTCAGCGGCGCGAAGGAGGTGGTGACGCCGAAGGCGTATTTACGGCGGGCGTCAACACTACAGAGAGGCGTAGTCTGGCCGGTGCGCCTCCACTTATCGGGGGGGGGGCACCCATCAGAGACTCCCACCGCGGCCTCGTGGCGCTTACAGGCGGGGCCCGCCTGGCGGGTTCGTCGTCCTCCCCCCGCCCGACGCAAAGGAGCAGGCACGGGAGATGCCGGCGTCGACAGCCGGCGCCACCGGCCACTGTTGGACGCGCCGGGGGCATGGGCGTGCTTGGGGGACGGCGCCGCACCCGCCCCGACTGCCTGCACGTCTAGGGGAGGACGGAGGCGAGCGGAGCCACGGCCATGGCGGAAGATGATGATGCCGATGATGGGTTCAGTGCTACGGCCGCCGGGAGGAGCGAATGGAGCTCGGGAGAGACCTGCGGTGAGGTTGTAGGTGTCCTAGTGAAGTCAAAAATGGGAGGGGGAGGCCACAGGGAGTGAATTTAGGAGGAGGCCGACGGCGACACGTCGGCCATGGAGAGGGGAAGAGAGCACCAGGGGGAGAGGGGGCTTGTCCGGGAGGTTCACGGGAGAGAGGGGGTTCTAACCAAGACGAGAGAGAGGGTCGAGGGTGGCTTAAATAGGCGTGGCCGCGGTGCACCGTGAGCAACGTCCATGGACACGCTCGGGCGAGCTCACGGAGGGATAAGGGGGGCAAGGGAGGAGGGGCCCGGCAGCGAGGCGTGTCGTGGACGTCGAGGCGACCTCGGTGGGCACGCTCGCTCTGCCCAATGCCGCCTGGGTGCCTCGGGAGGGCCGAGCTACAGTGCATTGGCGCACTGTAGTGCGCTCCAGAGCGTGTCTTTGGCCGGCCTGGGCGTGTCGTTGCACTCTGGCCGTGTCCCCCAATGTCCAACAGCTCTAGGGGGTAGTAAACAATGCCCATACGGCCTGGGATGCCCTGGAGGGCCACTAGAGTGAGGAGGGAGGTGAGAAAGGAGGAGATTGCTGCTATCCAGAAGAGTAAAATGGGGTTTTACCCCCTCCAATGATTAAGCTGAGGCATGGGTGAGTTACTGGAGGTAGAAGACGATCAGGTTTACCTATGGTAAGAATTTGAGGTAAAGGGGAATAGTAAAAGGGGGCAGAACAGTGGTTTTGGTAAAAATGGCAGAAGGTGTTTGATGTAGTTTTGGGTAAGCAAATGACTTCCAATTGACATGGGACTTAACAGGATTAAATGGCACATACTCCCTCCGTAAACTAATATAAGAGTGTTTAGATTACTACTTTAGTGATCTAAACGCTCTTATATTAGTTTACAGGGGGAGTAGATTTAGGCCCTTCCACCAAATTATAGCTCATTTGGGCAAAGTTGCCAATGCAACTTTGGTGAACCCTAGAAATCAACAGAAATGGATTTCTCAAGATTAGGTTAAGCAAATCATCTCTCCTTGATGCACCACTTGGTGTAGTGTCATCATTTGGGGTTGTGAACATGTCCACAAAATTTGAGGCCCCAAGTAAAAAGTTGGCAATGTAGAGTTGTTCAAATTTGGATCTGGTCAGAAAGGGTTTTGGGGCACTTAGACCAAGTTATCCTTCTCCAACACTTGTGCCATTTGGCATAGATGCATAATTACATCATTTTAGCCTGTGCACCAAGTTTGAGAGCATTTGGACAAGTTTGGCAATGTAAAATTGCTCAAACTTCAAAATGGACATAAATGGTTTTGAGGGAATTAGATGATGTTCCCTTGATCTTCAAGGCATGACGCTTGGGAAGATCATCAAATATGTCATATATGACATGATAGAATTTCCCTGGAATTTTTGGAGAACATTTCCTATGTAAATATTTCAAAAGCTTGAAATATCCAGAAAGGGTTTTGGAAGGATTTGTCCAATATTTTGAACATGACCATGTGTTGAAACTCTTATATATGGACAATATATGTCCTGTGAGTTTCCCTGAATTTTGGCAAATATTTTTTAAATAATTAAATAATTTTTCCCTATTAAAGACCATTTCTGGCCTAAAGGAAAAGCATTTAAATAAAATATAAAAATAACTTTTAAAATTATAATTTTGTGGTTTCTGGGAGTCCTATATCTACTAGGTTTCAAATATACTTTTTGAAATAATTTTCTCACCCTAAATCAAGCACTTGCAGTGCAAACCTCAATTCAGGGGTTTTTGGAAAACTAATTTTAGAAAATACTATTTGGCCAAAATATTTTTATAAGAAAATACTATACTGTTCTATACACATGGCATGATCATTGGGAAAAGGTTTTGGATAAAGGAGATGAAGTATAAGAGTTGGAGGATTTATTTGATTTTTAGAGCACTAGCAAACAGCAGACAAAAATCAAATCAAGCAAAGTCAAAAACACTCAAATTTTTTTGTCAATCCACATTTTTAGCATGATTATTAGCTTAAGAAATGTGGCATGAAAATCAGGTGGTGACACGGCTCCGTCTCGTGAAACGCGATAATTCTTTCTCCCTAATTTTTCTCTCCACGAAATGGAATACATAGGACCAGGGGATACGTCGGTGGAGCATCGGGGGGCCCTCGAGGCAGGGGGCGCACCCCCCACCCTCGAGGACAGGCCGTGGGCCCCCCGATGTGGATCTTCTTGGATGTATTTTTTATATTTTCTGAAATAATTCTCCGTTGATTTTCAGGCGATTCCGAGAACTTTTTATTTCTGCACAAAAACAACACCATGGCAGTTGTGCTGAAAACAGCGTCAGTCCGAGTTAGTTCCATTCAAATCTGCAAGTTAGAGTCCAAAACAAGGGCAAAAGGGTTTGGAAAAGTAGATACATTGGAGGCGTATCATCCCACTCGAACTCCAGGGCTAGATGCCAGGGTTCCCAGCATCTACCCCCTAGACGCCGGGGTTCCTAGCGTCTAGCATGTGGTCTCCGCAAAACTTCCTTTTACACTTTCCAAAAGCCTTGTGGGCTTTCCCCTTTGGCCCAAATAAAGTGTTTTAGTACCCAAACATTTCGGGAAACATCTGGAACCCCTTCCGGAGGCCAAACACTATTATCACATATATCAATCTTTATCTCTGGACCATTTTGGAGTTCCTCGTAATGTCTGTGATCACATCCGGGACTCCGAACAACATTTCGTCACCAACATACATAACTCATATAGTACTATATCATCAACGAACGTTAAGCGTGCAGACCCTACGGGTTCAAGAACTATGTAGACATGATCGAGACTCCTCTACGGTCAATAACCAATAGCGGAACTTGGATGCCCATATTGGCTCCTACATATTCTACGAAGATCTTTATCGGTCGAACCTTATGACAACATACGTGATTACCTTTGTCATCAGTATGTTACTTTCCCGAGATTCGATCGTCGTTACCGGCAAGTCTCTTTACTCGTTCCGTAATGCATCATCCCACAACAAACTCATTAGTCACAATGCTTGCAAGGCTTCTTATTATGTGCATTACTGAGAGGGCCCAGAGATACCTCTCTGATACTCGGAGTGACAAATCCTAATCTCAATTCATGCCAACCCAACAAGACACCTTCAGAGATACCTGTAGAGCTTCTTTATAATCACCAAGTTACGATGTGACGTTTGATAGCACACAAGTCATTCCTCCGATATCCGGGTTTTGCATGATCTCATAGTCAAAGGAATATGTATTTGACATACATGAAAGCAATAGCAATATAACTGAACGGTCAACATGCTAAGCTATAGGATGGGTCTTGTCCATCACATCATTCTCCTAATGATGTGATCCCGTTATCAAATGACAACTCATGTCCATGGTCAGGAAACCTTAACCATCATTGATCAACGATCTAGTCAAGTAGAGGCTCACTAGGGACTCAGTGTTTTGTCTATGTATTCACACATGTATTAAGGTTTCCGATCAATACAATTCTAGCATGAATAATAAACATTTATCATGATATAAGGAAATATAAAATAACATCCTTATTATTGCCTATAGGGCATATTTCCTACAGCTATGGACCCGTAGGTCTGTGGTAAACTACTCACACTTCGTCGGAAGGGCAATGGTGTTGATGTAGATGCCCTCCGTGGTCGAATCCCCCTCCTGCAGAGTACCGGAAAAGGCCTCCAGATGGGATCTGGCGAATACAGAAGGTTACAGCGGTGGAAAAGCGGTTTCGATGCCTCCTCTATGGTTTCTGGAATATATGTGAATATATAAGCAGAAGAAATAGGTCGGTGGAGTCACGGGGGCCCACAAGGGTGGGGGCGCGCCCTCTGTACTTTTGGCCACCTCGTTGCTCCCCTGACGTGCACTCCCGGGCCACTGGATGTCTTCTAGTCCAAGAAAAATCCTCGTAAAGTTTCGTTCTGTTTGGACTCCGTTTGATATTCCTTTTCTGCGAAACTCAAAAACTAGGAAAAAAAATAAACTTGCAGTGGGCTCTAGGTTAATAGGTTAGTCCCAAAAATAATATAAAATAGCATATTGATCCATATAAACATCCAAAACAGATAATATAATAGCATGGAACAATCAAAAATTATAGATACATTGGAGACGTATCAAGCATCCCCAAGCTTAATTCTTGCTCGTCCTCGAGTAGGTAAATGATAAAAACAAAATTTTTGATGTGGAATGCTACCTAACATACTTATCAATGCAATCTTCTTTATTGGGGCTTGAATATTCAGATCCGTATGTTTTAAGCAAAAGTTTATGTCGACATGAGAACAATAATATTTCAAGCATATTAGATAGTAAATCATCAAGCTTCAAAAATAACATGGCTAACAAAGTTATCCCTACAAAATCATATAGTCTTATTATGCTCCCTCTTCTCAACACAAGGTAATCATGCCCACCCCGATGTCAGCCAAGCAATTGGTTCATACTTTTTAACGCACTTCAGCCTTTTCAACTTTTCACACAATATATAAGCGTGAGCCATGGATATAGAACTATGGTTGGAATAGAAGGTGGTAATAGACAAAAGTGGGGAGAAAGTCTCACATCAACTAGGCAAATCAATGGACTATAGAGATGTCCATCAACTGATATCAATGTGAGTGAGTAGGGATTACCATGTAATGGATGCACTAGAGATATAAGTGTATGAAACCTCAAAAGAAAACTAGTGGGTGTGCATCAACTTGCTTGATCATGAAGACCTAGGGCATTTCAGGAAGCCCATCGTTGGAATATACAAGCCAAGTTCTATAACGGAAATTCCCACTAGTATATGAAAGTGACATCAAAGGAGACTCTCTATCATGAAGAACATGGTGCTATTCTGAAGCACAAGTGTGGAAAAAGATAGTAACATTGTCTATTCTCTCTTTTATCTTTTTTTTTCTTTTTTTGGCTCTTTGGGCTCTTTTTCTTGCTGGGCTTCTTTGGCCTTATTTATTTATTTAGGCTTCATTGGCCTCTTTTATTTTTGATAACCTCACATGGGACAATGTTCTAATAATGATGATTATCACACTTTTATTTACTTACAACTCGGCATTACAACTTGATACCTGTCGGCGTTCTGGGAACCTGGGTACCCAGACTTGCCTGCCTGCAGCCCATGACGCGGCTCCTTCATCGGCCTGGTACGACCCATCTCCATCATCAACACTCAAGACCTTCGCGAGGGGCCAAGCCTCGCGAGGCGGACGACACCAAGACCTCTGGAAGGAGCAGTCTCACCAGGCTGGCTCCCGAGGAGGGGAGATATCTATGCAAGCCCCCACCTCGCGAGGCTCAGATGACGCAAGCCATCACGACCAAGGCTAGGCGGGCGCCATCAGGCGCAGGATAGCAGGTTTCCTCTTTGGTGGTAAAGAGGCAAGAAGAATCACCCAAAGGTTTCCATTTCCATGCAACAAGACCAGTATGGCAGGGCGGAGGTCATCACCGAGCCCACCATGGCGTCAGGATCAGAAGCTTTGTCGGCGAAGACCACCTTTTGTAAGGATAATATGTACTAGTTGTCTCCCTTCAAATTTGGCCATTGTGGGATCCCTTCCCGCCTACATTTTGGGGGAAGAGGACCAAGGCCTCTATAAATACGACTTAGCCACCATCATAGAAGCGGACCCCTGGGATCTGGATCGAGAGGGATCGGATCGACTAGCACCCACACACCCAAGAACACACCTCCTGAGGTTGTTCAACCATTGTACTAGTTCTTCTTCATCCCACCTCGAGGCAATCCACCACATTGCAGGAGTAGGGACACTCACCGCTAGATGGCTTGAACCATCACCGTCACCATGCCGTCATACTGACAGAACTATCCCTCGACACTTTGTTGGATCAAGAGTACGAGGGACGTCATCGACCTGAACGTGTGCAGGACTCGGAGGTGCCGTACATTCGGTGCTTGATCGGTCGGAATGAGAAGAAGTATTACATCAACCGCATTGTCAAACACTTCCGCTTTCGGTCTACGAGGGTACGTGGACACACTCTCCCCCTCTTGTTGCTATGCATCTCCTAGACAGATCTTGCATGAGTGTAGGATTTTTTTTGAAATTGCATGCTACGTTTCCCAACAGTGGCATCATGAGCCAGGTCTATGCATAGATGATATGCACGAGAAGAACACAAAGACTTGTGGGCGCTGATCGTCATACTGCTTACCACCAATGTATTATTTTGATTTGGCGGTATTGTTGGATGAAGCGGCCCGTGCCAACCTTACATGAACACGATCATGACACCGGTTCCACCGACAGACATGCACCTAGTTTTGCATAAAGGTGGCTGGCGGGTGTCTGTTTCTCGTACTTTAGTTGAATCAAATTTGACTGCGGTCGGTCCTTGTTGAAGGTTAAAACAACAAACTTGATAAATCACCGTTGTGGTTCTTGTGCCATAGGTAAGAACTATACTTGTTAGAACCCCGTAGTATCCATGTAAAACTTGCAACAACAAAGTAGAGGACGTCTAACTTGTTTTTGCAGGGCATGTTGTGATGTGATATGGTCAAGACGTGATGAGTTATATGTTATTGTATGAGATGGTAATGTTTTGTAAATTATCAGCAACCGGCAGGGGCCTTATGGTTGTCTCTTTATTGCACGAAATGCAAACGCCATGTAAATGCTTGACTTTATCTCTATGAGTTAGCAATAGTCGTAGAAGCAATAGTTGGCGAGATGACCATGACGCTACGATGGAGATCAAAGTGTCAAGCCGGTGACAATGGAGATCATGATGGTGCTTTGGAGATGGAGATCAAAGGCACAAGATGATGATGGCCATATCATGTCACATATTTTGATTGCATGTGATGTTTATCTTGTTTTGCATATTATTTTGCTTAGTATGGCGGTAGCATTATAAGATGATCTCTTACTAAAGTTTCAAGGTACAAGTGTTCTCCAGGAGTATGCACCATTGCGAGAGTTCATCGTGCTGAGACATCATGTGATAATTGGGTGTGATAAGCTCCACGTTCAAATACAACATGTGCAAGACAGTTTTGCACATGCGGAATACTCGGGTTAAACTTGACGAACCTAGCATGTACAGACATAGCCACGGAACACTGGAGACTGAAAGGTCGAATGTGAATCGTATAGTAGATATGATCAACATAGAGATGTTCACCATTGAAGACTACTCCATCTCACGTGATGATCGGACATGGTTTAGTTGATTTGGATCACGTATCATTTAGATGATTTGTGGGATGTCTATCTAAGTGGGTGTTCTTAAGTAATTTGATTAATTGAACTTTAATTTATCATGAACTTAGTCCTAATAGTGTTTGCAAATAATGTTGTTGATCGATAGCTCGTGTTGTAGCTCCCCTATGTTTTTGATATGTTCCTAGAGAAAACTAAATTGAAAGATGTTAGTAGTAATGATGCGGACTAGGTCCGTGATCCGAGGATTCTCCTCATTGCTGCACAGAAGTATTATGTCCTTGATGCACCGCTAGGTGACAGACCTATTGCAGGAGCAGATGCAAACATTATGAACATTTAGCAAATAAAATATGATGTCTACTTACTAGTTTAGTGCACCATGCTTTACGGCTTAGAACCGGGACTTCAAAAACATTTTGAATGCCACAGAACATATGAGATGTTCCTAGAGCTGAAGTTGGTATTTCAGACTCGTGCCCATGTCGAGAGGTATGAGACCTCTGACAAATACTTGCCTACAAGATGGAGGAGAATAGCTCAGTTAGTGAGCATGTGCTCAGAAAAAGGGCAAGCGAAAGAAAGGGAACTTCAAGAAGAACGGCAAGCAAGTTGCCACTCCTGAGAAGAAGCCCAAAGCTAGACACAAGCCTGAAATTGAGTGCTTCTACTGCAAAGGAAATGGTCACTGGAAGCGGAACTACCCCAAATATTTGGCGGATAAGAAGGATGGCGAAGTGAACAAAGGTAGTGGTATGCATGTTATTTATGTGTACCTCACTAGTGCTCGCAGTAGCCCGTGGGTATTTGATACATGCTCGGTTGCTAAGATTAGTAACTCGAAACAGGAGTTGCAGAATAAACGGAGACTAGTTGAGGGTGAGGTGACGACGTGTGTAGTTCCAGTATTGATATGATCATCATCGCACACTCCCTGTACTTTCGGGATAAGTGTTAAACCTAAATAAATGTTATTTGGTGTTTACGTTGAGCATGATAAAGATTGGATCGTGTTTATTGCAATACGATTATTCATTTAAGTCAGAGAATAATTGTTATTCTGTTTACATGAATAAAACCTTCTATGGTCGTACATCCAAGGTGAATGGTTTATTGAATCTCGATCGTAGTAATACACATATTCATAATATTGAAGCCAAAAGATGCAGAGTTGATAATGATAGTGAAACATACTTGTGGCACTGCCGTTTAGGTCACATTGGTGTAAAGCGCGTGAAGAAACTCCATGCTGATGGACTTTTGGAATCACTTGATTATGAATCATTTGATGCTTGCTATCCATGCCTTATGGGCAAGATGACTAAAACTCCATTCTCTGGAACAATGGAGCGAGCCAATGACTTATTGGAAATAATACATACAGATGTATGTGGTCCGATGAGTGTTGAGACTCGTTGTGATAGCCTGGCTTATTAGGGATGATAGACTACTTATATTAATAAGGAATTCCTTGTTTTCCGGGAGCCCATTCGGACAGAACTCCAAAATTAAGCGTGCTCAGCTTGGAGTAGTTTAAGGATGGGTGACCGACCGGGAAGTTGGTCTCGGGTGCGCACGAGTGAGGACAAAGTGCGCAGAAAAGACTAGTATTGATATGTGGGGCCAGTCTAGATCCCGCCAGGAGTAACGACCACCGGCGGGTGTGTCCGGGGCGTTACACTCGCGGCGGGTATCGTTATTTTCTAACCTTCACAGATGATTTGAGAAGATATAGGTTTATCTACTCGATGAAACACAAGTTTGAAACATTTGAAAAGTTCAAAGAATTTTAGAGTGAAGTAGAGAATCATCGTAACAAGAAAATAAAGTTTCTACGATCTGATGGCGGAGGCGAATATTTGAGTTACGAGTTTGGTCTTCATTTGAAACAATGTGGAATAATTTCACAGCTCATGCCACCTGGAACACCACAGCGTAATGGTGTGTCTGAATGTCGTAATCGTACTATATTAGATATGGTGCGATCTATGATGTCTCTTACCGATTTACCACTATCGTTTTGGGGTTATGCATAAGAGACAGCTACATTCACGTTAAATAGGGCACTGTCTAAATCCGTTGAGACGGCACCGTATGAACTATGGTTCGGGAAGAAACCAAAGCTGTCGTTTCTTAAAGTTTTGGGGTAGCGATGATTATGTGGAAAAGCTTCTGCCTGGTAAGCTCGAACCCAAATCGGAGAAGTGCGTCTTCACAGGATACCTAAAAGAAACTGTTGGGTACACCTTCTACCGCAGATCCAAAGGCAAGATCTTTTTTTGCTAAGAATGGATCCTTTCTAGAGATGGAGTTTCTCTCGAAAGAAGTGAGTGGGAGGAAAGTAGAACTTGATGAGGTAATTGTACCTTCTCTCGAATTGGAAAGTAGCTCATCACAGAAAACCATTCTCGTGATGCCTACACCAACTAGAGAGGAAGCTAATGATGATGATCATGAAACTTCAGATCCAGTTACTGAAGAACCTCGTAGGTCAACCAAAGCACTATCCACACCAGAGTGGTATGGTAATCCTATTCTGGAAGCCATGTTACTAGACCATGACGAACCTACAAACTATTAAGAAGCTATGATGAGCCCAGATTTTGATAAATGGCTTGAGGCCATGAATTCTGAGATATGACCATGTATGAGGACAAAGTGTGGACTTTGGTGGACTTGCCCGATGATCGTCAAGCCATTGAGAATAAATGGGTCTTCAAGAGGAAGACATGCGCTGATGTTAATGTCATTGTCTACAAAGATCAACTTGTCGCAAAAGGTTTTCGACAAGTTCAAGGAGTTGACTACGATGAGACTTTCTCACCCGTAGCGATGCTGAAGTCTGTTCGAATCTTGTTAGCAATTGTCGCATTTTATTAAATTTGGCAAATGGATGTCAAAACTACATTCCTTAATGGATTTCTGAAAGAAGAATTGTATATGATGCAACCAGAAGGTTTTGTCGATCCTAATGGTGCTAACAAAGTGTGCAAGCTCCAGTGATCCATGTATGGACTCGTGCAAGCATCTCAGAGTTGGAATATACGCTTTGATAAGATGATCAAAGCATATGGTTTTATACAGACTTACGGTGAAGCCTGTATTTACAAGAAAGTGAGTGGGAGCACTACAACATTTCTGATAAGTATATGTGAATGACATATTGTTGATCAGAAATGATGTAGAATTTTCTGGAAAGCATAAAGGATTGTGATACGTCTCAAACGTATCTATAATTTTTGATTGTTCCATACTATTATATTATCTGTTTTGGACGTTTAATGGGCTTTATTATACACTTTTATATTATTTTTGGGACTAACCTACTAACCCAAGGTCCAGTGCAAATTGCTGTTTTTGCCTATTTCAGTGTTTCGCAGAAAAGGAATATCAAACGGAGTCCAAACAGAATGAAACCTTTGGGAGAGTCATTTTGCAACAAATACAACACAGAGGACTTGGAGTACACGCCAGGGAAGGAACGAGGCGGCCATGAGGACAGGGGCACGCCCAGGGGGGTAGGCATGCCCCCACCCTCGTGGGCCCCTCGTGGATCCCCTGACGTGCCTCTTACTCCTATATATACCTACGTACCCTGAAAACATCCGAGAGCAGCACGAAACCCTAATTCCACCGCCGCAGCCTTATGTACCCGTGAGATCCCATCTTGGGGCCTGTTCCGGAGCTCCACCGGAGGGGGAATCGATCATAGAGGGCTTCTACATCAACACCATAGCCTCTCTGATGAGTTGTGAGTAGTTTACCACAGACCTTCAGGACCATAGTTATTAGCTAGATGGATTCTTCTCTCTCTTTGGATCTCAATACAAAGTTCTCCTTGATCTTCTTGGAGATCTATTCGATGTAATTCTTTTTGTGGTGTGTTTGTCGAGATCCGTTGAATTGTGGGTTTATGATCAAGATTATCTATGAACAATATTTGATTCTTTTCTGAAATCTTTTATGCATGATTCAAATATCTTTGCAAGTCTCTTCGAATTATCAGTTTGGTATGGCCTACTATATTGATCTTTCTTGCAATGGGAGAAGTGCTTAGCTTTGGTTTCAATCTTGCGGTGTCCTTTTCCAGTGACAGCAGGGGCAGCAAGGCACGTATTGTATTGTTGCCATCGAGGATAAAAAGATGGGGTTTATATCATATTGCATGAGTTTATCCCTCTACATCATGTCATCTTGCTTAAGGCGTTACTCTGTTCTTATGAACTTAATACTCTAGATGCATGCTGGATAGCGGTCCATGTGTGGAGTAATAGTAGTAGATGCATAATCGTTTTGGTCTACTTATCACGGACGTGATGCCTATATACAATGATCATGCCTAGATATTCTCATAACTATGTGCTTTTCTATCAATTGCTTGACAGTAATTTGTTCACCCACCATAGAAATCTGCTATGATGAGAGAAGCCACTAGTGAAACCTATGGCCCCCGGGTCTATCTTCCATCATATAAATCTCCATCTACTATTTATCTTTACTTGACTTTTACTTTGCAATCTTTACTTTCAATCTATATCAAAAATACCAAAAATATTTATCTTATTATCTCTATCGGATCTCACTTTTGCAAGTGGCCGAGAAGGGTTTGACAACCCCTTTATTGCGTTGGTTGCAAGGTTCTTATTTGATTGTGTAGGTACGAGGGACTCGCGCGTGGTCTCCGACTGGATTGATACCTTGGTTCTCAAAAACTGAGGGAAATACTTATGCTACTGTGCTGCATCACCCTTTCCTCTTCGAGGGAAAACAACACAAGCTCGAGAAGTACCAAGAAGAATTTCTGGCGCCGTTGCCGGGGAGATCTAGGAAAAAGTCATATACCAAGTACCCATCACAAATTATTATCCCTCCCATTACATTATTTGCCATTTGCCTCTCGTTTACCTCTCCCCACTTCACCTTTGCCGTTATATTCGCCCTTTTCCCCATTCGCCTTTTTTGTTTGCCTGTGTTGCCATGTGCCCTCTATTTGCTTGCACCTTCGCTTGCTAAATTATGGATCCTCATCCACTTGCTAATCTTTTTAAGAGATCCAATTATGATGAACCAATTGCTAGTAAACTGCGTGCACTAGATTATCTTTATGAGGTTTTGCTTAAAATTCGCGAGTCCGAAAATTGTGATGAAGTGTTGAAAGAAGAAGATTATAAAGTGATTCACGACAGCTCCTTGAATGAAAAGCATGATTGCAATGATGTTATTATAAAATTCTATTAATGTCAATTGTGCTAATGATATGCAAAACCCTAAGCATGGGGATGCTTATTTTTCTATGCCCACTACTTGTTGCAATGATCATGATTGGGGTGATGCTTATTACGATCATGAAAACTTATTTAAGCCCCATGATTTATATGAGATTCATAATAATGTTTGCAATAATATTGAAAGTGTGTTTGGAGAGGTCATGACTTTAGTTAATGTTGATCCCACTATTTTGGAAGAGTGTCAACTTCGTATGCATGTGGATCATGTTGAGAATATGTTTTGTGATAGCTATATTGTTGAGTTTGCTTATGATCCTACATGCAATTATTATGAGAGAGGAAAATATGGTTGTAAAAATCTTCATGTTACTAAATTACCTCTCTTCATGTTGAGATTGATCTTGTTTCTTTCTTCTTCCTTGCATATGTTAGATCTTGCTTGTCTTGCTAATTTGTTTTCCTATAAAATGCCTATGCATAGGAAGTATGTTAGACTTAGATGTGATTTTCACATGCTATATGATGCTCTTTCTGTGCTTCAAGTCTTGTCTTTCATGTCAGCATCATTGAATTCTCAAGCCTATCTTAATGGCTATAAAAAAAGAGCTTGTTGGGAGGCAACCCAATTTTATTTTTGTTCCTTGCTTTTTGTTTCTGTTCAGTAATAAATAATACATCTAGCTTCTGTTTAGATGTGGTTTTGTGTTTTAATTAGTGTTTGTGCCAAGTAGAACCTTTGGGAAGACTTGGGTGAAGTCTTTGCGATCTTGCTGTAAAAAACAGAAACTTTTGCGCTCACGAGATTAGCTACCATTTTTACTGCAGAGTGCTTTTAAGTTGATTCTTTTTGCAGATAATTAATAGACAAATTCCTCACGTCCACCAATTTATTTCAGAATGTTTAGAGTTACAGAAGTATTTGAAAGTTACAGATTGCTACAGACTGTTCTGTTTTTGACAGATTCTGTTTTTCGTGTGTTGTTTGCTTATTTTGATGAATCTATGAGTAGTATCGGGGGGTATGAATCATAGAGAAGTTGGAATACAGTAGTTTTAACACCAATATAAATAAAGAATTAGTTCATTACAGTACCTTTAAGTGGTGGTTTGTTTTCTTATACTAACGGAGCTCACAATATTTTCTGTTCAGTTTTGTGTTGTGAAGTTTTCAAGTTTTGGGTAAGGATTTGATGGACTATGGAACAAAGAGTGGCAAAATCCTAAGCTTGGGGATGCCCCGGGAAGGCATCCCCTCTTTTGTCTTCGTCTATCGGTAACTTTACTTGAGACTATATTCTTATTCACCACATGATATGTGTTTTGCTTGGAGCGTTATGTATGATTTGAGCCTTTGCTTTTTAGTTTATTATAATCATCCTTGCTGGACACACCATTTGAGAGAGATACACATGAATCGGAATTTATTAGAATACTCTATGTGATTGACTTATATCTTTTGAGCTTGATAGTTTTGCTCTAGTGCTTCACTTATATCTTTTTAGAGCACGGTGGTGGTTTTATTTTATAGAAATTATTGATCTCTCATGCTTCACTTATATTATTTTCAGAGTCTCTTGGAACAACATCGTAATTTGCTTTGGTTATAAAATTAGTCCTAATTTGTATATGAATCGAAGATGAGTATAATAAAAACTTTCATATAAAGTGCATTGAATATTATGAGAACTTTGATACTTGATGATTGTTTTGAGATATGAGGATGGTGATATTAGAGTCATGCTAGTAGAGTAGTTGTGAATTTGAGAAATACTTGTGTTGAGGTTTGCAAGTCCCATAGCATGCACGTATGGTAATTGTTGTGTGAAAAATTTGAAGCATGAGGTATTTCATTGAGTGTCATCCTTTGTGTGGAGGTCGGGATCGCGCGATGGTTAACTCCTACCAACCCTTCCCCTAGGAGCATGCGTGTAGTAGTTTGTATTGATGACTTGAATTTTTTTCCAATAAGTATGTGAGTTCTTTATGACTAATGTTGAGTCCATGGATTATACACACTCTCACCCTTCCACCATTGCTAGCCTCTCTTGTACCGCGCAACTTTCGCCGGTACCATACACCCACTATATACCTTCCTCAAAACAGCCACCATACCTACCTATCATGGCATTTCCATAGCCATTCCAAGATATATTGCCATGCAACTTTCCACCGTTCCGTTCATATGACACGCTTCATCATCGTCATATTGCCATGCATGATCATGTAGTTGACATCGTATTTGTGGCTAGGCCACCATGCATAATTTTCCATACATGTCACTCTTGATTCATTGCACATCCCGGTACACCGCCATAGTCATTCATATAGAGTCATACTTTGTTCAAGTATCGAGTTGTAATATCGAGTTGTAAGTAAATAAAAGTGTGATGATGATCATTATTAGAGCATTGTCGCAAAGAAAAAAAGAAAAGAAAAAAAAGAAGAAACGCCAAAGAAAAAAAGGCCCAAAAAAAGGAAAAAAAAAGAAAAAAGAAAAGAAAAAAGGGACAATGCTACTATCTTTTTCCACACTTGTGCTTCAAAGTAGCACCATCATCTTCATGATAGAGAGTCTCTTGTTTAGTCTCTTTCATATACTAGTGGGAATTTTCATTATAGAACTTGGCTTGTATATTCCAACGATGGGCTTCCTCAAATGCCCTAGGTCTTCGTGAGCAAGCAAGTTGGATGCACACCCACTTAGTTTCTTTTGTTGAGCTTTCATACATTTATAGCTCTAGTGCATCCGTTGCATGGCAATCCCTACTCACTCACATTGATATCTATTGATGGGCATCTCCATAGCCCATTGATACGCCTAGTTGATATGAGACCATCTTCTTCGTTTGTCTTCTCCACAACCACCACTCTATTCCACCTATAGTGCTATATCCATGGCTCGCGCTCATGTATTGCGTGAAAGTTGAAAAAGTTTGAAAAAAATTAAGTATGAAACAATTGCTTGGCTGAACACGGGGTTGTGCATAATTTGAGTACTTTGTGTGACGAAGATGGAGCATAGCCAAACTATATGGCTTTGTAGGGATGAACTTTCTTTGGCCATGTTATTTTGAGAAGACATAATTGCTTTGTTAGTATGCTTGAAGTATTAGTATTCTTTTGTCAATATCGACTTTTGTCTTGAATCTTTCGGATCTGAACATTCATGCCACGATAAAGAAAATTACATTGAGAACTATGTTGGGTAGCATTCCACATAAAAAATTCTGTTTTTATCATTTACCTACTCGAGGACGAGCGGGAATTAAGCTTGGGGATGCTTGATACATCTCCCATGTATCTATAATTTTTGATTGTTCCATGCTATTATATTATCTATTTTCGATGTTTAATGGGCTTTATTGTACAGTTTTATATTATTTTTGGGACTAACCTACTAACCCAAGGCCGAGTGCAAATTGCTGTTTTTTGCCTATTTCAGCGTTTTGCAGAAAAGGAATATCAAACGGAGTCCAAACAGAATGAAACCTTCGGGGGAGTCATTTTTGGAACAAATACAACACAGAAGACTTGGAGTACATGCCAGGGAAGAAACGAGGCAGCCACGAGGGCAGGGGCGCGCCCAGGGGGGTAGGCGCGCCCTCACCCTCGTGGGCCCCTCGTGACTCCCCTGACGTGCCTCTTCCTCCTATATATACCTACGTACCCTGAAAACATCTAAGAGCACCACGAAACCCTAATCCCACCGCCTCAACCTTCTATACCCGTGAGATCCCCTCTTGGGGCCTATTCCGGAGCTCCACCGGAGGGGGAATCGATCACGGAGGGCTTCTACATCAACACCATAGCCTCTTCGATGAGTTGTGAGTAATTACTACAGACCTTCGGTTCCATAGTTATTAGCTAGATGGCTTCTTCTCTCTCTTTGGATCTCAATACAAAGTTCTCCTCGATCGTCTTGGAGATCTATTCGATGTAATTCTTTTTAGGTTGTGTTTGTTGAGATCCGATGAATTGTGGGTTTATGATCAAGATTATCTATGAACAATATGTGATTCTTTTCTGAAATCTTTTATGCATGATTTAAATATCTTTGCAAGTCTCTTGGAATTATCAGTTTGGTTTGGCCTACTAGATTGATCTTTCTTGCAATGGTAGAAGTGCTTAGCTTTGGGTTCAATCTTGTGGTGTCTTTTTCAACTGACAGCAGGGGCAGAAAGGCACATATTGTATTGTTGCCATCGAGGATAAAAAGATGGGGTTTATATCATATTGCCTGAGTTTATACCTCTACATCATGTCATCTTGCTTAAGGCGTTACTCTGTTCTTATGAACTTAATACTCTAGATGCATGCTGGATAGCGGTCGATGTGTGGAGTAATAGTAGTAGATGCAGAATCGTTTCGGTCTACTTGTCACGGACGTCATGCCTATATACAATGATCATGCCGAGATATTCTCATAATTATGTGCTTTTTTATCAATTGCTCGACATTAATTTGTTCACCCACCATAGAAATATGCTATCATGAGAGAAGCCCCTAGTGAAACCTATGGCCCCTGGGTCTATCTTCCATCATATAAATCTCCATCTACTATTTATCTTTACTTTACTTTCAATCTATAACAAAAATACCAAAAATATTTATCTTATTATCTCTATCAGATCTCACTTTTGCAAGTGGCCGAGAAGGGATTGACAACCCCTCTTTCGTGTTTGGTTGCAAGGTTCTTATTTGTTTGTGTAGGTACGAGGGACTCACGCGTCGTCTCCTACTTTATTGATACCTTGGTTCTCAAAAACTGAGGGAAATACTTACGCTACTGTGATGCATCACCCTTTCCTCTTTGAGGGAAAACAACACAAGCTCGAGAAGTAGCAGATTGTTTAGAAGGAGTTTTTTCAATAAAAGACCTCGGTGAAGCTACTTACATATTAGGCACCAAGATCTATAGAGATAGATCAAGACGCTTGATAAGACTTTCAATTAGTACATACCTTGATAAAATTTTGAAGTAGTTCAAAATGGATCAGTCAAAGAAGGAGTTCTTGCCTGATTTGTAAGGTGTGAAGTTGAGTAAGACTCAATGCCCAACCACGGCAGAAAAATATAGAGAGAATGAAAGTCATTCCCTATGCCTCAGCAATAGGTTCTATAAAGTATGCCATGCTGTGTACCAAACCTGTTGTGTACCTTGCCATGAGTTTGGCAAGGAGGTACAATAGTGATCCAGGAGTAGATCACCAGATAGTGGTCAAAATTTTCCTTAGTAACTGGAGGACTAAGGAAATGTTTCTCGATTATGGAGGTGATAAAGAGTTCGTCGTAAAGAGTTACCCTGATGCAATCTTTGACACTAATCCAGATGACTCTAATTATCAATCTGGATGCGTATTGAAAGTGGGAGCAATTAGCTAGAGTAGCTCCATGCAAAGCATTGTAGACATAGAAATTTGCGAAATACATATGGATCTGAATATGACAGACTCGTTGACTAAACTTCTCTCACAAAGCGAAACATGATTACACCTTAGTACTCTTTGGATGTTAATCACATGGCGATGTGAACTAGATTATTGACTCTAGTAAACCCTTTGGATGTTGGTCACATGGTGATGTGAACTATGGGTGTTAATCACATGACGATGTGAACTATCAGTGTTAAATCACATGGCGATGTGAACTAGATTATTGACTCTAGTGCAAGTGGAAGACTGAAGGAAATATGCCCTGGAGGCAATAATAAAGTTGTTATTTTATATTTCCTTGTATCATGATAAATGTTTATTATTGATGCTAGAATTGTATTAATCGGAAACTTGATACATGTGAGGATACATAGAAATAACATTGTGTCCCTAGTAAGCCTCTACTAGACTAGCAAGTTAATCAAAGATGGTTAACTTTCCTAACCATTGACATGTGTTGTCATTTGATGAACGGGATCACATCATTAGGAGAATGATGTGATGGACAAGACCCATCCATTAGCTTAGCATAATGATCGTTCAGTTTTACTGCTATTGCTTTCTTCATGTCAAATACATATTCCTCCGACTATGAGATCATGCAACTCCCAGATACCGAAGGATTATCTTGTGTGCTATAAAATGTCACAATGTAACTGGGTGATTATAAAGATGCTCTACAGGTATCTCCGAAGGTGTTTGTTGGGTTGGCGTGAATCGATATTAGGATTTGTCACTTCGAGTATCGGAGTGGTATCTCTGGGACCTCTCGGTAATACACATCATAATAAGCCTTGCAAGCAAATGACTAATGAGTTAGTCACGGGATGATGTATTACGGAACGAGTAAAGAGACGTGCCGGTAACGAGAATGAACTAGGTATGAAGATACCAACGATTGAATCTCGGGCAAGTAACATACCGATGACAAAGGGAATAACGTATGTTGTTATAACGGTTCGACCGATAAATATATTCATAGAATATGTGGGAGCCAATATGAGCATCTAGGTTCCGCTATTGGTTATTTACCGGAGAAGTGTCTCGGTCATGTCTACATATTTCTCGAACCCGTAGGGTCCGCACGCTTAACATTCGATGACGATTTGTATTATATGAGTTATGTGATTTGGTGACTTAATGTTTTTCGGAGTACCAGATGAGATCACAGACATGACGAGGAGTCTCGAAATGGTCGAGAGGTAAAGAGTGATATATATGACGATGTTATTTGGATACCAGAAGTGTTCCGAGTGATACCAGGTCACCGGAAGGGGTTCTGGCACCCCCAACCAAGTTATGGGCCTATTGGGCCAAGAGAGGGACGGACAAGCCCCTAGTATGCTGGTGCGCCGCCCTTAAGGGCCTAAAAGGGACCAGAAGGAAGGAGAGGAGGGAGAAGGAAAGGGAAGGATTCGACCTCCCCTTTTCCTTCTCCCCCCTCTCTTTCCTTCCACCTCCACCAAATAAGGAAGTGGGCCGAATTGGACAAGGCCCCAAGTAGGATTCCTCCTACTTGGGGCGCCCCATGGCTGTCCTCCTCCCCCTCCCACCTATATATAAGTTGGGAGGGGGCGCCTAGAACACACATAAAACATCTGTTAGCCGTGTGCGGCGCCCCCCTCCACAGTTTACTCCTCCGGTCATATCTTTGTAGTGCTGAGGCGAAGCCCTACGTGGATCACTTCACCATCACCATCACCACGCCGTCGTGCTGATGGAACTCTCCCTCGACACTTTACTTCATTAAGAGTTCGAGGGACGTCATCGAGCTGAACGTGTGCAGAACTCGGAGGTGTCGTACGTTCGGTGCTTGATTGGTCGGAATGAGAAGAAGTTTGACTACATCAACCGTGTTGTCAAACGCTTCCACTTTCTGTCTACGAGGGTAAGTGGACACACTCTCCACCTCTCGTTGATATGCATCTCCTAGATAGATCTTGCGCGAGCGTAGGATTTTTTTTGAAATTGCATGCTACGTTTCCCAACATAAACTGCCCTGTGTCATTTTTCCTTCTTGTTCATTGAGCTAGTTCGTAGAGACGGTGAGTAGGCAGATAGGGGAAGTTGAGTTCTTCGCATGCACCCCAGTGTTCAAACTTAACAAGAGTTTTGCGGAGCCCCGAATCTTACATTTAGCGCGCCAGGTAGGGGTGCGTTGGAGTCTCTCTTCTTCCGATTGGTTCGCGATCGCATCACCGTCTCCATGGCGGATGATCGTCGAGTTCGTGCTGAGCGCCAGGCTGCACTTGCTGCCTGCGTGGCTCAGACTGCGCCTCCAGGCGACGGCATCCCCCGTCATTCTCCATCACCGGCGGCAGACGCTGCCACCGGCCCCGCTGCCCGCGAGCAGCAAGATTCGTCTCTCCCACTCTTCCTGCGGCGCGATAGCCACACTGCAACCCCGTCGCTGACTCCAGCAGGTGCTTCATCCTCCCACGCCCGTCGTGGAATGGAGAACACGCAGGTCGCGCTGCTCATGGCCTGTGAGCTCCTGCACTACTACCCGACCGACGACCTCTACGAGGAATGCCTAGACAGCATCGCGGCGCTCGCCAGCGCCGCGGGAGAAGTTCTAGCATCGTCCCGCTCGCAGCCTCCTCCACCACCTCAAGCGGGCGACCTGGCCCACGGTGCACCTCCTCCTCCTCTCCGACGTGATGCCGTCCCCGAGCCAAGGCGTGAGGCTCCCCAATGCCACCGGCCCCGTAGGGCACCCGTACGCGATGAAGAAAGCTGCCAGGTGGTGCAGCGGCCCCAAGGCAAGGCGCGTGCACTCCCAGCGCTGCCTCATCAAGGTTGCGCGCCACCTCCTACAACTGCACGTGAACACCCTGATCAAGCTCCACCTCAACGGCGTGCACCCGGAGCCGCGGGGGGCTGCCGGGCGTTCACCCAGGAATTGCGTCGCATCGTTTGGCCCAGCAAGTTCAAGCCAGACATGCCCCCACGCAACGATGGAACACCGGACCCTGCTGAGTTCCTGCAGCTCTACGAGCTGAGCATCAAGGCGGCCAGTGGGGACGAGAAGGTTACGGCTAATTGGTTCCCCATGGATCTCAAGGACGATGCGTGATCGTGGCTCCTGAACCTCCCAGCGGAGTCGATTTCCTCCTGGGAGGAGCTGCACGAGCGGTTCATCTCCAACTTCGAAGGGACTCATGACCGTGCCCCTGCGGTAGGCGACCTGCGGCGAATCAAGCAGCAGCCAGGAGAAACCTTGCGCAAGTACATCCAGCATTTTACCAACGTTCGCATCAAGATTCCCAAGGTGTCTGATGAGGCCATCATCTCCGGTTCACTAACAGCGTCTGGGACGTCAGGATGAAGGAGGATCTCACCATTCACGAGGACCTGTGCTCAGCTCTGGAGATGTTCAACATGGCAGTCAAGTGTGCAAGGGCAAAAGAGGGTCTCCTCTCGCTCGTCGAGCTCCCTGAGGCTAACCCAGAAGACAAGAAGGCCAAGACCATGGAAGCCAAGCGCAAGGGACCAACGGTGCTCGCGGCTGTGCCTAAGATGAAGCACGGGTGCGACTACCCCAAGTCTTCCAAAGGAAGCCATCCGTTCTGCTTCTTCCACAACGTGCATAGCCACAACACCAACGACTGCCAGGAGCTCAGGGCCATCCGCGACGGGTGCCTCGGTCGTCGCCCCGAGCGCGGTGATCGAGGCTACGGTCGCGGAGGTCATCGAGGTGGAGGACGCTAGGAGAACCGAGACTCTCGCCAAGGCTGGCGCGATCAGCCTTGTGAGGGCCACTGGCAGGGCCAGCCTCGTGAGGGTCCATGGAGGGACTAGCCTCGTGAGGACCGTCTGCAAGGCAACGCTGGCCAACTTTCTTTAGTCATGTTATTTTTGAAGCTTAATAATTTACTATCTAGTATGCTTGAAATATTATTGTTCTCATGTCAACATAAACTTTTGTTTGAAACATATGGATCTGAATATTCATGACACAATAAAGAATGTTGCATTCATAAATATGTTGGGTAACATTCCACATCAAAAATTCTGTTTTTATCATTTACCTACTCGAGGATAAGCATGAATTAAGCTTGGGGATGCTTGATACGTCTCCAACGTATCAATAATTTTTTATTGCTCCATGCTATTATATTATCTTTCTTGGATGTTTTATATGCATTAATATGCAATTTTATATGATTTTTGGGACTAACCTATAAACCTAGAGCCCATTGTCAGTTTCTGTTTTTTCCTTGTTTTACAGTTTCGCAGAAAAGGAATATCAAATGGAGTCCAATTGACCTGAAAATTTACGGTGATTTTTGATGGACCAAAAGAAGCCCACGGAGTGCCGGAGATGGACCAGAAGAGCCACGAGGATGGGGGGCGCGCCTCCCTACCTTGCCATCGCCTCGTGGGTCCCCCTGACTTGTCCTCGATGCAAAAAATTCATATAAATAGGGAAAACCGCGAATATAAACCTAGACCAGGACTTCCGCTGCCGAAAGCCTCTGTAGCTACGAAAAATCAATCGGGAGCCTGTTCCGGCACCCTACCAGAGGGGGAAACCATCACCAGTGGCCATCTTCATCATCCCGGCGGTCTCCATGACGAGGAGGGAGTAGTTCACCCTCGGGACTAAGGGTATGTACCAATAGCTATGTGTTTGATCTCTCTCTATCTCTCTCTCTCTCTCTCTCTCTCTCTCTCTCTCTCTCTCTCTCTCTCGTGTTCTTGATATGGCACGAACTTGATGTACCGCGAGCTTTGCTATTATAGTTAAATCATAGGATGTTTCTCCCTGTCAACCTTGTGATGAATTGAGTTTTCCCTTAGAAGTTATCTTATCGGATTGAGTCTTTAAGGATTTGTGGCCACTTGATGTATGTCTTGCATGGGCTTATGTGTGGTGACAATGGGATATTCACGTGATCCACTTGATGTATGTTTTGGTGATCAACTTGCGGGTTTAGTGACCTTGTGAACTTATGCATAGGGGTTGGCACATGTTTTCATCATGACTCTCCGGTAGAAACTTTGGGGTACTCTTTGAAGTTCTTTGTGTTGGTTTGAATAGATGAATCCGAGATTGTGTGATGCATATCGTATAATCAAACAAACGGATACTTGTGGTGACATTGGAGTATCTAGGTGACATTAGGGTTTTGGTTGATGTGTGTCTTAAGGTGTTATTTTAATACAAACTCTAGGGTTTTTTGTGACACTTATAGGAATAGCGCAATAGATCGATTAGAAAGAATAACTTTGAGGTGGTTTCGTACCCTACAATAATCTCTTCGTTTGTTCTCCGCTATTAGTGACTTTGGAGTGACTCTTTGTTGCACGTTGAGGGATTGTAATATGATCTAATTATGGTATCATTGTTGAGAGAACTTGCACTAGTGAAAGTATGAACCCTAGGCCTTGTTTCCAAGCATTACAATACTGTTTGTGCTCATTTTTATCATTAGTTGCCATGTTGTTTTTATATTTTCAGCTTACAAAAACCTATATCTACCATCCATATTACACTTGTATCACCATCTCTTTGCCGAACTAGTGCACCTATACAATTTACCATTGCATTGGGTGTGTTGGGGACACGAGACTTTTTATTATTTGGGTGCAGGGTTGTTTGAGAGAGACCATCTTCATCCTACGCTTCCCACGGATTGATAAAACTTAGGTCATCCACTTAAGGGAAAATTGCTACTGTCCTACAAAACTCTACGCTTGGAGGCCCAACACTAGTCTACTAGAAGAAGGTTGTGTAGTAGACATCAAGCTCTTTTCTGACGCCGTTGCCGGGGAGGCTAGGTAAGCGGCACTCACATCCCGTCAATGAAGCTCTTTTCTAGCGCCGTTGCCGGGTAGGTGAGTGCTTGAAGCTATATCTTTAGATCTTGCAATCGAATCTTTTGGTTTCTTGTTTTATCACTAGTTTGTTTTATAAAACGAAAAATACAAAAAAAATGGAATTGAGGTTGCCTCATATGCTTCGTCTTTTTAATGTCTTTCGCGAAAATGATGGAAAGGAAAATTGTGCCAAAGTGCTAGAAGAAGAAGTCAACAAAATGTTGGGCACTAAATATTGGAATGATGAGAATGACTGCAATGTTGTTAGTATGAACTATTTGAATATCCATGATGCTAATGATATGCAAAGGCACAAGCTTGGGGATGCTATGATTGATGAAGATGACATTTTTAGTCCTCCAAGTTTTGTTGAGAAAAATTATTATGATGAAAACATGCCTCCTATTTATGATGATTATTGTGATGACATCTATGTTATAAAGAATACCAATAACCATGAAGCTTGTCATCATGATGTCAATCAAGTATCTCATGATAGTTATTTTGTTGAGTTTCCTCCCACTATTATGAATGAGAATAAATTTTCCTATGAGGAGAGTAATAAAAATTATATGCTTATGCATCATCAAAAGGGTGATGTATGTGATATTTATATTGTTGAATTCATTCATGATGCTAATGTATGTGATAGTTATATTGTTGAATTCATTCATGATGCTACTGAAAATTATTATGAGAGAGGAACATATGCTTGTAGGTATTGCAATAATATCAAGTTTCCTCTCTATGTGTTGAAAATCTTGAAGTTATGCTTGTTCTGCCTTCCTATGCTAGTTGATTCTTGTTCCCATAAATTGTTTGCTCACAAAATCCCTATGCATAGGAAGTAGGTTAGACTTAAATGGTCTTCCCATATTATTCATGATGCTCCTTTTGCGTTTCAATTCTTTACTTGTATGTGAGCATCATTGAAATCTTCATGCCTAGCTAAAAGGCATTAAAGAAAAGCGCTTGTTGGGAGAAAACCCAATATTTATACCTACTGTTTTTCTGTGTTAACATGATTAAGATACTGTATTAATCATGTTTTATAGCTTTTGTTTCAACAAAGTGCCAAGTAAAGCCTTTGGGATAGTGTGGTTGATAGTTGACTTGATTTTGTGCAAAAGCAAAAAGTTTTGTGTCCAGTGTAGAAAATTCAAGAAATCACTGGAACGTGATAATTAGCTAAAATTTTTAAACATGATTGATATACAAATTTCCTACGTTGTACTAATTGTTCATAATTTTTAGAGTTCCAGAAGTATGGTGATTGTCCAGATTACTACAGACTGTTCCGTTTTAAACAGATTCTGTTTTTCATGTGTTGTTTGCTTATTTTGATGAATCCACGAGTAGTATCGGAGGGTATGAACCATGGAGAAGTTGGAATACAGTATATGTGACACCAATATGAATTTAGAATGAATTCACGATAGTACCTAAGTGGTGATTTGCTTTCTTATACTAATGGAGCTCATAAGATTTTCTGTTGAGTTTTGTGTTGTGAAGTTTTCAAGTTTTGGGTAAGGATTTGATGGACTATGGAATAAGGAGTGGCAAGAGTCTAAGCTTGGGGATGCCCAAGGCACCCCAAGATAATATTCAAGGACAACCAAGAGCCTAAGCTTGAGGATGCCCCGAGAAGGCATCCCCTCTTTCGTCTTCGTCTATCGGTAAGTTTACTTGAGGCTATATTTTTATTCACCACATGATATGTGTTTTGCGTGGAGTGTCATTTTCTGTTATTTGGATTTGCTTGCTGTTATTTAGAATAATTTTTAGTAACTTTTGTTTCAATAAAAATACAAGTATAGCCTTTACCATGCTTATTTTGCAAGTATATATGTTGTTGTTTGAAAACAGAAAGTTTTCTATCATTGTCTGAATTCTTTTGGATAGTGAGAACATGATAAAATCTTCAAATTTTTCCAAAGTTAGAATGAGTAAGTTCTCCAGAACTTGGTAATTTCTCAGAATTTATAGTCCTAGGGAAGTATGAGAACAATTCCACTCTTTACATACTATCCTGTTTAGACATATTGTTGTTACATTTGCATTGTTTGCATATGTTTACATGTTTAATGATTCTATTTGAGGATAAGAGTATTCAATATGCAGATGCAATTAGTATGCAATGTCAAACTATAATTTTAGTGATTTGCTATAGTACATAATGTTAAGGTTTTGAGTTGATTTATACTAACTTATCTCATGAGTTCTTGTTGAGTTTTGAGTGAATGAAGTTTTTCAGATTTAGGGAAACCGCGACATGAGAGGAATTAAGGAGACACAAAAGCTCAAGCTTGGGGATGCCCAAGGCTTCCCAAGATAACATTTCAAGAAGTCTCAAGCATGTAAGCTTGGGGATGCCCCGGTAGGCATCCCACCTTTATTCATCAACAACGGTTAGTATCGGTTTAGACTAAGTTTTTGCTTCTTCACAAGATATGTGCTATCCTTGCAATGTCATTTTATTTTGTTTTGCTTGATGTTTGAATAAAGTACTTAAGATCTGAAGATCTGAAATTCTTAAATGAGAGAGGGTCTTCTCATAGCTAGTTAATTATTTGACTACTCATTGATCTTCACTTATATCCTTTTGGAGTAGTTTATCAGTTGCTCTAGTGCTTCACTTATATCTTTTTGGAGCACGGCGGTGGTTTTATTTTATAGAAATTGATGAACTCTCATGCTTCACTTATATTATTTTGAGAGTCTCTAAACAACATGGTAATTTGATTGGGTTATGAATTTAGTCCAAATATGATGGGCATCCAAGGGAGATATAATAAAAACTTTCATATAGAGCATTTAATAGTATGAGAAGTATTGATTCCTTGTGATTGTTTCGAGATATGAGGATGGTAATATTAGAATCATGCTAGTAGTAAATTATGGGGTTGAGGAAATAATTGTGTTAAGGCTCGTGATTCCCGTATCATGCATGTATGGTCTCCTAACTATGTAACCGAATTGAAGCGCTTGTGTCTTGATTGTTTACCTTCGTGTGAAGGTCGGGGGCACGCGATGGTTAACTCCTACCAACCTCCCCCCTAGGGGCATGCGTAGTAGTACTTTTCTTCGAGGGCTAATAAAACTTTTTGCAATAAGTATGTGAGTTCTTTATGACTAATGATCAGTCCATGGATTATACACACTCTCGCCTTTCCACCTTGCTAGCCACTCTAGGACCGCACAACTTTTGCCGGTGCATCGAACCACCTTACACCCTTCCTCAAAACAGCCACCATACCTACCTATTATGGCATTTCCGTAGCCATTCCAAGATATATTGCCATGTAATTCCACCGTTCCGTTTATTATGACACACATCATCATTGTCATATTGATTAGCATGATCATGTAGTTGACATAGTATTTGTGGCAAAGTCACCATTCATATTTTTATACATGTCACCATTGATCATTGCACACCCGGTACACCGCCGTAGGCATTCATATAGAGTCATATCTATGTTCTAGTATCGACTTGTAATATCGAGTTGTAAGTAAATAAAAGTGTGATGATCATCATTATTAGAACATTGTCCCATGTGAGGTTATAATAATAATAAAAAGAGGCCAAAAGGGTCTCTTAAAAAATGATAAAAATGAGAAAAAGAGACTCCAAAAAAAGAGGAGTCTTCAAAAAAAATGAGAGAAAAAGAGAGAAGGGACAATGTTACTATCCTTTTCCACACTTGTGCTTCAAAGTAGCACCATGTTCTTCATGATAGAGAGTCTCCTATGTTGTCACTTTCATATACTAGTGGGAATTTTCAGTATAGAACTTGGCTTGTATATTCCAACGATGGGCTTCATGAAATGCCCTAGATCTTCATGAGCAAGCAAGTTGATGGCCACCCACTAGTTTTCTTTTGAGCTTTCATACACTTATAGCTCTAGTGCATCTGTTGCATGGCAATCCCTACTCACTCACATTGATATCAATTGATGGGCATCTCCATAGTCCATTGATTTGCCTAGTTGATGTGAGACTTTCTCCCCCCTTTTGTCTATTACCACCTACTATTCCACCCATAGTGCTATATCCATGGCTCACGCTCATATATTGTGTGAAAAGTTGAAAAGGCTGAAGCGCATTAAAAAGTATGAACCAATTGCTTGGCTGACACCGGGGTGGGCGTGATTACCTTGTGTTGAAACGAGGGAGCATAATAAGACTATATGATTTTGTAGGGATAACTTTCTTTAGCCATGTTATTTTTGAAGCTTAATGATTTATTATCTAGTATGCTTGAAATATTATTGTTCTCATGTCAAAATAAACTTTTGCTTGAAACATACGGATCTGACTATTCATGCCACAATAAAGAATATTGCAATGATAAATATGTTGGGTAGCATTCCACATAAAAAATTCTGTTTTTATCATTTACCTACTCGAGTACGAGCAGGAATTAAGCTTGGGGATGCTTGATACGTCACCAACGTATCTATAATTTTTTATTATTCCATGCTATTATATTATCTTTATTGGATGTTTTATATGCATTAATATGCTATTTATATGATTTTTGGGACTAACCTATTAACCTAGATCCCAGTGCCAGTTTCTGTTTTTCCCTTATTTTTAAGTTTCGCAGAAAAGTAATATCAAACGGAGTCCAATTGACCTGAAAATTTATGGAGATTTTTTATGGACCAAAAGAAGCCCAAGGAGTGCAGGAGATGGACCATAAGAGCCATGCGGAAGTAACAAGGGTGGGGGCACACCCACCGTCCTAGGGCGCGCCCCCTACCTTGTCGTCACCTCGTCGGTCCCCCTGATTTGTCCCTGGCGCCAAAAAATCTTATAAATAGGGAAAACCCCGGGAAAAAAAAACTAGATCGGGACTTCCGCCGCCGAAAGCCTCTGTAGCCACGAAAAACCAATCGGAAGCCCGTTCCGGCACCCTGCCGGAGGGGGAAACCATCACCGGTGCCATCTTCACCATCCCGGCGGTCTCCATGACGAGGAGGGAGTAGTTCACCCTCAGGGTTGAGGGTATGTACAAATACCTATGTGTATGATCTCTCTCTCTCTCTCTCTCGTGTTCTTGATACGGCACAATTTTGATGTACCCTAAGCTTTCCTATTATAGTTGAATCATATCATGTTTCTCCCTCTCTACCTTGTGATGAATTGATTTTCCCTTAGAAGTTATCTTATCGGATTGAGTCTTTAAGGATTTGAGAACACTTGATGTATGTCTTGCATGTGCTTATCTATGGTGACAATGGGATATTCACGTGATCCACTTGATGTATGTTTTGGTAATCAACTTGCGGGTTCAGTAACCTTGTGAACTATGCATAGGGGTTGGCACACGTGTTTGTCTTGACTCTCTGGTATAAACTTTGGGGCACTCTTTGAAGTTCTTTGTGTTGGTTTGAATAGATGAATCTGAGATTGTGTCATGCATATCGTATAATCAAACCCGCGGATACTTGTGGTGACATGGGAGTATCTAGGTGACATTATGGTTTTGGTTGATGTGTGTCTTAAGGTGTTATTTTAGTACGAACTCTAGGGCTGTTTGTGACACTTATAGGAATAGCCCAATAGATCGATCAGAAAGAATAAATTTGAGGTGGTTTCGTACCCTGCAATAATCTCTTCGTTTGTTCTCCGCTATTAGTGACTTTGGAGTGACTCTTTGTTGCACGTTGAGGGATTGTTATATGATCTAATTTTGTTATCATTGTTGAGCGAACTTGCACTAGTGAAAGTATGAACCCTAGGCCTTGTTTCCAAGCTTTACAATCCCGTTTGTGCTCACTTTTATCATTAGTTACCTTGTTGTTTTTATATTTTCAGATTACAAAAACCTATATCTACCATCCATATTTGTAATGCCCCGGATGTAATACTTTCCCCTTTTGGCAATATATAACTTTGGCTTCATCAGTTCCATTCCGGGTTCTTCGTCTTTTTGGGTTTTCGTCGTTTTGTCGTGTGCGTGTGTGCATGCATCCATGTCATGTTGTCATGTGCATTGCATTGCATTTGTGTTGTCGTTTGCATCCGGTTCCACTCGTTTCTTCCCGTTGTCCGTTTCGAGTTCCGACGCTCTGACACATGCCCGTGGCTTCCCGGAGTCCTTCTTTTGTGTTTGACCGTGTAACGTTTCCGGTTTGGCGTGAGACTTGTCGTGCGTTGTTGTTTTCATACGCGTAACCCGCCTGTCAAGTTTTGTCGCGTTTGGAGTTCGTTTGATGCTCCATCAGTTATCCTCGTGGGCTAAAAGTACCTCCTCTTTGAGGCCCAAGAAGCCCCCCCAATAGCTCAAACCCTTCCCTTCATCTAGGCCGTTTAATTGTGATCTCGTGGCCGAAAAGCTCTCCTCATTTGAACTTCCCTAGCTCCTTGTGCCTATATAAACGTCCAATCCCCACCAATTTTGCGTCCAAAACCCTAGTGTTTCCACCTCTGTCGCGCAGTGCTTCCACCGTTGCCGCGCCGTGCTTCCACTGTTGCCGCGCCGTGCTTCCACCCTCGCCGAGCCATGCTTCCACCTCCGCCGAGCCGAGCTTCCAGCGACCGCCGCCAGTGCTTCCTCCTCGCCGCGCGGGCCCGCTGGGCCCGAGATCGGCCCGCTCCTCCGCCAGATCTGGGCAGAGCCGCGCCCTCCGTCTTCTTCCTCCCGCCGCCGGCCGGACCTCGCCTCCTCACCGCCGCCGCGACCTCCGGCCACCCTCCGGTCGCCACCCCTCGCCGACCCCGCCGCCTGTAGCCCGCGCCAACGTGCCGGCCCCTTCACCAGCTCGCCGGCCGGAGCTCTCTCCGCCGCCGCCCCGGCCTCCCGCATCTTCGCCGCCGGATGCCGTCTGCCAGGCCGCCGCCGGGCCCTTCCGCCTCCCGCCGGCCACCGTTGACCCGCCGGTCTTCGCCGATCAGCCGCCGCTGCGTCGATCGGGGATCGCCGGCCCGAGCCCTCGAAGGAGCTGCCGCTCGAGCGCCAGCCTCGATCCAGGCCGATCCCGATCGGACGCCCAAACCCTAGCGGGCGCGCGCCCGGTAGCCCGGTGGACCCGCTCCGCTGCTGCCCGATCCGACCCGCGATCCAGATCCGCCCGTTTGACCCGGAGGTTGACTTCGTTTTCTCTGCTAAGTGTTAGATTTTTCAGTGTCTGATGCAGTTTTGTGATGAGGATAACTTTTGATGTGCTTATCCGTTTTGTGTGTATGATATGTCAAAATGATCGTGGTGACTTGTACTATGTTTTGTTCCATTGTGTCATGCATGTTTGAGGTCATCTAGATGTCTTAATCTTCATGGGAAGAGTGCTACTTGTTATAAACTGCTGCTATTAGTTGTTTTCATGCCATGTTTGCAATGTGATAACTTGATGCATGTTTATCCAAATGAAGCAAATGATATGTCCACATGTTCATCATGAGATGCTCTAAATGTTGGTTGCTTTAGCTTGCATGATAGATTTCATATTGCCATGTTTATCCCCTTTGCAAAAGTGTATGTGGCTGTTAGGTTGTTAAACTTGTTATGAGATGCCTAGTTGAGGAGCTCGTTGTTATTGATGTGGTTGTCCCCTTGTTGCATGCTCATATGTTTTGGATTCCCCATCATGTGTACTTTGCTGTGGTGCAAACCACTTGCCATGTTATGCTTTGAGGTGACATAAACTTGCTCACAAACATGCCATGATAAAACTGCTGTTTTAACACTTAGTGAAATTTCACTAAGTCTGGAATCTGTAATTTCCAGATGCCATGTTTGCTTGTTTTTCTAGGCAAATCCATGTTAGTTTTGGGGTGACTATTGATGATTCCTTGTTGTATATGTTGTTGGCTATCCATTCATACCCTCACATGCTCATTTGGGTGGCTGTAGCATATTTAACTCTTGCTCCCAAGTTGCTATAAATTACTGCTGTCAGGTTTTTGTTGTCATGTTCAAAATGTTATAGCTTGTTGCTATTGATCCATGCCTCTTATGAAGATGCTCCAATGGAATTGTTGCTGTAGAATATGTCTACTTTATGTCCATGCTTCTTGTCATGATGTTTGAGTGCTGTAGACTATATATTTCTTGCTCCGAAGTTGCTATGTGGCTGTTATTTTCAGCTTTCCTTGTTTCTTATTTTGGGTGTATCTTTTAGCCCGTTGCTCCGTTTTGAGCAAGTCCTATATGAAACTTGTGTGGTTTTGCATGTAGATTCATAATATCCTCTTGTTAACATGTTTTGAAGTTTCTTGCTAATTGCATATTGTCATGTTCCTTGTGTTGTGTTACTCGGGAACGGGATTGCTGAGTCCTCTGTGGCTCACAGATTCTACACCACACCAGATGTAGGTACTCAGACGATCTATTCAAGTGATGGCACCGAGCTGTACTGGGAGTACGACGAGGACCGTAGCCGTTACTATGTGCACTATCCCGACGATCAGTAGAGGTTTCTATTAGGGGCGATTCAGACCTGTGGTTTTATGTATGTTTGGTATCTTTCATTTGGATCTTCACCCGTAGACGGGTTGTGATGTTATTTGAATGATGTTTGGCTATGTAATGAATTGTGTGACGTGGCGAGTGTAAGCCAACTATCTTTTCCACTTTCATACCTATTTTTACATAAGATGTGCAAAGGTACCAAACTTGAGATCATTCTAGAATGGGCTTATACCTTTAAGTCGTGCCTCGACACGTAGGAGGTATAGTCCCATCCTCGGCATTACAAGTTGGTATTCAGAGCCTTCTCCGACCTAGAAGCCCCCACTGATTGATCGAATCGTTGACGGTTGAGTCTAGGCACACACTTAAAATGTTTTGAGTCCTATATATATATATCAGAGAGTAGGATTTCTTTTGCTCCTCATCTCTTTTCACTCTGGTGAGGACTCCTGACGATTACTCTTGCCTCTTCTACTCTCAAAAATTGCACCAATTTTTTTTAGGAATCTCGCGAGTATTGTTTGGATTGTTTCGATGTCTTTGTGACGAGAACATTGTTCTCGATGCCTCCTGTCATTAGGGGTTGTGGCAGTGCCCCGGGGAGTTGAGCTCCGAGGTGTTGTCGTCACAAACATATCGCGGCAGTTCTAGAATACTTAAGACGGCCGACATCGAAAACTCTCCTATGCAGTTAGTGGCAATATAACCCTGACATCACCCAGTACTGGGGAGGTAGTTCAGGAGTATTGCCATAGCTTGTATAGTAGATGCGTTTAGAAGGTCCGAGGTAGACGGTTTCCGGGAATAACTGGTTATGTGTTGAAGGATGGATACAGCTGGATGTAGGATTAGAGTTGAGTGCGCGATGCTTCCCCTGTATCCCCAACACCTGATTGCATAACTGGAAACTTTCGGAAATTAATAGGTGGGTTCATCTAGTAGCTCGTAGGCATTCTTCCAACGAATGCAGGTTATGGAGTTCGGGGTTCTACATTGAGTGAAGTGGTTTTATGGCCGATGTTCCGATCGGGAGTTGCATCTTAAAGGGTCCTTGGCTATGCTGATCCGGGGATTGCAAAACCCTTTTGTAACACGTTCCATAAGCTTTCAGCACAAAGATGTCGAACGAAGCTCCTATCTTGTGTTTGTTCTATCTGCACCTTGTTGTTTTTTATTTACCTTTTGTCTCCCAAGTGGCTTCTCGTGAAGATTGTTGTTATCACTAAACTGAGAATTTCATTCGTTCCTCTTGTTCGAATGATTCTTGTGAAGACTATGTTGCATTTCTAGCCGTTGTTTCAGCTTATATCTTCTTTCAATCAAATGGCTAATAGTGGTCATCTCTTTCAGGATGGCTCCTAAAAGGGTTCCCAACACTAACCCAGAGGGTGAAGAGGTTCCTGATCGTCCTCCTTCCCCTCCTCCTCCGTTTGAGGCCTGGAGAGCAATTATGCAGACTACGAATCAGAACACCCAGATGCTTATGCAGATGATGCAGCAAATGCAAGCAAATCAGGGTGCTCATGGGAACCAAGGCAATTTGTTCAACCAACAGCATTTTGCTACGCTCAACCAGTTCTTGGCAAATCAACCAAAGGCTTTCAGTTACTGCGTGGACCCTCTCAATGCTGAAGACTAGATAACGGATATCAAGAAGCATTTTGAGTGCAGTAACGTAAGGCCCGAGGACTATGTGAAGTTTGCAGCTTTCCAACTCAAGGACCAAGCAGCTGATTGGTGGCAGCAGTACAAAGACTCCAGATCAGGGCGTGTAATCTCCTGGGATGACTTCTGCAAGGACTTTCGCTCTCACCACATTCCAACAAGTGTCATCGAGGGTATGCGTGAGCAATTCCGCAACCTGAAGCAAGGCTCAATGTCTGGCTACCAATATAATGTCAAGTTCCAGAACCTTGCCCGCTATGCTAAGCAAGACATCCCAGATGCCAAGAGTAAGATCTATCAGTTCCGTGGTGGTCTGAAGGATGAACTTCAACTTGCTCTCACCTTGTTCGAGCCTGATGAGTTTGACAAATTCTATAATATGGCACTTAAGCAAGAGGCAGCCCAGCTCAAGATGGAAGCTTCCAAAAAGAGGATCAGAGACGCTGTTCACTCCTCCTCATCTTCTCAAGTGGTCGCGAAGCAACAGAAGTTTTGGCTTCCACCTCCTCCAGTGATCCGAGCTCCCTACAACAACAACAAGAACTCTGGTGGCCGTGGTTTCTCCCACCCACCCAACCCAAGCAATCAGTCAAAGAATCAGTTTCAATCTTCCAAGTCAAGTGCTCCTCATTTCCGTCCTCTCTCAGAAGTGGTCTGCAACAAGTGCACTCAGAAGGGTCATTATGCTAACAAGTGCATCAACCCAAGGCGCCTTCCGCCTCCTCCACCTGTCAGCACTGCTATTGTCAAGCACAATCCAAAGGCAGCAAGAGTGAATCTGATGAATGCAGCTAAAGCAGAGAATTCTTCAGATGTGATACTTGGTAACCTTCCAGTTAACTCTTTTCCTGCAAAAGTGTTGTTTGATTTGGGTGCTTCATGTTCCTTCATGTCATACCCATTTGCATCCAAGCACGATGTTGTCACTAAAAATTTGCCAAGGGAGTTATCAGTTATTTCTCCGGGGAGACGAATGCATTCCAGTGTGTATGCTCCGGATGTATCTATTTGCATGGGTGATTACTGCTTTCTGGCTAATCCGGTTATTCTCGGCAATTCCGACAGTGATCTTATGCTCGGGATGGATTGGCTTTCTCACATGATGCTCACATTCATTGTGCAAATAAGGAAGTCAAGATTACTCATCCTAATGAAGACGTGATTATCTTTGCCTCTCGGGATAACACAATCAGGATTTTCTCTCTCAATGACAAGGGCGAGATTAATGCCATCTCTCAAATTCCGGTGGTTAACGAATATGAAGACGTTTTTCCTGAAGAACTTCCAGGCATGCCTCCGCATCGTCAAGTTGAATTTGTCATTGAACTCGAGCCTGGTACTGAGCCAGCATGCCGGCGTCCGTAGAAGCTCTCCCCCGAAGAGTTGAAGGAGTTGAAGAAACAGCTTGATGAACAAGAGCGTATGGGTCTGATCAGGCCTAGTACGTCTCCTTGGGGCTGTGGTGTCTTATTTGTCAAGAAGAAGGATGGCACGGAGCGCCTCTGCGTTGATTACCGGCCATTGAACAAGAATACAATAAAGAACAAGTATCCGCTCCCCAACATCAATGAATTGTTCGAGCAGCTCAAAGGAGCTAAAGTGTTCTCAAAGCTCGATCTCCGAATGGTTTATCACCAAATTCGCATTCGCGAAGAAGATATCCACAAGACTGCCTTCAGAACGAGCTACGGCTCCTATGAGTATACAGTCATGTCATTTGGCCTCGCTAATGCTCCACCTACCTTCTCGAGAATGATGCACTACATTTTCAACCCCTACACCAACGAGTTTGTGCTTGTGTATCTGGATGACATCTTGGTATTCTCCAAGAACGAAGAGGATCACGAAAAGCACCTCCGTCTGGTTCTCGACAGACTTCGTGAACATAAGTTCTATGCCAAGTTCTCCAAGTGCGAATTTTGGCTCGATAAGGTCTTGTATCTGGGCCATATCATCTCCACTGACGGTATTGCTGTGAACCCTGAGAAAGTTGAAGCGATTGTCAACTGGGAACCTCCTTAGAATGTCAAGCAACTCCGAAGATTCCTTGGTCTTGCTAGCTATTGCAGAAGGTTCATTGAGAACTTCTCCAAGATTGCCAAGCGTCTCTCCAACTTGCTGCAGAAGAATGTCAAGTACAACTGGTCTCCGGATTGTGATGTGGCATTCAAAACTCTCAAAGAAAAGCTCATCTCTGCTCCAGTTCTTACCCCTCCAGATGAGTCCAAGCCCTATGAAGTATTCTGTGATGCTTCTCTTCAAGGACTTGGTGGTGTGCTAATGCAGGACAAGAAGATTGTGGCATACACTTCTCGTCAACTGAAGCCAAGTGAGAAGAACTACCCCACACATGATCTCGAACAAGCAGCTGTGGTACATGCTTTGATTACGTGGAGACACCTTCTGTTGGGCAGAAAAGTCGACATCTTCACCGATCAGAAGAGCTTGAAGTACATCTTCACACAGCCGAACCTGAACCTTCGCCAGACTCGTTGGGTTGAGATGATCCAAGAGTATGATCCAAGCATCGAATACACACCTGGCAAGGCAAATGTGATTGCAGATGCTTTGAGCAGAAAGGCATATTGCAACAGTCTCCTTATCAAGACGTTCCAGCCTGAGCTTTGTGAAGCATTCAGGAAGCTCAACCTCCAAGTTGTTCCGCAAGGCTTTCTTGCAAATCTTCAAGTTGCTCCTACCTCGGAAGATCAGATTCGTGAGGCCCAACTCAGTGATGCTATGGTGCAGAAAGTGAAACATGGTATCGCAAAGGGTACTCCCAAATACAAGTGCTATCGCGTTGATGAGAGAGATACCTTGTTCTTTAAGGACAGACTTGTGGTTCCCAAAGGTGATCTCAGGAAGCTCATAATGGACGAAGCACATGATTCCCTCCTTTCCATTCATCCTGGAAGTTCCAAGATGTACCGAGACCTCAAGCAATCTTACTGGTGGACTCGCATGAAAAGGGAGATTGCCCAATTCGTGAATGAATGTGATGTCTGCAGAAGAGTGAAGGCAGAGCATCAACGTCCAGCCGGTCTTCTCCAACCTCTTCCTATTCCCAAGTGGAAATTCGACCACATTGAAATGGATTTCGTCACTGGTTTTCCTAAGTCCAAGAAAGGGAATGATTCTATCTTTGTGCTGATTGACAAGCTTACCAAAGTCGCTCACTTCCTTCCAGTCAAAGAATCCATCAATGCAGCTCAACTCGCAGAGTTGTACACTTCCAGAATTGTGTCCTTACATGGCATTCCTCAAGTTATCTCCTCAGACCGTGGAAGTTTGTTCACTTCCAAGTTCTGGGACTACTTTCAGTCTGCCATGGGCACTAAGATCCGTTTCAGCACTGCATTTCACCCTCAGACTAGTGGTCAAGTCGAGAGAGTGAATCAGATTCTAGAAGACATGCTCAGAGCCTGTGTCATATCTTTTGGCATGAAATGGGAAGATTGCCTTCCGTTTGCCGAGTTCTCTTACAACAACAGTTTCCAAGCAAGTGCCGGCAAAGCTCCGTTTGAAATCCTCTATGGCAGAAAGTGCCGTACCCCACTCAACTGGTCCGAGACTGGTGAACGTCGACTTCTTTGCAATGACTTGATCTCAGAAGCCGAAGAGATGTGCAAAGTCATACGTGAGAATATCAAGGCCGCTCAGTCGCGTCAGAAGAGTTACTATGACGGCAAGCATCGTGATTTGGCCTTCAACATTGGGGATCATGTCTATCTCCGTGTTTCTCCTATGAAAGGCACCCAAAGATTCGGTATCAAAGGAAAGCTTGCTCCTAGATACGTGGGCCCTTTCAAGATCCTTGGCAAAAGAGGCGATCTAGCCTATCAACTTGAGCTCCCTTCCAACTTCGCTAATGTTCATGATGTGTTTCACGTGTCTCAACTCCGCAAGTGCTTCAAGACACCTGAACGCACCATTCCGTTTGAGGAGATTGATCTTCAACAAGACTTGTCTTAGCGAGAGCATCCCGTTGCTATTCTCGAAGAAACCGAGCGCAAGACCCGCAACAAGTCAATCAAGTTCTTTAAAGTCAAGTGGTCACACCATACCGACCGAGAAGCTACGTGGGAACGAGAAGATCACCTTCGTTCCGAGTACCCTTCCTTCTTCCATTCCTAGATCTCGGGACGAGATCTTTTCGTAGTAGAGGAGAGTTTGTAATGCCCCGGATGTAATACTTTCCCCTTTTGGCAATATATAACTTTGGCTTCATCAGTTCCATTCCGGGTTCTTCGTCTTTTCGGGTTTTCGGCGTTTTGTCGTGTGCGTGTGTGCATGCATCCATGTCATGTTGTCATGTGCATTGCATTGCATTTGTGTTGTCGTTTGCATCCGGTTCCACTCGTTTCTTCCCGTTGTCCGTTTCGAGTTCCAACGCTCTCACACGTGCCCGTGGCTTCCCGGAGTCCTTCTTTTGTGTTTGACCGTGTAACGTTTCCGGTTTGGCGTGAGACTTGTCGTGCATTGTTGTTTTGATACGCGTAACCCGCCTGTCAAGTTTTGTCGCGTTTGGAGTTCGTTTGATGCTCCAACAGTTATCCTCGTGGGCTAAAAGTACCTCCTCTTTGAGGCCCAAGACACCCCTCCAACAGCCCACCAACCCAGCTCAAACCCTTCCCTTCATCTAGGCCGTTTAATTGTGATCTCGTGGCCGAAAACCTCTCCTCATTTGGACTTCCCTAGCTACTTGTGCCTATATAAACGTCCAATCCCCTCCAATTTTGCGTCCAAAACCCTAGTGTTTCCACCTCTGCCGCGTAGTGCTTCCACCGTTGCCGCGCCGTGCTTCCACCGTTGCTGCGCCGTGCTTCCACCCTCGCCGAGCCGTGCTTCCACCGCCACCGAGCCGAGCTTCCAGCGACCGCCGCCAGTGCTTCTTCCTCGCCGCGCGGGCCCGCTGGGCCCGAGATCGGCCCGCTCCTCCGCCAGATCAGGGCCGAGCCGCGCCCTCCGTCTTCTTCCTCCCGCCGCCGGCCGGACCTCGCCTCCTCACCGCCGTCGCGACCTCCGGCCACCCTCCGGTCGCCACCCCTCGCCGAACCCGCCGCCTGTAGCCCGCGCCGCCGCGCCAGCCCCTTCACCAGCTCGCCGGCCGGAGCTCTCTCCGCCGTCGCCCCGGCCTCCCGCATCTTCGCCGCCGGCCGCCGTCTGCCAGGCCGCCGCCGGGCCCTTCCGCCTCCCGCCGGCCACCGCTGACCCGCCGGTCTTCGCCGATCAGCCGCCGCTGCGGCGATCGGGGATCGCCGGCCCGAGCCCTCGAAGGAGATGCCGCTCGAGCGCCAGCCTCGATCCAGGCCGATCCCGATCGGACGCCCAAACCCTAGCGGGCGCGCGCCCGGTAGCCCGGTGGACCCGCTCCGTTGCTGCCCGATCCGACCCGCGATCCAGATCCGCCCGTTTGACTCGGAGGTTGACTTCATTTTCTCTGCTAAGTGTTAGATTTTTCAGTGTCTGATGCAGTTTTGTGATGAGGATAACTTTTGCTGTGCTTATCCGTTTTGTGTGTATGATATGTCAAAATAATCGTGGTGACTTGTACTATGTTTTGTTCCATTGTGTCATGCATGTTTGAGGTCATCTAGATGTCTGAATCTTCATGGGAAGAGTGCTACTTGTTATAAACTGCTGCTATTAGTTGTTTTCATGCCATGTTTGCAATGTGATAAATTGATGCATGTTTATCCAAATGAAGCAAATGATATGTCCACATGTTCATCATGAGATGCTCTACATGTTGGTTGCTTTAGCTTGCATGATAGATTTCATATTGCCATGTTTATCCCCTTTGCAAAAGTGTATGTGGCTGTTAGGTTGTTAAACTTGTTACGAGATGCCTAGTTGAGGAGCTCGTTGTTATTGATGTGGTTGTCCCCTTGTTGCATGCTCATATGTTTTGGATTCCCCATCATGTGTACTTTGCTGTGGTGCAAACCACTTGCCATGTTATGCTTTGAGGTGACTTAAACTTGCTCACAAACATGCCATGATAAAACTGCTGTTTTAACACTTACTGAAATTTCACTAAGTCTGGAATCTGTAATTTCCAGATGCCATGTTTGCTTGTTGTTCTAGGCAAATCCATGTTAGTTTTGGGGTGACTATTGATGATTCCTTGTTGTATATGTTGTTGGCTATCCATTCATGCCCTCACATGCTCATTTGGGTGGCTGTAGCATATTTAACTCTTGCTCCCAAGTTGCTATAAATTACTGCTGTCAGGTTTTTGTTGTCATGTTCAAAATGTTATAGCTTGTTGCTATTGATCCATGCCTCCTATGGAGATGCTCCAATGGAATTGTAGCTGTAGGATATGTCTACTTTATGTCCATGCTTCTTGTCATGATGTTTGAGTGCTGTAGACTATATATTTCTTGCTCCGAAGTTGCTATGTGGCTGTTATTTTCAGCTTTGCTTGTTTCTTGTTTCGGGTGTATCTTTTAGCCCGTTGCTCCGTTTTGAGCAAATCCTATATGAAACTTGTGTGGTTTTGCATGTAGATTCATGATATCCTCTTGTTAACATGTTTTGAAGTTTCTTGCTAGTTGCATATTGTCATGTTCCTTGTGCCGTATCTCTGTGTTTCCTATGTTGACTTTCTGTGCATCCTTAGTGCATCTGCAGTGCTTCCTTAGTGCATCAGCCATGCATCCTGTAGTTTGCGCATTGCATCTTGTTGATTTCGTGCCTCATGTGTTTTGTGTTGATGTAATGCCCAGGATGGAATTATACCTCCTACGTGTCGAGGCACGACATAAGGCATAAGTCCATCCTAGAATGATCTCAAGTTTGGTAATCTTTGCACAACTAATGTAAAAGAAGGGATAGTAAACTTAAAATAGTCGGCTTACAATCGCCACGTCACAGAACAACAGTACAAGTCTCAAACATCATACAATAAGATCACTACAACCCTCTAAGGGCAAAAGCCAAATGTCAAAGTACCAAACTCAGATAAAACAACCACAGGCGGATCGAATCCTAGTAAGAGACTCCACTACTGATCGTCCGGGTAGCGCACGTAGTACCGACTACGCTCCTCGTCGTACTCCCAATCCAGCTCGGTGCCATCACCTGGATAGCTCACAGCTGGACCTGCATCTGGTGTGTGAAGTAACTGTGAGCCACAGAGGACTCAGCAATCCCGTTCCCGGGTAACAGAACTATTTAAGCCTTTAGGTGAGGGAAAGGCTGAAGAAAGAACTGAGGAGAAGGAACAACAAAGAGTCTGCAGCAGCAACTAGCACTAACTTACGCAAGAGAGAGCGAGAAGAGAAGGCATCGCGAGAAGTGATCACGAAGTGATCCTAGCTACAAGCTCACAAACATAACCCCTCCGTGTTCAACTCCCGAATCCCTATTCGGAAATTGACAGTCACGGAACACACGCTGGTAGTGTATTAGTATCATTGTGTCAAGTTATCTACAACCGGAATTAACAAGCTCCCATCTGCCACATAACCGCGGGCACGGCTTTCGAAAGTTCAAACCCTGCAGGGGTGTTCCAACTTGACCCATTACAAGCCCACGATCCGCGGAGTCGCAACTCCAAGGTGGGAAGACCCGAGTATCCTCGGAATCCCGTGCTCAAGATATACCGAGCTAAGGTAAGGCTAATCCAGCAAATCCTCCCGGCGTGTCGTCACCCTGATCGTAGCCGCGCGTATCTAGGTCTCAGGACACGACCGGATGGGCGATTCTACAGGTGGATACCAAATACCTCGGGTTGCCCCAAGGCGGCCCCGCAGAACCCCCGTTTCGGACCAACACTCATGTGGAGCACTGGCCCGGGGTTGTTGATTAAGAAAGAGGGTTAATTACTCCCTATGCATGTTTAGTTTGTTATTAGGCAAATAGTACCAATGTTGGGATTTGCTGGAAAAGACTTAGCACATAGCGGTTTATCGAGGGGGTCCCATACACCCCAACCGTGTTAGGAACGCATAATCAAGGAACATAAAACCGGCTTATACGGATCCTAACGGCATGAGTGGAACAAAACACCAAGCAAAAGGCTTAGCCTTCCACCCTTGCCAATATATAGGTGATTTCATTTAAAGCATAAATATATTGTGATATAACCCAACCAAACTTCAACATGGAGCAAGCATCTTCATCTTCACCTGCAACTAGCAACGCTATAAGAAGGGCTGAGCGAAGCGTACTTAGCCAAGCAACGGTTTGCATAGGTGGGGTGGTTAAACATGGCAATTGGTTACAAGTAGGAGGCTGACAAGAAGAACATGGGCATCGAGGCAAAACTATAGATCGAGACTACTAGCAACAGGCAAAGATAGTAATGTTATCGGGGTTCGGTCATCTTGCCTGAAGAGAAGAAGTTCGGATCGAAAGAAGGGTCTTCGTGCTCAAACTCGTTGGAAACCTCGTGCTCAACCTCGTTGGAAAACTCGTGCTCAACTTCCGGCTCTAAACAAGACAAACACACCAAGCAACAATCAACACGATGCAATGCGCACTCGAAAAACATGAATGCATGATGGATGCACTAGGGATGCACATGGAGCACGTAAAACATCACTCAAGCAAAACACCTCAAAACAAGATAACAACCTGATATTATTAATCTACACAGAAAATCACCCAAGTATGATATAAGACTCGCTGAAATCGGAGTTACGGGCTAAAAGTTATGCCCGAAACAAGATTTGAGCGAAAACTGCAAATTACAGCAACATAGCATCTTTGGAGCTCAAAATAATTAATCTACAGCACCCAAAAAGCATGGCAAAGGACTTGAACATAAACTAGATATAATGTACAGCAACTAGGTCCAAAGTGCACCCCCAACGGAGTCACGGATCAATAGCAATGATCTTGGACATATTGAACTTTGAAATAAAATTCTGGCAGCAGAATTTTATTGAAAGTTTGGAGCAAAAGATAAACATGCTACAGCCACATAAATGGACATGTGAGGACATGGATGGAAAGACAACAATATATACTTCATGGAACAATTAAAATCCACCCCAAAACTATCATGCATTTTCCTAGAACATCACACGAACATGGCATCGGAACATAACAGATTTCAGACTTAGTGAAATTTCACTAAGTCCTAAAACAGCAATATCATCATAGCAACAAAAAGAGCATGTTTAAGACACCTCGAAACTAAACATGGCAAAGGGTAAGCACCTCATCAAAATACATATGACGGTGATCCCGAAACACACAAGCATGCATCGTTGAGGCAAACACAACGATTGCAACGAGCTCAACAAGATGGCATTTCATAACAAGTGAAAACACAACATGTGAACATGGCATTTTGCAACGATGATAACAAGGAAACAATAAATCTACCATGCAACCTATCACACACAACACGTAGTTCGTGGCAAGACGAACACGTGGACATGTCATTTGCATCGTTTGGACAAACGAGCTAGAAGATATCACATGTCAAAGGTGGCACAAAAATAACACATAACAGCAGTTTATATCATCATACACTCTTGCAACAGCAAAACAAGCCCCTAGATGATCTCTAACATGCATGACTACAACAGGTAAAACGTAGAGGGCATCTCCACGAACATCTGGACATGCTACACGCGCAAAACGGAGCAGCAGGTAAAAAGATACAGCAGGACAAAGTTTGGATCTCAGATCAGGGATAAAAGGACTTAGAGGGATTTTTGGGGTCAACCTGAGCAGATCTGGATGAACAGTACCAGGCCGGCCTCGGGTGAACAGTGGTGCGGCCGAAACTGGCCCAGATCTGGTGCGGAGAGGCGGCCCGGCGGAGCTGGTTCGGCCCAGCGGAGGCAGAGGCCCAGCGGCGCGGCTGCGGTTGGGCCCGCAGAGCTGGAGGCGAGGGGTGCGGGCCTTGGCCCAGGCGGCGGGGACGGCGATGTGGGGACCCGGAGGCTGGCGGGGGCGGCTGACCCAACTGGGCCGTGGCGAGGCGGCCTGCTCGGGCGCCCGGCCCGGCGCGGCTGCGGCGTACGCCCGGAGAAGAGAGGCGAGCGGTGCGGTGCGAAGCGCCCGGTGGGCCGTACGCGGCGACGAAGCGGTCCAGGGAGGGGCGATGATCTGGTCCCCCAGGGCGACGGGCCTCCGCGGTCGACCTGGCTCGGCGCGGTCGACGCGAAGCGAGCAGTTGGCTCTCGCGGCTGCGTGGGGATCGAGGATCCGGTCGGCTGGCTGGCAGATCGAAGGAAACCTGGATCCCCTCGGGATCTGAGGTGAACAGTGCGGTGGATCTGAGATTAAAAGGAAAAAAAAGAAAAAGAGAAGGGGAAGAAGAAGGGGATGCCCAAATAGACCTAGGGGTCTATATATAGCAGTTTAGACTAGGGTTTTTGGAGACTAGGGTGTTTAGGAGCCCTATGATCGTGATCCAACGGATCCGATCGCGGGATGTTTTTAAAAGGACTAGACGGATATAAAAGAAAGCAGTAAGGGTATTTCCGGGACACGAAGTGAAGGCACATCGGACCCACACGGACAGCGGAGGGAAAAGTCAACGGAGTCCAAACGAGACGAGATTTGAGAGGCGGGTTGCACACAACAAAACAACAACACACAACACAACCTCACGGCACACCGGTAACGAAAAACGCCCGAACAACAAAGTAGGCCTACGGGACGTCACGAACACGTGAGGGAGCTCCGGAACACGAAACGGACAACGGGAAGAAACACACGGAACCGGATGCAACCCACAACACAAATGCAATGCAAAGCACATGTCTACATGATATGAATGAATGCCACACACTCACACAACAAAACGACGAAAGCCCGAAAGACAAAGAACCCGAAATGGAAATAGATGAAGCCGGAGATTTATTATAAGCCCAAAAGGGAAAGTATTACATCCGGGGCATTACAAACTCTCCTCTACTACAAAAAGATCTCGTCCCGAGATCTAGGAATGGAAAAAGGAAGGGTACTCGGAACGAAGATGATCTTCTCGTTCCCAGGTAGCTTCTCGGTCTGTGTGATGCGACCACTTGACTTTCAGAAACTTGATGGTCTTGTTGCGAGTCTTGCGTTCGGTTTCTTCGAGAATTGCAACTGGATGCTCTCGGTAGGAAAGGTCTTGTTGAAGATCAATCTCCTCAAACGGAATCATTCGCTCAGGTGCCTTGAAGCATTTGCGAAGCTGAGACACATGGAAGACATCATGAACATTTGCAAAGTTGGAAGGGAGCTCGAGCTGATAGGCTAGATCGCCTCTTTTGCCAAGAATTTTGAAAGGCCCGACGTATCTAGGAGCAAGCTTTCCTTTGATACCGAACCTTTGGGTTCCTTTCATCGGAGACACTCGGAGATAGACATGATCACCGATGTCGAAAGCCAGATCACGATGCTTTCCGTCATAGTAACTCTTCTGACGCGACTGAGCGGCCTTGAGATTCTCACGTATGACTTTGCACATCTCTTCGGCTTCAGAGATCAAATCATTGCCAAGAAGTTGGCGTTCGCCTGTTTCAGACCAGTTGAGAGGGGTACGGCACTTCCTGCCATAGAGAATTTCAAACGGTGCTTTGCCTGCACTTGCTTGAAAGCTGTTGTTGTAAGAGAATTCGCCAAATGGAAGACAGTCTTCCCATTTCATGCCGAAAGAGATGACACAGGCTCTGAGCATATCTTCAAGGATCTGATTCATACGCTCGACTTGACCACTAGTCTGAGGGTGAAAGGCAGTGCTGAACCTGATCTTCGTGCCCATGGCGGACTGAAAGGAGTCCCAGAACTTTGATGTGAACAAGCTGCCACGGTCTGAGGATATCACTTGAGGAATGCCATGCAGCGACACAATTCTGGAAGTGTACAGCTCTGCAAGTTGAGCTGCATTGATTGATTCTTTGACTGGAAGAAAGTGAGCGACTTTGGTAAGCTTGTCAATCACCACAAAGATAGCATCATTGCCTCGCTTGGATTTAGGAAAGCCAGTGACGAAGTCCATTTCAATGTGGTCGAACTTCCACTCAGGAATGGGAAGAGGTTGGAGAAGACCGGCTGGACGTTGATGTTCTGCTTTCACTCTTCTGCATACATCACATTCATTCACGAACTGGGCAATTTCCCTTTTCATGCGTGTCCACCAGTAAGACTGCTTGAGGTCTTGATACATCTTGGAACTGCCAGGATGAATGGAAAGGAGAGAGTCATGAGCTTCTTCCATTATGAGCTTCCTGAGATCACCTTTGGGAACAACGAGTCTGTCCTGGAAGAACAAGGTATCTCTCTCATCAACACGGAAGCACTTATATTTTGGAGTGCCCTTTGCAATCCCATGTTTCACCTTCTTCACCATGGTATCACTGAGCTGGGCCTCACGGACTTGATCTTCCAAGGTAGGAGCAATCTGGAGATTTGCAAGAAAACCATGCGGAACCACTTGAAGGTTGAGCTTCCTGAAAGCTTCACAAAGCTCAGGCTGGTGTGGCTTGATAAGAAGGCTGTTGCAATATGCCTTTCTGCTCAAAGCATCTGCAATCACATTCGCCTTGCCTGGAGTGTACTCAATGCTGGGGTTGTACTCTTGGATCATCTCGACCCAACGAGTCTGGCGGAGGTTCAGATGCGGCTGCGTGAAGATGTACTTCAAGCTCTTGTGATCAGTGAAGATGTCGACCTTTCTGCCCAACAACAGATGTCTCCACGTAATCAGAGCATGTACCACAGCTGCTAACTCGAGATCATGTGTGGGATAGTTCTTCTCAGCTGGCTTGAGCTGACGTGAAGTGTATGCCACAATTCTCTTCTCTTGCATAAGCAGACCACCAAGGCCTTGAAGAGAAGCGTCACAGAACACTTCATAGGGCTTGGATTCATCTGGAGGAATCAGAACTGGAGCTGAGACAAGCTTCTCTTTGAGGGTTTTGAAAGCCACTTCACATTCGGGAGACCAAAAGTATTTGACATTCTTCTGAAGGAGGTTGGAAAGAGGCTTGGCAATCTTGGAGAAGTTCTCCACAAACCTTCTGCAATAGCTGGCAAGACCCAGAAAACTGCGGAGCTGCTTGACGTTCTGAGGAGCTTCCCAGTTGACAATTGCTTCAACTTTCTCGGGGTTAACCGCAATACCGTCAGCTGAGATGATGTGGCCCAGGTAGAGAACCTTATCGAGCCAAAACTCGCACTTTGAGAACTTGGCATAGAATTTATGCTCTCTGAGTCGATCAAGAACCAGACGCAAGTGCTTTTCGTGATCTTCTTCATTCTTGGAAAACACCAGAATATCATCCAGATACACTAGCACGAATTCGCCAGTATAGGGGTTGAAGATGTAATGCATCATCCTTGAAAAGGTAGGAGGAGCATTGGCGAGACCGAAGGACATGACGGTATACTCATATGAACCGTAGCTCGTTCTGAAGGCCGTCTTGGGAATGTCTTCCTCGCGAATGCGAATTTGATGATAGCCCATTCGGAGGTCAAGCTTAGAGAACACTTTAGCTCCTTTGAGCTGCTCAAAGAGTTCGTTGATGTTGGGGAGCGGATACTTGTTCTTAATCGTCTTCTTGTTCAATGGACGGTAGTCAACACAGAGACGCTCCGTGCCATCTTTCTTCTTGACAAATAAGACACCACAGCCCCACGGAGATGTACTCGGTCTGATGAGACCCATACGCTCCTGTTCATCCAACTGTTTCTTCAATTCCTTCAATTCATCTGAAGAGAGCTTGTATGGACGCCGACAAACAGGTTCGGTGCCCGGCTCGAGTTCAATGACAAACTCCACCTGACGGTGTGGAGGCATGCCTGGAAGTTCTTCTGGAAAGACGTCTTGATATTCATTCACCACTGGAATTTGCTCTATGGCATTAATCTCACCCTTATCATTAAGAGAGAAAAGCCGAATAGTATTATCCCTGGAGGCGAAGATAATCACATCTTCATCAGAATGAGTCAACTTGACTTCCTTTTGAGCACAATCAATGTGAGCATCATGCTGAGAAAGCCAATCCATTCCGAGAATGAGGTCGATGTCAGAATGACCAAGAATCACCGGTTTAGCCATAAAACGATAATCACCCATGCGAATGGAAACATCCGGAGCATATAAACTGGAATGCATCTGCTTTCCCGGAGAAGAGACTGCCATCTGCCTCGGTAAAGCTGCTGTGGTCACACTATGCTTGGATGCAAACGGGTATGACATGAAAGAATGTGAAGCACCCGAATCAAATAACACTTTAGCTGGAAAAGAGTTAACTGGAAGGTTACCCAGAATGACATCAGAATAAGCCTCTGCTTGTGCTGCATTCATCAGATTGACCCTTGCAGCCTTTGGATCATGCCTGACAATAGCTGAACTCACAGGCGGTGGAGGAGGAAGACGCTTCGGATTCGGGCATCTGTTGGCATAATGACCCTTCTGGCCACACTTGTTGCACACCACTTCAGAGAGAGGACGGAAATGAGAGCCACTGGACTTGGAGCCTTGAGACTGAAACTGCTTCTTCGACTGGTTGCTTGGGTTGGGTGGGTGGGAGAAACCACGACCACTAGAGTTCTTGTTGTTGGAGTTGTTGAAGTTGCTGGAGTTGTTGTATGGAGCTCGAATCATTGGAGGAGGAGGAAGCCAGAATTTCTGTTGTTTTGCAGCCAACTGAGACGATGAGGTAGAGTGAACAGCATCTCGAATTCTCTTCTTAGAAGCCTCCATCTTAAGCTGAGCTGCTTCTTGTTTCAAAGCCATATTATAGAACTTATCGAATTCGTCTGGCTCGAACAAGGTGAGAGCAAGCTGAAGTTCATCTTTGAGACCTCCACGGAACTGATAGATTTTGCTCTTTGCATCAGGAATGTCTTGCTTTGCATAGCGAGCGAGGTTTTGGAACTTGACATTATACTGATAGACTGTCATGGAGCCCTGCTTGAGGTTGCGGAATTGCTCACGCATACCCTCGATAACACTTGTAGGAATGTGATGCGAGCGGAAATCCCTGCAGAAATTCTCCCACGAGATCACTTGACCCGGCCTTGAGTCTTTGTACTGCTGCCACCAGTCAGCTGCTTGATCTTTCAGTTGGAAGGCTGCAAACTTCACATAGTCATCTTCTTTCACGTTACTGCACTCAAAATGCTTCTTTATGTCGGTCAACCAATCCTCAGCATCAAGAGGGTCGACACAGTAACTGAAAGCTTTAGGATTGTTAGCCAGGAACTGGTTCAGAGTAGCATGGTGCTGCTGGAAGAAGTTGCCTTGGTTCATTGGAATGCCCTGATAGTAACCTCGGTCATATAACTCCTTCACTCAATGTCGAACCCCGAACTCACTAACCTGCATTCGTTGGAAGAATGCCTACGATCTACTGGATAAAACCCACCTATAGCTTTCCGAAAGATTCCAGTTATGCAATCAGGTGTTGGGGATACACGGGAAGCACCGCGCAATCAACTCTAACCTACATCCAGGTGTATCCATCCTTCAACACATAACCAGTCTTTCTCGGAAACTGTGTACCTCGGACCTTCGAAAAGCATCCACTATAACAAGCTATGGCAATACTCCCGAACTACCTCCCCAGTACTGGGTGATGTCGGGGTTATCTTGCCACTGGCCGTATAGGGGAGATTTTCGATGTCGGCCGTCTTAAGTATTTAGTACTGTCGCGATATGCTTGTTACAATGATACCCCGAAGCTCAACTCCTCGGTAACAGGAGGCAACGGGAACAATATCCTTGTCACAAGAACATCGAAACAATCCCAGAATACTCGCGGGATTCCTAAAAAAAAATTTGTGCAAATTTTGAAGATAGGAGAGACAAGAGCAGACGTCAGGAGTCCTCACCAGAGAGAAAGGGGATGGGAAGCAAAGAAATCCTACTCTCCGATATAATATAGGACTCAAAAAAGTTTTCAGTGTGTGCCTAGACTCAACCGTCAACGGTTCGATCAAACAGTGGGGGCTCCTAGGTCGGAGAAGGCTCTGAATACCAACTTGTAATGCCCAGGATGGAATTATACCTCCTACGTGTCGAGGCACGACTTAAAGGCATAAGTCCATCCTAGAATGATCTCAAGTTTGGTAATCTTTGCACAACTCGTGTAAAAGAAGGGATAGTAAACTTAAAATAGTCGGCTTACAATCGCCACGTCACAGAACAACAGTACAAGTCTCAAACATCATACAATAAGATCACTACAACCCTCTAAGGGCAAAAGCCAAATGTCAAAGTACCAAACTCAGATAAAACAACCACAGGCGGATCGAATCCTAGTAAGAGACTCCACTACTGATCGTCCGGGTAGCGCACGTAGTACCGACTACGCTCCTCGTCGTACTCCCAATCCAGCTCGGTGCCATCACCTGGATAGCTCACAGCTGGACCTGCATCTGGTGTGTGAAGTAACTGTGAGCCACAGAGGACTCAGCAATCCCGTTCCCGGGTAACAGAACTATTTAAGCCTTTAGGTGAGGGAAAGGCTGAAGAAAGAACTGAGGAGAAGGAACAACAAAGAGTCTGCAGCAGCAACTAGCACTAACTTACGCAAGAGAGAGCGAGAAGAGAAGGCATCGCGAGAAGTGATCACGAAGTGATCCTAGCTACAAGCTCACAAACATAACCCCTCCGTGTTCAACTCCCGAATCCCTATTCGGAAATTGACAGTCACGGAACACACGCTGGTAGTGTATTAGTATCATTGTGTCAAGTTATCTACAACCGGAATTAACAAGCTCCCATCTGCCACATAACCGCGGGCACGGCTTTCGAAAGTTCAAACCCTGCAGGGGTGTTCCAACTTGACCCATTACAAGCCCACGATCCGCGGAGTCGCAACTCCAAGGTGGGAAGACCCGAGTATCCTCGGAATCCCGTGCTCAAGATATACCGAGCTAAGGTAAGGCTAATCCAGCAAATCCTCCCGGCGTGTCGTCACCCTGATCGTAGCCGCGCGTATCTAGGTCTCAGGACACGACCGGATGGGCGATTCTACAGGTGGATACCAAATACCTCGGGTTGCCCCAAGGCGGCCCCGCAGAACCCCCGTTTCGGACCAACACTCATGTGGAGCACTGGCCCGGGGTTGTTGATTAAGAAAGAGGGTTAATTACTCCCTATGCATGTTTAGTTTGTTATTAGGCAAATAGTACCAATGTTGGGATTTGCTGGAAAAGACTTAGCACATAGCGGTTTATCGAGGGGGTCCCATACACCCCAACCGTGTTAGGAACGCATAATCAAGGAACATAAAACCGGCTTATACGGATCCTAACGGCATGAGTGGAACAAAACACCAAGCAAAAGGCTTAGCCTTCCACCCTTGCCAATATATAGGTGATTTCATTTAAAGCATTTATATAGTGTGATATAACCCAACCAAACTTCAACATGGAGCAAGCATCTTCACTTCACCTGCAACTAGCAACGCTATAAGAAGGGCTGAGCGAAGCGTACTTAGCCAAGCAACGGTTTGCATAGGTAGGGTGGTTAAACATGGCAATTGGTTACAAGTAGGAGGCTGACAAGAAGAACATGGGCATCGAGGCAAAACTATAGATCGAGACTACTAGCAACAGGCAAAGATAGTAATGTTATCGGGGTTCGGTCATCTTGCCTGAAGAGAAGAAGTTCGGATCGAAAGAAGGGTCTTCGTGCTCAAACTCGTTGGAAACCTCGTGCTCAACCTCGTTGGAAAACTCGTGCTCAACTTCCGGCTCTAAACAAGACAAACACACCAAGCAACAATCAACACGATGCAATGCGCACTCGAAAAACATGAATGCATGATGGATGCACTAGGGATGCACATGGAGCACGTAAAACATCACTCAAGCAAAACACCTCAAAACAAGATAACAACCTGATATTATTAATCTACACAGAAAATCACCCAAGTATGATATAAGACTCGCTGAAATCGGAGTTACGGGCTAAAAGTTATGCCCGAAACAAGATTTGAGCGAAAACTGCAAATTACAGCAACATAGCATCTTTGGAGCTCAAAATAATTAATCTACAGCACCCAAAAAGCATGGCAAAGGACTTGAACATAAACTAGATATAATGTACAGCAACTAGGTCCAAAGTGCACCCCCAACGGAGTCACGGATCAATAGCAATGATCTTGGACATATTGAACTTTGAAATAAAATTCTGGCAGCAGAATTTTATTGAAAGTTTGGAGCAAAAGATAAACATGCTACAGCCACATAAATGGACATGTGAGGACATGGATGGAAATACAACAATATATACTTCATGGAACAATTAAAATCCACCCCAAAACTATCATGCATTTTCCTAGAACATCACACGAACATGGCATCGGAACATAACAGATTTCAGACTTAGTGAAATTTCACTAAGTCCTAAAACAGCAATATCATCATAGCAACAAAAAGAGCATGTTTAAGACACCTCGAAACTAAACATGGCAAAGGGTAAGCACCTCATCAAAATACATATGACGGTGATCCCGAAACACACAAGCATGCATCGTTGAGGCAAACACAACGATTGCAACGAGCTCAACAAGATGGCATTTCATAACAAGTGAAAACACAACATGTGAACATGGCATTTTGCAACGATGATAACAAGGAAACAATAAATCTACCATGCAACCTATCACACACAACACGTAGTTCGTGGCAAGACGAACACGTGGACATGTCATTTGAATCGTTTGGACAAACGAGCTAGAAGATATCACATGTCAAAGGTGGCACAAAAATAACACATAACAGCAGTTTATATCATCATACACTCTTGCAACAGCAAAACAAGCCCCTAGATGATCTCTAACATGCATGACTACAACAGGTAAAACGTAGAGGGCATCTCCACGAACATCTGGACATGCTACACGCGCAAAACGGAGCAGCAGGTAAAAAGATACAGCAGGACAAAGTTTGGATCTCAGATCAGGGATAAAAGGACTTAGAGGGATTTTTGGGGTCAACCTGAGCAGATCTGGATGAACAGTACCAGGCCGGCCTCGGGTGAACAGTGGTGCGGCCGAAACTGGCCCAGATCTGGTGCGGAGAGGCGGCCCGACGGAGCTGGTTCGGCCCAGCGGAGGCAGAGGCCCAGCGGCGCGGCTGCGGTTGGGCCCGCAGAGCTGGAGGCGAGGGGTGCGGGCCTTGGCCCAGGCGGCGGGGACGGCGATGTGGGGACCCGGAGGCTGGCGGGGGCGGCTGACCCAACTGGGCCGTGGCGAGGCGGCCTGCTCGGGCGCCCGGCCCGGCGCGGCTGCGGCGTACGCCCGGAGAAGAGAGGCGAGCGGTGCGGTGCGAAGCGCCCGGTGGGCCGTACGCGGCGACGAAGCGGTCCAGGGAGGGGCGATGATCTGGTCCCCCAGGGCGACGGGCCTCCGCGGTCGACCTGGCTCGGCGCGGTCGACGCGAAGCGAGCAGTTGGCTCTCGCGGCTGCGTGGGGATCGAGGATCCGGTCGGCTGGCTGGCAGATCGAAGGAAACCTGGATCCCCTCGGGATCTGAGGTGAACAGTGCGGTGGATCTGAGATTAAAAGGAAAAAAAGAAAAAGAGAAGGGGAAGAAGAAGGGGATGCCCAAATAGACCTAGGGGTCTATATATAGCAGTTTAGACTAGGGTTTTTGGAGACTAGGGTGTTTAGGAGCCCTATGATCGTGATCCAACGGATCCGATCGCGGGATGTTTTTAAAAGGACTAGACGGAGATAAAAGAAAGCAGTAAGGGTATTTCCGGGACACGAAGTGAAGGCACATCGGACCCACACGGACAGCGGAGGGAAAAGTCAACGGAGTCCAAACGAGACGAGATTTGAGAGGCGGGTTGCACACAACAAAACAACAACACACAACACAACCTCACGGCACACCGGTAACGAAAAACGCCCGAACAACAAAGTAGGCCTACGGGACGTCACGAACACGTGAGGGAGCTCCGGAACACGAAACGGACAACGGGAAGAAACACACGGAACCGGATGCAACCCACAACACAAATGCAATGCAAAGCACATGTCTACATGATATGAATGAATGCCACACACTCACACAACAAAACGACGAAAGCCCGAAAGACAAAGAACCCGAAATGGAAATAGATGAAGCCGGAGATTTATTATAAGCCCAAAAGGGAAAGTATTACATCCGGGGCATTACAGTTGAGTAGAGCCGGAAGCCGAGAACGAGTACGAGAACGAGGTTAGTACCGAGGTTGAGAACGAGGAGCCCGCTTACGATCCCATCGACGACTCAACAGGCAAGATGACCTAACCCAGATAACATTACTATCTTTGCCTATTGCTAGAAGTATCGCTCTTTAGCTTATTGCCTCGATGCCCATGTTTTCCTGTCAGCCTCCTATTGTAACCATGAATCTGTCTAACCACCCTACCTAGGCAAACCCATGTTTGGCTAAGTAAGCTTCGCTCAGCCCCTCTTATAGCATTGCCAGTTGCATATTGTCATGTTTCTTGCTAATTGCATATTGTCATGTTCCTTGTGTTGTATTACTCGAAACAAAGTAAGGGCGCAACTAGCTACGAGTTGGTTCCTCCGCGCACTGGTTTTCCATACAAAGCACGGTCGTTCAAGGAAGATAACTTAAAATTTTAAAAAATCTGATTGCTCAAACTTTGGCAACTTAGCTTTTCTGTTGTTTGCTTCCCGGTAAGGCGAAACTTTCTTGAATGACGCCTAGTCCATACCATTATCTTCTCCTTTCCCCCCGGCAAACTTGTGGGCGAGGGAACCTTCCTTTCCTTGAGAAAAAGAAAGAAGAGAAAATAAAGATATGGAGCCTTACGGCTCGTTATTGCTTACCGGGGGTAGGTGCTGCACAAAGTGTTAGATAACACGTGCAAAAAATAGAAAGCATGATATTGTCAAGATGTGCGGGACACCTGAGCTTTATCTATGCACGGGGTCTGTGCCCGGCTTTGTACAAAGGATTACATGCAACAACGGCAAGACTTGTACAAAAGGTGGTTGCCGAAACAGGTTCCGGCAACCGCGCCTTACGGGTAAAACTTACGAAGATGCTCAATGTTCCAGGAGTTGCTCACCGGAATGCCATCTTCGGTCTCAAGGCGGACAGCGCCAGGCCTAGTGACTCGTTTCACCCGGTAAGGGCCTTCCCACTTCGGCGTCAACTTGTTGGAATTCTTGGCGGACTGAACGCGTCGAAGAACAAGGTCGCCTTCCTCGAGACTTCTGGCGTTAACTTTGCGGCTATGGTAGCGGCGCAAAGCTTGCTGGCAGCGAGCAGCTCGTGCAGCAGCCTGAAGACGGTCTTCCTCAAGGAGCAGCGCGTCATCTTGTTGCAGCTGCTCTTGCTCAAGCTCATCATAAGCGAGCACTCGAGGTGACCCGTATACGAGTTCCGTGGGGAGAACTGCCTCTGCTCCATAGACTAGAGAGAAAGGTGTCTGGCTAGTGGCTCGATTTGGCGTCGTCCTGATCGACCAAATAACTACTGGCAGCTCCTCGATCCAGTTTCTTCCGCACTTGCGCAGCCTGTCGAAAGTCCTGGTCTTGAGCCCACGCAGCACTTCAGCATTTGCCCTCTCCGCTTGACCGTTGCTTCTCGGGTGAGCAACAGAAGCGAAGCAGACCTTGGCGCCAAGATCTTGGACATACTGCATGAAGGTGCGGCTCGTGAATTGCATACCGTTGTCGGTGATGATCCTGTTAGGGATCCCGAAGCGGCAAACAATCGACCTGAAGAACTTGACTGCTGACTGTGCTGTCACCTTCCTCACTGCTTCCACTTCCGGCCACTTTGTGAACTTGTCGATTGCAACGTACAAGTACTCAAAGCCCCCGACTGCTCGGGGAAAGGGGCCGAGGATGTCGAGCCCCCAGACCGAAAATGGCCAGGATAAAGGGATCGTCTGGAGAGCTTGAGCTGGCTGGTGTATCTGCTTGGAATGGAACTGGCACGCTTCACACTTGGTTACTTCTGCAGTTGCATCCTGGAGGGCTGTCGGCCAAAAGAAACCTTGCCTGAATGCTTTGCCGGCAAGTGCTCTTGCGCCAATGTGGTGACCACATATGCCTCCATGTATCTCTGCCAACAGCTTTTGTCCGCCTTCCCGGTGAATACACTTCAATTTCACACCATTGAGTCTTCTTCTGTACAGTGTGTTGTCGACAAACTGCTACATACTTGACTGCCGGGCTACTCTTTCCGCTTCTTCTTGCTCTTCGGGAAGTTCTCCTGTCTGAAGGAAACGGACAATCTGATGTGCCCATGCTGGAGCTTGTGGCTCAATAACAAGGACTAAAGGCACATTTGCTGCTGCGGCAACATCCGCTTCTACGGCGAGAACCTGCGGCTCAGCCGGACCTTGACGTTCCCCGGCAAGCTTGTCGGAGCAAAACTTGTCGGGAGCCTCTGCTTCAACGGAACAAACCCTAGGGCTTGCCGGAGCAGATTGCTCCTCAGCACTCTTGGTGTTGACCTTGGGGACCTTCTTGGCAGTGGCTTCGGGAAGCTCTGCCGGAAAATAGTCACCAGAAATCAACTTCCTCTTCTTGCTCTGTCCAGTTGATGGTGTTATAGACGGTTGAGTCAGCTTGAGCACAAAGATCCCTGGTTCCACAGGCCATCGGCAATGTCGTTCTGAGCTCTTGGAACATGCTCCATCTGTAGGCCGTCAAAGTGCTCTTCTAGCTTTCTTACTTCATCAACGTAGGCTTCCATCAACGGGCTCTGATAACTCTTGTTCACTTGTCGGACGACAAGCTGCGAGTCACCCCTGACAATGAGCTTCTTGATCCCAAGGTCTGCCGCGATCCTGAGACCGGCAAGCAAACCTTCATACGCTGTGGTATTGTTTGTTGCTTGCTCCTTGGGAAAGTGCATCTGGACTACGTACTTGAGGTGCTCTCCGGTGGGTGCAACAAGCAGCACGCAAGCACCGGCGCCTTGCAGCGAGAAGGCACCATCAAAGTACATCAGCCACTCTTTGCTTGCTTCCTTGACGGGGATGCTCGTTTCTGGAATTTCTTCATTTGGTGTTGGCGTCCACTCTGCTATGAATTCTGCCAATGCTCTGCTTTGGATAGTTGAAGTGCTCTCAAACTTGAAGCCAAAGCTTGACAGTTCCAGTGCCCACTCAACAATCCTGCCTGTTGCTTCTGGATTCTGCAGTATCCTCTTCAGCGGAAAGCGAGTGACAACAGTGATCTCATGTGCTTGGAAGTAATGGCGCAGCTTTCTCGGGGCCATGAGAAGGCCAAAAAGTAGCTTCTGCACACCAGAGTACCTTTACCTAGCCCCCTGCAGAAGGGAACTGACAAAGTAAACTGGGCGTTGCACCATTCTCTTCTGTATCTCCTCGCGCGCCTGCGCAGATCCATCTTTGTCGGGACGAGAGCTTGTCAGGGAAGCCCCCTGCTTGTCGCTGGATGCGCCTGCCATGGTTGCTGGCTCATCATCTGCCTCCCTCTCCGCTACTAACGCAGCACTAACCACTTGATTGGTTGCCGCTATATACAGCAGCAACTTCTCTTGTGGCTTAGGTGCGACAAGTGTTGGAGTGGAGGACAGGTATCTCTTCAAGTCTTGCAGCGCAGCCTCCGCTTCCGGAGTCCATTTCATTGGACCTGCCTTTTTCAATATTTTGAAAAACGGCAGAGCGCGCTCAGCAGACTTAGAGATAAACCTGCTGAGAGCAGCCACGCAACCGGCAAGTCTTCGTACATCCTTGACACGCTTTGGTGCTTCAATCTGCTCAATGGCCTTGATCTTGTCGGGATTGGCTTCAATTCCCCGCTGAGACACGAAGAACTCGAGAAGCTTGCCGGAAGGGACTCCGAACACACACTTCTCGGGGTTGAGCTTGAGGCTGATCTTGCGCTGATTTGCAAAGGTCTCGTCTAAATCTTGAATCAGAGTTGCCTTGTCCTTGCTCTTGACCACTATGTCATCCATGTAGGCTTCCACATTTCTGTGTATTTGTGGCTCAAAAGCGACATGGACTACCCTTGCAAATGTTGAACCAGCATTCTTTAAACCGAAAGGCATCCGTATGAAACAGTACGTGCCACATGGAGTGATGAATGCGGTCTTCTCCTCATCCTCTTCTGCCATGAAGATATGATGATATCCTTAGTATGCGTCAAGAAATGAAGGCAAGTCACATCCGGCCGTGGAGTCAACAATCTGGTCAATGCGCGGCAAGGGAAATGGGTCTTTGGGACAAGCTTTATTAACATCGGTAAAGTCGATGCAAAGCCTCCATTTCCCGTTTGCCTTGCGCACGACCACAGGATTGGCCAACCACGTAGGATGGAGCACTCCTCTGACAAGGCCTGCTGCTTCCAACTTCTTGATCTCTTCTGCGATGAATTCTTGGCGCTCCACTGCTTGTTTCCTGACCTTCTGTTTGACGGGCCGTGCATGAGGACAGACGGCAAGACGGTGCTCAATTACTTTCCTAGGAACACCGGGGATGTCAGACGGTTGCCACGCAAACACGTCGACGTTCGCCCGCAGGAAAGCAATGAGCGCGCTTTCCTATTTAGGGTCAAGAGTGGCACTGATGGTGAAGGTACCATCAGTGCCGTCCTGCTTGGCGGACACCTTCTTGGTCTCTGGCGGAGCTGCCATTGTCTTCTTACACTTGCCGGTGGAGCTCGATGGTGCGTCCTCGACGGTAGTGCAGCACTCCGAAGAGGTGCGCTTGCCGGAGTGGGCATCAGAACTCTTGCCGGACTTGGTCTTCTTCTTCCCCCCGGGAGCTTCAACGGCAGGTGACTTGCGATCTGTTGTGGCTGCCGCTTCCCGGTAGATCTTGTCGGCGCAGATAAGAGCATCCTTCTTGTCGCCAGGGACAGAGATGACACTTATCGGGCCTGGCATCTTCAGCATGTTGTATGCGTAGTGAGAGGCTGCCATGAACTTGGCGAGTGCTGGACGGCCGAGTATCCCATTGTATGGCAATGGAAAATCGGTCACGTCAAAAGTGACCCTCTCAGTCCTGAAGTTCAATTCGGTGCCAAATGTCACCGGCAACGTGATCTTCCCCTTCGGCTTGCTCCTTCCCGAGTTGATTCCTTGGAATGTGCCGGTCTCTTCAAGCTCGCTGTCAGGGATCTGGAGTTTCCGGAGTACAGCGGTGGAGATCAGGTTCAAGTCGGCCCCACCGTCAACTAGCATCTTAGTGACCTTGAGGTTGCGGATAGTTGGTGAAACCAACATCGGCAAGCACCCGACCGCAGTTGTGCGATCAGAGTGGTCCTCAATATCAAAGATGATAGGCGTGCTGGACCATTTCAGAAGCTTGCGTGACTCGACAGGTGGTTCTGCTGCATTGACTTCCCGCACCCACTGCTTGAGTTGGCGGTGTGAAGTATGCAGAGAAGCACCGCCGTCAACGCACAAGACCTCTGTGGCTTTCTGGAACTCCTGCTCACTGGTCTCGACATCATCCATGTCTTCATCGTCGTCGTCGTCTTCATCCTTGTCGCGACCGCGGGGAGGTCTGTCTCCTTGCCGCTGCTTGGCCTTGCCGCGGCGTCCTCCCCGGCCGCGGCGCTTCTTGCCGGATCCTCCAGCACCTCCTTGGGCCTTCTCCTTGTCGCGTCGCTCGTATTCAGCCATTTGCTGCTCGACAAGCTGCTCGACCTTCTTGTAGGTCTGGAGGTCATGGCCCTTGGTGCGGTGGATCTTGCAGTACTGCTTGTCGGTGCCGTCCTGCTTGTCGGCGACCACCACAGCCTGGCAGTTGGTGCATGCGGCAATCTCTTTGTCGGAGCTACCAGCTTTGGCTTTCTTGGCGCCACCTTCGTTGTCGTACTGCTCAATGACTAGCACATCTTTGCCTTTCTTCTTCCTGTTGTTCCGCCACCGGTTTTTCTTTGTCGGGGCAGCATCCTCGCTGTCAGATCCTCCTGCTCCTGTATTCTCTTCGGGGAGTTTCCTCCCTTCCTCAGCACGTGCACACTTGTCGGCCAGGGCATACAGCTCACTAACGTCTCTGATCTTGCACATCGCCATCTCCTCCCACATCCTGCGGTTACGCACGTTCTGATGGAACGCGCTGATGACCGCGGCAGGGTGGACATCTGGGATGTTGTGCTGTACACGGCTGAATCTCTGAATGTACTTGCGCAGGGGCTCTCCTTCCTTCTGGGCGAGCAGATGAAGGTCACTCTCTTGGCCATGAGGTTTGTGGCCGCCTGTAAAGGCGCCGACAAACTGATGGCATAGGTCTGCCCAGGAGGATATGGAGTTGTCCGGCAAGTGCATGAGCTAGGACCTGACGTTGGGCTTGAGCACCAGCGGGAAGTAGTTGGCAAGGATCTTGTCGTCCCGCCCCCCGGCAGCTTGCACCGCGATGGTGTAGATGCTGAGGAACTCCGACGGATGCGACTTGCCGTCGTACTTCTCTGGTACGTCTGGCTTGAAATTCTTCTTGCTGGGCCACTGGACTTGCCGCAGCTCACGAGTAAGTGCAGGGCAACCTACCGCGTACGGCAAGTCGCCTGGTTCCCCTGGTGCATGCATGTCGACAGAGGCCCAGCGCGCTTGCCCGATTGACGCCGCGCTTCTCTTCGGCGCTCGATGCGAGTACGAGCGTCTTCTTGCTGTCGTTCGTGAAGAACTTGGCGCTGATCGCGACGAGCCCGTGGATCTGATGACGTGGTGGAGTCGCTGTCGAGGTGGATCCGGCGAGTCGGCGATCTTGGCCTTCGGGGCGGAGAGTGCACGGTGGTTGCACCCCCACCGGTCTTGTCGCCACCGGCTCGTGCCTGGCTGACTTGCCGCGGCTGCGATGTACTCGGCTGCCGTGGAGTGTCGCCGTTGGCGAAGCCGATGAGACTCTGAATGGTGGCCCTCCAGTCGTCAATCTTGTCTGCCGCTGGAGGGTGGTCCAGGAGCAGTTGAGCTCGCGCCAAAGCTTCTGCTGAAGTGGTGGGTGGCGGTGGCGAACGGTGTGAGGAGCGGGATATGCTCGGACTTCTAACTATGTTAGAAGGAGCAGTATCCCGTCCAGGCGACCGTGCCTCGCTCGTGCCAGCATGTTGGCGTGCATGCTGGTCTTGAGCACTCCGAGATCCACCAGCTCGATCTTGGTCCAGCAAACGTATGGTACCGTGAGTACCATGACGCTGCCGGTCCCGCGCCTCCTGAGATGGGCGTGGTGCATGTACGGACGCCGAGGTCTTGGAGTGCGCCCGATCGTTGTGGGAGCCGACTACGCCGCCGATGGGTAGCACAGCCTTGTCCTTGGACCTGGCAGCACCGTAAGCTCCCTTGTTGACGCCCGTTCTTCCGTCGGCGTCTACCCCACCAGCCGTTTGCTCCGGCGGTGGTGGGTTCGACGCGGACGGAGCAGCCGCCTCCGAAGCCTTCTTCTTCGGCGGCATGTCGATGAAGACGATGAAGATCTAGCTCGTGTGAACGCCGGATCAGGTTCACACAACATCGACGCACCCCTACCTGGCGCGCCAAATATGTCGGGGAATGAATCCACAAGCACCTGTGGGACCGGCGGACCGAGCCCCTTTCGGTTCGGCGAGGGGGGGGGGGCGAAGATCGCACGAAGAGCGGATCGAGGCGAAACACACGAGCAGTTTACCCAGGTTCGGGCCGCACGGATGCGTAAAACCCTACTCCTGCTTTGTGGTTTGTATTGAGTTCTTGCTCGGGAGCGCTCAGTGCTACAGTACACACCAGCAGCTAACGAGGCCGAGCGTGAGTATTCTCCTCCTCCTTCTCTACGTTGCGCATGGGCCTCCTTTTATATGCTCAAGGGGTTACCGACAGGTGGCAACGTAGACAATGGTAAAAATGGAAAGGTGTTGTGGTTGGTACAACTACCTGCTACAGTGTATCATACCTAACTCTGACGGCAGCGGACAAGGGCATTGAATGCCCGTCTGCGTCGCCCAAATAGTGCAAAAGGGACCGTCAGGGACGCCACCGCTCGCCATGATGGCAATCTTGTCAGCACCGCTTGCCATCGCGCACCGCTGGCTGCACAGCCTCCCGCCACGTACGCCTGGAAGGGTCCTAGAGCGACACGTTGGTGGATGTGCTGGAGCGCGGGTACAGAGTGGTAGCTTGCCGCGGCAAGCGCCTTGCCGTGGTCGTTGTCTTGTCGCGTCCAAGAGCTCGTCGCTCACCGGGCCTTGTCGGGACGCATGGCGCGTCGCGGCAAGTTCCTTGAGATGCCTTGGTTGGCCTTCCCGGCAAGCTCCTCTTGCCGGGGTCTTGTCTCCTTGGCTTGAATACTTTGTTCTTGAATGGCTCCAAAGGAACCACGGAGGACCTTGGCGGTCACCCGGCAAGCCTTGCCGCGGGATGCTACGACTGCCCGTGCACAAGTTCGGGATACTAGGGTACCCCTACTCTAGTACACCGACAAGGAGCGTAGCTCTATTCTTTAAGTCACTTGGGATTTATATCTGTTGATCACTATGAAGAATTTGAAGGACTCAAAAACCAAGAACTTACCCTCAACTACGAGGGGAGGTAAGGAACTGCCATCTAGCTCTGCACTTGATTTTCCTTCTGTTATGAGTAAACTTGTGACACCTACTCCTGCTATTGAATCTGATATGTCGCATGTTCTTGATGATGCTACTTCTGCTATGTAAGATGAAACTACTTCTATGCCTGATAATACTCTGCCATTAGGTGAATTTCTAGATGAACAAATTGCTAAGGTTAGGGAGAATGCAAATGTTGAAACTGATGATATTTATGAAAGTGATGATGAGGCTACTCCCAATAGATATGAATTACCTGTCGTGCCTGAGGGTTATGTTATGGATGAAAAAACTGCTAGAGACTTTCTTGCTTGCAATGATAGATATGATCTTAAGAAATTATTAGCTAAGCTGAAAGAAAAGTCCTTGAATGCTAATATGAAACATGACCTTGCTTTTGCTACTTCACCTATTTGTGTTACTGATAAGGATTATGAATTCTTTGTTGATCCTGAGTTAATTACTTTGGTTGAATCTGATCCTTTCCATGGCTATGAGTCTGAAACTGTTGTGGCACATCTTACTAAGTTGAATGATATAGCCACCCTATTTACCAACAATGAAAAGATTTGTTACTACTATATCCTTAAGCTATTTCCATTCTCGTTAAAGGGTGATGCTAAGACCTGGTTTAATTCTCTTGATCCTGGTTATGCGCGTAGTCCCCAGGATATGATGTATTACTTCTCTGCTAAATATTTTCCCGCTCATAAGAAACAAGCTGCCTTACGGGAAATATATAACTTTGTGCAAATTTAAGAAGAGAGTCTCCCACAAGCTTGGGGAGGCTTCTCCAATTACTTAATGATTTGCCTGATCATCCTCTTGAGATGCATGATATAATTGATGTCTTTTATAATGGACTAACCAATGCTTCCAGAGACCACCTGGATAGTTGTGCTGGTTGTGTTTTCAGGGAAAAACATTTGAACAAGCCGAACTACTATTGAATAATATGCTGGCCAATGAAAATAATTGGACACTTCCTGAACCAGCCCCTAAGCCAACTCCGAAGAAAAGAGGTGTTCTATTTCTCAGTCTTGAAGATATGCAAGAGGCAAAGAAGTCTATGAAAGAAAAAGTTATTAAAGCTGAAGATGTTAGAATTTACCGTCTATCGAAGAAATACATGGTCTTGATAACCCGACACAGGTAGTAAAGGTAAATTCTCTTTATAGATTTGATGAAGGTGATATTCCTCGTTATAAGTCTGCTAGCCAATGCTTAGAGGAGTTTGACAATTTTATTGTGAAACAAGAAAACTTCAATGCTTATGTTGGTAGACAATTACAATATAATGCTTATATGATTGAACGCTTGAGTGATTATCTGTCTAGAGCTAAAGGTGAACTGAAACTCATTAGTATACATGCTTCTATGGTCACCACTCAAGTAGAACAAGTACTTAAGTCTCAGAATGACTTGCTCAATGAATTAAATAGTAAGAATAATAACTATGTTGTTAGAGTTGCAACTAGAGGTGCTAAATGACTCAGGAACCTCTGTATCCTGAAGGCCACCCTAAGAGAATTGAGAAAGACTCTCAGAGAGCTAATTTAGATGCACCTAGTTCTTCTAAGAAGAAGAAAAATAAAAATGATAGGACTTTGCATGCTTCTAGTGAACCTGTAGCTGACACACCTGAGAATCCCAATGATATATTTGTTTCTGTTGCTGAGACACAATCTGGTAATGAACATGAACCTAGTGATAATATTAATGATGATGTTCATGATGATGCTCAATCTAGCAATGATAATGATGTAGAGATTGAACCTGCTGTTGATCTTGATAACCCGCAATCAAAGAATCAACATTATGATAAGAGAGACTTTGTAGCTAGGAAGCACAGTAGGGAAACAGAACCATGGGTTCAAAAACCCATGCCTTTTCCTCTGAAACCATCCAAGAGAAAGGATGATGAGGATTTTGAGCGCTTTGCTAAAATGATTAGACCTATCTTTTTGCGTGTGCGTTTGACTGATGTGCTTAAAACAAATCCTTATGCTAAGTATATGAAAGACATTATTACCAACAAAAGAAAGATACCTGAAGTAGAAATTTCCACCATGCTTGCTAATTACACTTTTAAAGGTGGAATGCCAAAGAAATTAGGAGATCGAGGAGTACCTACTATACCTTGCTCCATTAAGAAAAACTATGTTAAAACTGCTTTATGTGATCTTGGAGCCGGTGTTAGTGTTATGCCTCTCTCTTTATATCGTAGACTTGACTTGAGTAAGTTGACACCTACTGAAATATCTTTGCAAATGGCCGATAAATCAACTGCTATACCTGTCGGCATTTGTGAGGATGTGCCTGTTATAGTTGCATATGTTACTATTCTAACGGACTTTGTTATACTTGATATTCCCGAGGACGATAGTATGCCTATTATTCTTGGAAGACCCTTTTTGAATACTGCAGGGGCTGTTATTGATTGCAACAAAGGCAATGTCACTTTTCATGTCAATGGTAATGAGCATACGGTACACTTTCCAAGGAAACAACCTCAGGTCCACAGTATCAATTATATTGGAAATATTTCAACTATCACTATTGGAGGTTTTGAGTTTCCTATTCCTACTATCAAGAAGACATATGACATCCTTATTGTTGGGGACATACATATCCCCATTGAGGTAACCTAGTGTTATTCGAAAATTCTCCGGTTTCATGTTACTCGGAAAGAGTTTATTAACAAGACATGATCAACCTTGTTAATGGATTCCTTTTGATGAGCATGTGATAGGTGAATCTAGATAGCACCACCTTCTATACCCTCCCTTTACTTTCTGTTAATTAGGATAAATAAAGAAAAATAGTATTTTCTGTCTATTTCCATACTTATTCGGGCAATAAAAAAAATATCCCAAAAATAAAAGTTCTCCAAATGCCATGAAAATGAAATATGATTTTTTTCTAGAATATTTGAGAAAATATGGCACAGAACACACAGCGAGGGGAGCCAACACCTGGCCAGGAGGGTCCAGGGCGCGCTCCCTGCCTTGTGGGCCCCACGTGGCCCCCCTCCACTTATTCCTGCACCCATGCTCTTCTTCTTCCTCCCAAAAAAATCACCAACCAGCTCAAACCCGAGTTCTAGCTCATCTTGCTGCCATTTTCGATCTCCTTGCTCAAAGCACCATTTACCAAATTGTTTGGGGTGATTGTTCCTTGGTATGTGATTCCTCCATTGGTCCAATTAGTTTTTGTTCTATTGCTTTATTTATTGCAAATTTTTGTTGCTATGGTGACCTTGTTCTTGAGCTTGCATGTCAAATTTTCTTGGTCCCAAGTAGTTCTAATGCATGATATAGTCTCTAGGCACTAGTAGGAGTTATTACTATCAATCTTGTTGAGTTTGATTAACTTTTATTTTGAGTTACTAAAATTTTCAGAAAAGGAAATTGATAAAAAGATTGTTGAGTGGCTCCTCCAGCAAGAGCTCAGAGGAGAAGAAGAAAGAAGAAAATAAGAAGCCCAAATATAATCTTCCTCGCATGGAGGAAGTTCGACCGTGTGAATGGCCTTCAATGATTTCATGATGTCCGCCGAGATTTACGAAGACTTTTATTGGTCGGAAAATAATGCAGGCCTCATCGACTTCCTCCACGACCAGAAAGAACAGTATCTCTTACTCACCAATATTTTCACGCAAAGTTTTCATTTTCATGCTAAGAAAACACCACCTACGGTGGAGTTTCATTTATATGATGTGATTAAGGAGATATCACTCTTAGATTTTTGTGAAATATGCAAGGTACCCTTTGGAGGTAGACTTGATGAACCACGTGGTGAAGACGTTGAAGGGTTTATTGACATGATAGCTGTAGGGGAAACTAGACAAGTCTCAGGGGCAAGAATCACTAGTATACACTTCCCTGTTCTGTGCTACTTTGCTTTATTTGCTAGTAGATGTTTAATTGGTCGCCGGAACAGCGGGAATCTTAGTGCCCCTGATATTGTCATCTTACGCCATGCTTTGTTTCAAGACACAACTTTTAGTTTGGGTGCCGTCGTTGCTAAACGACTGAGTCTGAACCGCTCAAAGGGGCCCGTCTTTGGAGGCATCTTTGCTTCTCGCCTTGCTGAACATTTTAGAATACCTATTAGGCATCATGAGAAGGAAGAAAAATTGCTTGCCCCTGTTTATCTAGACTACAAGAGCATGGTAGCTCATGACTTTATTGTTAAAGAAAAGAATAGGCTGCTTAATTATAAATTAAGATTTGATGAAATATACTGTGAAATTGTTACCTTTCCTGCACCATCTTTGTTTGATCTGTGCACATGCAAGTATCTCATTACATCAGATGCCTTCTACAAGTACCAGGGCCAGGCACAAGCCTCAGAGCCTGAGCCGAAGCCACCCCTCGATCCTTACCGTCAGTATGTTTATGGGTGGGAGCTGGATGAGCTCGCTAACCAGTGGCACCCAGAGGACACATCTCAGTACACTGGAGGGAGTAGCTTCGATCCGTGGCCATAGACCAACTTAGGTCAAAAGCCTAAGCTTGGGGGAGTACGTGTTTCTAACCGACTTTACATTCATGTTCACACACTTATTCTAGTTGTCGGTGCTCGCACTCTTTCACTGTACCATCCATGTTTAGTTTCAATTTCTTTTTCTTAGCCTTTTTCTTGTGTGCTAGAAAAACCCAGAAAACAAAAAATATATTAGTTGTAGCTTCTAGCTAGTTTACTTTCTTTGCTTGTAGTAGTAGTTAAAATTAAAACCCAAAAAGATTTCCCGTTCTTCTTTTGCTTGTTGGGAGCTTTCCCGTGTAAATAGTTTCTTTTCTTTTCTTTGGAGGTTAAAAGTAGAAGACCATGATTGAAAATTCTTAGTGGCTCTCATATGCTTTGTTGTTGATTTAACCTTGATCCATATTACCTTGTCTTCTCTCTTGTATTAAATGTCTGCAGATTCCAGCTTAGTCCAATGCATATGCACTATTTTTATTTTCCACACCGTTCGATCGTGCGAGTGAAAGGTAATAAGGATGATATATGATGAACTAGTTGAGATGAGAAAAGCTGGTATGAACTCGACCTCTATTGTTTTTGTAAATACCATAGTTCATCGTTCTTGATTCAGCTTGTTATGAATGAAACATGCTTGCAATGACAATTAGAGATCATCGCTGCTTATGCCATGCTTAATTGGCCGAGAGTTTATAATGGTCTTTCTTGCGTGCCAACATGATATTAAAATGGTTGTGATGTGGTATGATGGGGTGGTATCCTCCTTTGAACGATTTAAGTGATCTGACTTGGCACATGTTCACGCATGTAGTTGAAATAAATCAACATAGCCTCCACGATATTTATGTTCATGGTGATTTATATCCTACTCATGCTTGCATTCATTGTTGATTAATTTTAATGCATGTTCATGACTGTTGTTGCTCTCTAGCTGGTCGCTTCCCAGTCTCTTTCTTGCCTTTACATGTACTAAGCGGGAATACTGCTTGTGCATCCACTTCCATAAACCCCAAAGTTATTCCACATGAGTCCACTATACCTTCCTATATGCGGTATTTACCTGCCGCTCCAAGTAAATTTGTATGTGCCAAACTCCAAACCTTCAAATGAAATTATGTTTTGTATGCTCGAACAGCTCATGTATCAACTAGGGATGTCTATATCTTCCATGCTAGGTGGGTTATTCTCACGATGAGTGCACTCCGCTCATCATTCATGAGAAAATGGCTGGTAATCGGGATGCCCAGTCCCATGCTCAAAATCATAATAACTAAACAAAACTTCCCCAGGGTTGTTGCTGGTTTGGACGGTACCCGTTGTTTCGGGCTAGCCGTGGAGTGTGCTTGTTGGTGGTTGGGGGAGTATAAACTTTACCATTCTGTTTGCGAACCGCCTATAATGTGCATAGCATGGGAGATATCGAGATTCTTGGTTGTCATGTTGACAATAAAAGTATACCGCTCAAAATGTTATTCATCTCTATTTAAAAATCGAGCTCTGGAACCTCTACAAATCCCTACTTCCCTCTGCGAAGGGCCTATCTTTTTATTTTTATGCGGAGTCATCATACTCTTATCAAAGAGCACCAGCAGGAGAGCACCTCTGTCATTGCATGTATTACTATTAATTCGTATTGAGTATGATCGTGACTGGATCTCTTTTACCATGAATTACAATGTCTAGTCAGTCCTTGATCTTTAAAGGTGCTCTGCATTTATGTTTTGCGGTCTCAGAAAGGGCTAGCGAGATACCATCTTGTTATATCATATCATGATTGTTTTGAGAAAGTGTTGTCATCCGAGGTTTATTATTATTGCTCGCTAGTTGATTATGCCATTGATGTGAGTAGTCTTGAGACCTGAAAGTTATTGTGAATGTGGTTAGTTCATGATCTTGTTGAAAAGCTGAATGCTAGCTTACATATTTACAACAACAAGAGCAAACAGAGTTTGTCAAAGTTTTTCTTTATCACTTTCAGTTTATCAACTGAATTGCTTGAGGACAAGCAAACGTTTAAGCTTGGGGGAGTTGATACGTCTCCAACGTATCTACTTTTCCAACCACTTTTGCCCTTGTTATGGACTCTAACTTGCATGATTTGAATGGAACTAACCCGGACTGACGCTGTTTTCAGCAGAACTGCCATGGTGTTGTTTTTGTGCAGAAATAAAAAGTTCTCGGAATCGCTTGAAACTCTACGGAGAATTATTTTGGTAAATATAAAAATACCTGCAAGAAGATCCAGACCAGGGGGCCCACACCCTGTCCACAAGGGTGGGGGCGCGCCCCCCTGCCCAGGGCGTGCCCCCTGCCTCGTGGCCCCCCTAGTCCTCCACCGACATATCCACAGATCCTATAAGTTCACTTTCGGGGAGAAAAAAATCAAGGAGAAAGAATTATCACGTTTCACGAGACGGAGCCGCCACCAAGCCCTAATCTCTCTCGGGAGGGCTGATCCGGAGTCCGTTCGGGGCTCCGAAGAGTGGAGATCGTCGCCATCGTCATCATCAACCTTCCTCCATCACCAATTCCATGATGCTCACCGCCGTGCGTGAGTAATTCCATCGTAGGCTTGCTGGATGGTGATGGGTTGGATGGGATCTTTCATGTAATCGAGTTAGTTTTGTTAGGGTTTGATCCCTAGTATCCACTATGTTCTGAGATTGATGTTGCTATGACATTGCTATGCTTAATGCTTGTCACTAGGGCCCGAGTGCCATGATTTCAGATCTGAACCTATTATGTTTTCATGAATATATGTGTGTTCTTGATCCTATCTTGCATGTCTATAGTCACCTACTATGTGTTATGATCCGGCAACCCCGAAGTGACAATAATCGGGACCACTCCTAGTGATGACCTTAGTTTGAGGAGTTCGTGTATTCACTATGTGTTAATGCTTCGGTCCGGTACTCTATTAAAGGGAGGCCTTAATATCCCTTAGTTTCCAATAGGACCCCGCTGCCAGTGGAGGGTAGGACAAAACATGTCATGCAAGTTCTTTTCCATAAGCACTTATGACTATATTCGGAATACATGCCTACATTGCATTGATGAACTGGAGCTAGTTCTATGTCACCCTAGGTTATAAATTCTACATGATGAATTGCATCCGACATAATTTCCCATCACCGATCCAATGCCTACAAGCTTTTCCTATATTGCTTGTTGCTTATTTACTTTTCTGTGTCTACTATTACAAAAACTACAAAAACACTATCGTTACTTTTATTGCCGCTACCGCCACTATCATATTACTTTGCTACTAAACTATCTTGCTGCAGATACTAAGTTTTCAGGTGTGGTTGAATTGACAACTCAGCTGCTAATTCTTAAGAGTATTCTTTGGCTCCCCTTGTGTCGAATCAATAAATTTGGGTTGAATACTTTACCCTCGAACACAGTTGTGATCCCCTACACTTGTGGGTTATCAGGACCTCTGGGCATCATGACCCAGGGGCCTAACTGGCCACGTAGCCCCTCACCCCTTGGTCCCGTCCTGGTGATCCGGACGCCCCAACAATGGCTGAGGTATGCGCGGGGTCGGGCCTTGCTGATGCAGAACGCTAGAACCTACACTCGCATCTCCTTCCCGAGGGCTGTACGAACGTCAATGGGGGCCCCTGGGCATCGCGGCCTAGGGGCCTAACTGGCCACATAGACCCACACCCCTTGGTCTCGTCCTGGTGATCTGATGATGACATGTACCTGGGGTAGGGTCATAGGTCTGACCTAGACAGCTTGCCCAAGGACACTGCCCTGAAGTCAAAGACATTCAAAGTCCAAAGGAAGATACCGACTGAAACCGCTATGAAGTGTGGCCTACTCGATGAATATTCCACTCGGATATCTCAATTCCACTTGACCACAACAACGTCACTCGACCATATGAAGAAACATTCGGAGTACAAAAGATCTAAAGCCGTCCCAGGATGGCAACGGTTAGGCATTCACTTTATAGTCATAAAGATCATTAATAGTTGGCGTTACCAGTAACGCCCCTGTCTTAACTCACATTGAACCATGTGTGTTACCGAGGGCTGGAGGGGCCTGACGCACTCTATAAAAGCCACCCCCTCCTCTGGCACAAGGGTTCACACCCCTGTAACTTTCACACATAATCCAGTCGACAATCCTCCGAGGCACCGAGACGTAGGGCCGTTACCTCCTATGAGAGGGGCCTGAACTCGCAAACCCGCGTGTACAACCTCACCGTAGCTAGGACCTTGCCTCTTCTTACATACCCCCAACTCTTACCGTCAAACTCACTCCCATGACTGTTGGCGCCCACCATGGGGCAAACGTCTGAGAGACTTCCGATGAGGTTGCAAATTCCGTTCTTCATCAGCATGGTTTCGGGCGGTGGTTTGGCTTTGGTCCGCGAGATCCGTCTTGGTGCACTTGTCTTCATCGCTGACGACTCTGCTTGGCTTCAAGAAGCTCCCCTTGACGTCGAGGCCCTCCCCATCTGTGGGGAGGTACACTTCCATGTGAGTGCCAGCAGCGTCCTGTTGCGGTAGTAGTCGATCCAGTACCCTTCGGCTCCCGTGGAATCTTCTCTCGCCACTGCCCGCCATCGCAAGCAATCCGGTCGTTCGCTGCTCGAGCGGTGGGTGAAGCACGCGGTGGCTCGCGAGTCGACCACTCCACAAGTCACATTGATTGAGCCCGATGAATCCCTTTATGGTGTGTTTGATCTACCAGCGGGCCACTCGGATTCACTTTCCGAGTGCGAGAGCAATGATCCGACGGCGGAAGTCCTCATGGTCGTCTCCCATCGCAGTCTGCCTGGATTTCGTCGCGGCAGTGGCGTCGGCAACGAGGAGCTGTCACAAGATCACAACGAGTACATTCTCGAAGCTCTCACTACTAAGCAGAGGGAGGAATTGCATTGCCACAATGTCTAGGCTCTCCAGAACCCCATCATTAGGGAGACCTCCGAAGCTCGGGCTTTGGAGGCTGCGCATTTGGCCACCTTGGCTGAGCACACGCGTCTGGAGAATCTTCAGCACGCACTCGATGAACGTGCCCATTAGCAGATCCATGGATCCAGTCGACGAGCTCGGCAACTCTTTGCGGCTGAAACTCGGAAGGAGCCTCTGGTATATCGTACTCCGATTCAAAATGGTGCAGCAGCGACACGCATAGCAGAGTCCATTCAGTCATCGCAGTCAGAAGCTGGTAGAGGTTTGTTGCAAATTCGTGCATTACTTTGAGCCGCAGGGGAACAAAATTCTATCGTTTCCCAGTCGCGCAACAGAATCCACAGCAGGTGTGTAGTTGCTGATACAGTTCAGTCGGCACATAGCCCAGGATCGCCTCCATGGCGCGAAGATCGTGGCCCCCGCCAGGACCAGTACCTAGGTCGAGGCTACAGATAGTACAATCATCGATATCCCCGTGATGACCACTATCGAGTGCCTATGCCCCCTCCGAGGGGTGGGTGATACGTCCATTTTGCATCATGCTTATAAGTTGATATTTATTGCATTATGGGCTGTTCATACATGTTTTGTCACAATACTTATGCCTTTTCTCTCTTATTTTACAAGGTTTACATGAAGAGGGAGAATGCCGGCAGCTGGAATTCTGGGCTGGAAAAGGAGCAAACTCTGGAAACCTATTCTGCACAACTCCAAAAGCCCTGAAACTCCACAGAACGTCGTTTCGGAAAATATAAAAAATATCTGGCGAAAGAAACCCACGAGAGGGGCCACCGGCTGGCCTCGAGGGTTGGGGGCACGCCCCCCTTCCCAGGGTGCGCCCCCTACCTCTAGGGCCAGCCGGCAGGCCCCAGGTGCCCATCTTCCCCTATATGAAGCGTTTTGACCTGAAAAAAAAGAGGCTTTCGGGACCAGACGCCGCTGTCTCGAGGCAGAACCGAGGCAGAAACCAATGTAGGGCTCCGGCAGAGCTGTTCTGTCGGGTATACTTCCCTCCAGGAGGGGGAAATCGTCACCACCGTCATCACCAACAACTCTCCCATCTTGGGGAGGGCTATCTTCATCAACATCTTCACCAACACCATCTCCTCTCAAACCCTAGTTCATCTCTTGTATCCAATCTTTGTACCCAAACCTCATATTGGTACATGTGGGTTGCTAGTAGTGTTGATTACTCCTTGTAGTTGATGCTAGTTGGTTTATTTGGTGGAAGATCATATGTTCAGATCCATTATGCATATTAATACCCCTCTGATCATCAATATTATGTCTCGTGAGTAGTTACTTTTGTTCCTGAGGACATGGGAGAAGCCTTGCTATTAGTAGTCATGTGAGTTTGGTCTTTGTTCGATATTTTGATGACGTGTATGTTGTCCCTCCTCTAGTGGTGTCATGTGAACGTCGACAACATGACACTTCACCATTATTTGGGCCTAGAGGAAGGCATTGGGAAGTAATAAGTAGATGATGGGTTGCTAGAGTGACAAAAGCTTAAACCCTAGTTTATGCGTTCCTTCGTAAGGGGCTGATTTGGATCCATATGTTTCAGGCTATGGTTAGGTTTACCTTAATGCTTCTTTTGTAGTTGCGGATTCTTGCATTAGAGGTTAATCATAAGTGGGAGGCTTTTCCAAGTAAGGGCAGCACCCAAGCACCAGTCCACCCACATACCAAATTATCAAAGTACCGAACGCGGATCAGACGATCGTGATGAAAACTAGCTTGACGATAATCCCCATGTGTCCTCGGGAGCGCTTTACCTTACATAAGAGTTTGTCCAGGCTTGTCCTTTGCTACAAAAAGGATTGGGCCACCTTGCTGCACCTTATTTACTTTTACCTTTTGTCACTTGCTACCAATTACCTTATCACAAAACTATCTGTTACCTATAATTTCAGTGCTTGCAGAAAATACCTTACTGAAAACTGCCTATCATTTCCTTCTGCTCCTCGTTGGGTTCGACACTCTTACTTATCGAAAGGACTACGATAGATCCCCTACACTTGTGGGTCATCAAGACTCTTTTCTGGCGCCGTTGCCGGGAGTGAAGCGCCTTTTGTAAATGGAATTTGGTAAGGAAAAATTTATATAGTGTGCTGAAATTTATTGTCACTTGTTACTATGGCTCAAAATCCTTTGAGGGGCTTGTTCGGGGTATCTTCACCCCGAGCAGAAGAGCAAAGAGTTGCTCCTCAACCTACTGCACCTATTGAAAATGTTTACTTTGATATTCCTTCGGGTATGAGAGAGAAACTGCTTGAAAATCCCTATACAGGAGACGAAACACTTCACCCCGATTTACATCTAATCTATGTGGATGAAGTTTGTGGATTGTTTAAGCTTGCAGGTATGCCCGAGGATGTTATCAAGAAGAAGCTCTTCCCTTTATCTTTGAAGGGAGATGCATTGACATGGTTTAGGCTATGCGATGATATGGGATCATGGAACTATAATCGTCTGAAGTTGGAATTTCATCAGAAGTTCTACCCTATGCACCAGGTTCATCGTGATCGCAATTATATTTATAATTTCTGGCCTCGCGAAGGAGAAAGCATCGCTCAAACTTGGGGGAGGCTTAAGTCAATGTTATATTCATGCCCCAATCATGAGCTTTCAAGAAATATGATCATCCAAAAAATTTATGCTCGGCTTTCTCTCAATAATCGCACCATGCTCGATAATTCTTGTTCTGGCTCTTTTATGATGAAGACTGTTGAATTCAAATGGGATTTATCGGAAAGAATTAAACGCAACTCCGAAGATTGGAATCTCGACGAAGGAATGGAGTCAGGTATGACCCCTAAGTTTGATTGTGTTAAAGCTTTTATGGATACCGATGTTTTCCGTGAGTTTAGCACTAAATATGGACTTGACTCTGTGATAGTAGCTTCTTTCTGTGAATCTTTTGCTACTCATGTTGATCTCCCCAAGAAGAAGTGGTTTAAATATCATCCCCCTATTGAAGTAAAAGTATTTGAACCTATTAAAGTTGAAGAAAAGACTATCACTTATAATGTTGATCCTGTTATTCCTACCGCTTATATTGAGAAACCACCTTTCCCTGTTAGGATAAAGGATCATGCTCAAGCTTCAACTATAGTTCGTAAGAGTAATACTAGAACACCTACACCCTCTGAGCAAATTAAAGTTGAACCTAGTGTTGCTATGGTTAAAGATCTCTTGGTAGAAGATTTAGATGGACATGTTATTTATCTCCAAGAAGAGATCTGCTAGAATAGCCAAACCCAATGCTAGGAATAGACATAAACCTGTTGTAGGCTTGCCTGTTATCTCTGTCAAGATAGGAGATCATTGCTATCATGGTTTATGCGACGTAGGTGCTAGTGCGAGTTTTATCCCTCTTGATTTATATAACAAAATTATGCATGATATTGCACCTGTTGAGTTAGAAGGGATTGATGTTACTATTAAGCTTGCTAATAGAGATACTATTTCACCGGTTGGGATTGTTAGAGATATTGAAGTCTTGTGTGGGAAGGTTAAATACCCTGTTGATTTTCTTGTTCTTAGTTTCCCACAAGATGAATTATGTCCCATTAAATTTGGTAGACCCTTCTTGAATACTGTTAATGCCAAGATAGACTGCGTGAAAGATATTGTCACTGTTGGATTAGGGGATATGTCTCATGATTTTAACTTTGCTAAATTCCGTAGATAACCCCTTGAAAAGGCACCACCCAGCAAGGATGAAATTATTGGTCTTGCTTCTATTGCCGTGCCACCTAATGATCCTTTAGAACAATACTTGCTAGACCATGAAAATGATATGCATATGAATGACAGAAGGGAAATATATGAAATATTCTTTAAACAGGGACCCGTATTGAAGAACAACTTGCCTGTTGAAATCCTAGGGGATCCTCCTCCAACCAAGGGTGATCCCGTGTTTGAACTTAAACCTTGACCTGATTATCTTAAGTATGTTTATCTTGATGAAAAGAAGATATATCATGTTATTATTAGCGCTAACCTTTCAGAGCAGGAAGAAGAAAGATTATTGAAAACTCTGAAGAAGCACCGAGCTGCTATTGGATATACTCTGGATGATCTTAAGGGCATTAGTCCCACTATATGTCAACACAAGATAAAATTGGAAGAAAATGCTAAACCAATTATTGATCATCAGCGACGGTTAAATCCTAAGATGAAAGAAGTGGTGAGGAAGTAAATACTAAAGCTTCTAGAGGCATGTATTATCTATCGAGTTGCTAATAGCCAGTGGGTAAGTCCTGTCCATTGTGTTCCTAAGAAAGGAGGTATGACTGTTGTCCCTAATGATAAAGATGAATTGATCCCGCAAAGAATAGTTACAGGTTATAGGATGGTAATTGATTTCCGTAAGTTAAATAAAGCTACTAAGAAAGATCTTTACCCCTTGCCATTTATTGATCAAATGCTATAAAGGTTATCCAAACATACTCATTTCTGCTTTCTAGATGGTTATTCTGGTTTCTCTCAAATACCTGTGTCAAAAGGGGATCAAGAAAAGACCACCTTTACTTGTCCTTTCGGTACCTTTGCTTATAGACGTATACCTTTTGGCTTATGAAATGCACCTGCTACCTTTCAAAGATGCATGATGGCTATATTCTCTGATTTTTGTGAAAAGATTGTTGAGGTTTTCATGGACGATTTCTCCGTTTACGGAACTTCTTTTGATGATTGCTTAAGAAACCTTGATCGAGTTTTGCAGAGATGTGAAGACACTAATCTTGTCTTGAATTGGGAGAAGTGCCACTTTATGGTTAATGAAGGCATTGTCTTGGGACATAAAATTTCCGAAAGAGGTATTGAAGTTGACAAAGCTAAAGTTGATGCTATTGAAAACATGCCATGCCCTAAGGACATCAAAGGTATACGAAGTTTCCTTGGTCATGCCAGGTTTTATAGGAGATTCATTAGGGACTTCTCCACAATCTCCAGGCCTCTGACTAATCTCCTACAGAAAGATATTCCTTTTGTCTTTGATGATGATTGTCTAGAAGCATTTGAAATACTTAAGAAAGCATTGATCTCTGCACCTATTGTCCAGCCTCCTGACTGGAATTTACCCTTTGAGATTATGTGCGATGCTAGTGATTATGCTGTAGGAGCTGTTCTAGGGCAAAGAGTTGATAAGAAATTGAATGTTATCCAGTATGCTAGTAAAACTCTAGATAGTGCCCAAAGAAATTATGCTACTACTGAGAAAGAATTTTTACCAGTTGTATTTGCTTGTGATAAGTTTAGACCCTATATCGTTGATTCTAAAGTTACTATTCACACTGACCATGCTGCTATCAAATACCTTATGGAAAAGAAAGATGCTAAACCTAGACTTATTAGATGGGTTCTCTTGCTGCAAGAATTTGACTTCATATTATTGATAGAAAGGGAGATGAGAACCCCGTAGCAGATAACTTGTCTAGGTTAGAGAATATACTTGATGACCCACAACCTATTGATGATAGCTTTCCTGATGAACAACTAGCTGTCATAAATACTTCTCGTACTGCTCCATGGTTTGCTGATTATGCTAATTATATTGTTGCTAAGTTTATACCTCCTAGCTTCACATACCAACAAAAGAAAAAGTTCTTCTATGATTTGAGACATTACTTCTGGGATGACCCACATCTTTATAAAGAAGGAGTAGATGGTATTATTAGACGTTGTGTACCTGAGCATGAACAGGAACATATCCTACGCAAGTGCCACTCCGAAGCCTATGGAGGACACCATGCGGGAGACAACACTGCACACAAGGTATTGCAATCCGGATTTTATTGGCCTACTCTCTTCAAGGATGAATGTAAGTTTGTCATATCTTGTGATGAATGTCAAAGAATTGGTAATATTAGTAGACGTCAAGAAATGCCTATGAATTATTCACTCGTTATTGAACCATTTGATGTTTGGGGCTTTGATTACATGGACCTTTTCCTGCCTCTAATGGGTACACAAATATTTTAGTGGCTGTTGATTACGTTACTAAGTGGGTAGAAGCTATTCCAACTAGTAGTGCTGATCATAACACCTATATTAAGATGCTTAAAGAAGTTATATTTCCAAGGTTTTGAGTCCCTAGATATCTAATGACTGATGGTGGTAAACAATTTACTCAGGGTGCTTTCCGTAAGATGCTTGCTAAGTATGATGTCAACCATAGAATTGCATCACCTTATCACCCACAGACTAGTGGTCAAGTAGAACAAATTAATTGGGAGTTGAAATTAATCTTGCAAAAGATAGTTAATAGGTCTAGAAAGAATTGGTCCAAGAAACTAGATGATGCATTATGGGCCTATAGAAATGCATACAAAAATCCTATGGGTATGTCTCCATATAAGATGGTATATGGAAAAGCATGTCACTTACCTCTTGAGCTAGAACATAAGGCATATTGGGTTGTTAAAGAACTCAACTACGATTTCAAACTTGCTGGTGAGAAGAGGCTATTTGACATTAGATGTCTCGATGAGTGGAGAACCCAGGCATATAAGAATGCCAAGCTGTTTAAAGAAAAAGTTAAAAGATGGCACGACAAAAGGATACAAAAGCGTGAGTTTCACGTAGGTGATTATGTCTTGCTATTCAACTCTCGTTTAAGATTTTTTGTAGGAAAGCTTCTCTCCAAGTGGGAAGGACCTTACATTATCGAGGAGGTCTATCGTTCCAGTGCCATAAAAATCAACAACTTCGAAGGCACAAATCCAAAGGTGGTGAATGGTCAAAGGATCAAACATTATATCTCAGGTAATCCTATAAATGTTGAAACTAATATTATTGAAACCATAACCCCGGAGGAATACATAAGGGACACTTTCCGGAACGATTCAGCCTCCGAAAAGGAAAAGGTATGTGATACGGTAAGTAAACCGACTCCAAAACAGTTCTAAAGGTAATTTTCCTCCGTTTTGGAATATTTAGAAAAATAGAAAAATAAACCACAGTCCGGAGGAGACACGGGGCCTCCTCGAGGGTGGAGGGCGCACCCCCGACCACGAGGACACCCCGTGTGTCCCCCGGTCTCCATTTTCTTGTGGGTTACTCCTTTCGTTCGGGAAAAATTCATTATATATACTCCCGAAGGTTTTGACCTCTGTATCACGCAAAAATCCTCTGTTCTCGTTTCGAGCTGTTTTCTGTCAAGGTTTGCAAAGCCAGGCATCATGTCGTCTCCCTCCTCCAACAACGAAGGCAACGATGCTTGGCTAATGAAGATAGATCTGAAGAGGGAAGTACACGAGGAGATACACAAGGAGAAGAAGATCAAGATGGAGGTGGAAGACCTCATTCTGGCAGCGGGAGAAGACACCTCTAAATCCCTTCCCAATCTCTTTAACTCAACTGAGCTAGAAGCTTTCAGGATGATTGAGTTAGCTCAGATTCGCAACAAGCATCTCACAAGTGAAAATCTTTTGTTGAAGGATTACATAGCTACTGTCAAAGGTATTATCCGCAAGCTGGAAGATCTCCTACGCTCGATATATGAGGATCCACCATCACTACTTGCAACTCCATCGTCACCAACCCCGAAGAAGGAGACATAATCATATGGGTATGGGCATTCCCCTTGGCAACTGCCAAGCTTGGGGCAGTGACCCCGGTATCTTATCACCATCACTCTTGTCTTTACCGTTTTACTTAGTTCGATCCTTTTGGTAGTATCTTGATCTATTAGAATAAAGTTAGCATGATCTAGTTGTGAGCTTTTGCTTTGTGAGCTTTATCCTTTGTATTCGAGCCCGTGAGCTATATAATAAAGATTAGTGTTGAGTCAAGGGCTTGATTTCCTCACTCGGGTCATGATAAAAAGAAAGAAAACATAAAGAGTATCAAGGAGATCATATCAATCTTACGGGAAGTAATGACTTCACATACAAGAGTATGATAAATAAAAGTTGTTGGGAGGTGACACACATAGTTTTGGTCATCGTTGCAATTAATAGGAAGTAATAGAAGAAGAGAGGCTTCACATACAAATATACTATCTTGTACATCTTTTATGATTGTGAGCACTCATTAAAGTATGGCATGCTAAAGAGTTGATGTTGGACAAGGAAGACAACATAATGGGTTATGTGTTCTTATATATGAAATAAAGTATATTGTCATGGATCATCCAACATGTTGAGCTTGCCTTTCCCCCTCATGCTAGCCAAAACTCCTCGCACTAAGTACAGATACTACTTGTGCCTCCATATATCCTTAAACCCAGTTTTGCCATGAGAGTCCACCATACCTACCTATGGATTAAGAAAGATCCTTCCAAGTAAGTTGTCATGTTGCAAACTCGCTAAAATATGTATGATTTATTAGTGTGGGAGAAATTAGCTTTATACGATCTTGTGATATGGAAGTAATAAAAGCGACGGACTGCATAATAAAGGTCTGTATCACAAGTGGCAATTTAAAGCGAAGTTCTTCGATGCTAAGACTTTGTGCATCCAACCACAAAAACACATGACAACCTCTGCTTCCCTTTGCGAAGGGCCTATCTATTACTCCTGTCTTATAAGTGTCAAGGTGAAATTCACCTTTCCTTTTTACATTTTATCCTTTGGCAAGCAAATTGTGTTGGAAAGATCCTGACATATATACCCACTTGGATGTAAGTTTTCATGATCTATTACTATTGACATTACCCTTGAGGTAAACTGTTGGGAGGCAACACCATAAGCCCCTATCTTCCTCTATGTCCGATTAAAACTCCATAAACATAAGTATTGCGTGAGTGTGAGCAATTGTGAAAGACTATATGATAGTTGAGTATGTAGGCTTGCTGAAAAGCTTTTATATTGCCTCTTTCCGATGTTATGATAAATTGCAATTGTTTCAGTGACCGAGACCAAAGTTTGTTAGTTTCCAATGAAGTTTATGATGCATACTTGATATTGTGGATGAATTGTTACTTTAGCATAAGAATCATATGACTATATTTATATAAGTTACTGTTATGAGAATGACCATGATGCCCTCATGTTCGTATTCTATTTTTATCGACACCTCTATCTCTAAACAGGTGGACATATTTTTCGATATCGGCTTTCGCTTGAGGACAAGCGAGGTCTAAGCTTGGGGGAGTTGATACGTCCATTTTGCATCATGCTTATAAGTTGATATTTATTGCATTATGGGCTGTTCATACATGTTTTGTCACGATACTTATGCCCTTTCTCTCTTATTTTACAAGGTTTACATGAAGAGGGAGAATGCCGGCAGCTGGAATTCTGGGCTGGAAAAGGAGCAAACTCTGGAAACCTATGATGCACAACTCCAAAAGCCCTGAAACTCCACAGAACGTCGTTTCGGAAAATATAAAAAATATCTGGCGAAAGAAACCCACGAGAGGGGCCACCGGCTGGCCTTGAGGGTGGGGGGCGCGCCCACTTCCCAGGGTGTGCCCCCTGCCTCGAGGGCCAGCCGGCAGGCCCCAAGTGCCCACCTTCTCCTATATGAAGCGTTTTGACCTGAAAAAAATAAAAAAGGCTTTCGGGACCAGACGTCGCCGTCTCGAGGCGGAACCGAGGCGGAAACCAATCTAGGGCTCCGACAGAGCTCTTCTGCCAGAGATACTTCCCTCTAGGAGGGGGAAATCGTCACCGCCGTCATCACCAACAAATCTCGCATCTTGGGGAGGGATATCTTCATCAACATCTTCACCAACACCATCTCCTCTCAAACCCTAGTTCATCCCTTGTATCCAATCTTTGTACCCAAACCTCATATTGGTACTTGTGGGTTGCTAGTAGTGTTGATTACTCCTTGTAGTTGATGCTAGTTGGTTTACTTGGTGGAAGATCATATGTTCAGATCCATTATGCATATTAATACCCCTCTGATCATGAACAATATTATGTCTCGTGAGTAGTTACTTTTGTTCCTGAGGACATGGGAGAAGTCTTGCTATTAGTAGTCATGTGAGTTTGGTCTTCGTTCGATATTTTGATGAGATGTATGTTGTCTCTCCTCTAGTGGTGTCATGTGAACGTCGACTACATGACACTTCACCATTATTTGGGCCTAGAGGAAGGCATTGGGAAGTAATAAGTAGATGATGGGTTGCTAGAGTGATAGAAGCTTAAACCCTAGTTTATGCGTTGCTTCGTAAGGGGCTGATTTGGATCCATATGTTTCAGGCTATGGTTAGGTTTACCTTAATACTTCTTTTGTAGTTGCGGATGCTTGCGTTAGAGGTTAATCATAAGTGGGAGGCTTGTCCAAGTAAGGGCAGCACCCAAGCACCGGTCCACCCACATACCAAATTATCAAAGTACCGAACGCGAATCAGATGATCGTGATGAAAACTAGCTTGACGATAATTCCCATGTGTCCTCGGGAGCGCTTTACCTTACATAAGAGTTTGTCCAGGCTTGTCCTATGCTACACAAAGGATTGGGCCGCCTTGCTACACCTTATTCACCTTTATATTTTGTCACTTTCTACCAATTACCTTATCACAAAACTATTTGTTACCTATAATTTCAGTGCTTGCAGAAAATACCTTACTGAAAACTGCCTATCATTTCCTTCTGCTCCTCGTTGGGTTCGACACTCTTACTTATCGAAAGGACTACAATAGATACCCTACACTTGTGGGTCATCAGTGGGTCGTACACGCCCTGGTGGTATGATGACAGGCGCTCGTATGGTGACGAGCGGAGAGCTCCGGTTGACCCAAGAGAGCCTGAGTTCGATGCGAGATCACTCCTCATGCAGGGTTTGGTCGACAGGGGCCGAGCACACAGACAAGTACAAGATAGAGACCGTCCGAGTGGAAGCAGAGTGTTCGTTTTTGGGCTCGAGTGTTTCAATAGAGCCATCCGAGCTACTGAGATCCGTCCCAACTTTAGGTTGGTGACATGCGTGAGTAAGTTCACCGGTGAGTTGAAGCCCGACACATGGCTGGAAGATTACTGAGTGTCAGTGCAGATTGGTGGAGGCAACGATGATGTAGCCATGAAGCACCTCCCCCTTATGCTTGAGGGTTCGACCAGGGCCTGGTTGAATCAGTTGGCACCTGGAAGTATTTTCTGTTGGGATGGGTTGTCCCGACTGTTCATCAAAACATTTGAGGGAACTTGCAAGCGACCCACTAGGCTGACTGAATTGCAACTTTGTGTCCACAAGCCAAATGATACTTTGAGAGACTTCATTCAGAGATGGACAACCCTTCATCATACAGTGGAAGATGTGTCTGAACACCAAGCAGTTTGCGCCTTCAAAGAGGGTGTCCGGTACAGAGAGCTCAACCTGAAGTTCGGTCGCTCCGGAGACATGTCTCTAGCCCGAATGATGGAGATTGCCACTCGGTATGCTAATGGCGAAGAAGCGGATCGACTCCATAGTGGCAAGGGAAAGACAGTCGACCACGATGCCGGCGGTGGGAATTCCAGTCGTAAATAAAAGCGCAAAGCGGAACCTATAGGTCCTGCAGAAGTTGCAGTCCTGAACGCACAAGGGAAGTCTAAAGGAAAACCCAAAGGACCGTGGAAACCCAAGAAAGAGAAAGATCGGTCAGGCCAGGACGTTCTAGATCTGTCGTGTTACATTCATACGAAGAAAGATGAAGAGGGAAATTTGATTCAACCCAAGCATACCACTCGACAGTGTTGACTCCTGATTCAGAGCTTTCGAGAAGGTTAACCCAGTGAGAAAGAATCTGATAAGGAAGAGGAAAAATAGGAGGATGATGCTTACCCTCAGGTCAATGCTAGCTTCATAATTTTTGCTGATGTAGAGAGCAAAAGTCGACTGAAAGTCATTAACAGAGAAGTGAATATGGTTGCCCCGGCAACAACGACGTATTTGAAGTGGTTGCACACTCCTATAACATTCGACCAGTCGGATCACCCAGAACGTGTCGCTACTCCTAGGCGGCAAGCGCTGGTGGTCGACCCGGCCGTTGAGGTCACCCGACTGACCAAGGTCCTTATGGATGGCGCCAGTGGATTGAACATTTTGTATGCTAAGACCCTCCAAGGGATGGGCATTCCGATGTCCAAACTCAGTGAGAGCAACATGCAGTTCCACAGCGTCATCCCCGGAAAGAAGGCAAAGTCACTAAGGCAGATCACTCTTGATGTGGTTTTCGGTGATTCCAAGAATTACCGTAAAGAGAAGTTGACGTTTGAGGTGGTGTACTTCTACAGTGCTTATCAAGCCATTCTGGGCAGGCCCTCGTACGCTAGTTTCATGGCACGACCATGTTACGTATATCTCAAGTTGAAAATGCCTGGGCCCAGAGGTGTTATCACAGTCACGGGAAACAGGCAGAGAGTAGAGGAGTGATTTCAGAAAGGCTAAAAAATCATTGATGAGCAAATGGCAGACCTAGAGATCGATGAATACAAGAAAAATGCAGATCCCAATGATTTGCTTCGAGCCAAGAAGCCTGCCTCAGAGTCCGCATTTCAGTCGGCCGGTGAGACAAAACCCGTTCATATCCACCCGGACGACCCCACTGCAGCTTTGACTCACATCTCAACAACACTTGGCAGCAAATAGGAAGCCACGCTCATCCAGTTCCTCCGTGAGAACTAGGACATCTTCGCATGGAAGCCATCAGACATGCCAGGTGTACCCAGGGGGTTGGCTGAGCACCGTTTGCGTGTCGACCCAAAAGCAAAACCAGTGAAAGAGCATCTCCGATGGTCCACCGCAGAAAAAAGAAAGGTGATTGGCGAGGAAGTAGCTCGGCTCCTAGCAGCCGAGTTCATCCGTGAGATATACCACTTCGAGTGGCTCTCCAACATCTTCATGGTCCCTAAGAAAGATGATTCACTTTGCATGTGCATTGATTTCAAACATATCAATCGGGCTTGCCCGAATGATCATTTTCCTCTCCCCCGCATTGATCAAATCGTTGACTCAACTGTGGGGTGTGAGCGTTTGTCCTTCCTGGATGCATATTCCAGGTATCATCAGATCCTTCTGTAGGGACTTGATGAAATAAAAACGGCCTTCATCACCCCATTCGGGTGCTTTTTCTGTGTTACCATGCCTTTTGGACTTACGAATGCTGGCGCCACGTTCATGCGCATGATTCAGAAGTGCCTGCTCACTCAGATCAGTCGGAACGTGGAAGCATAAATGGATGATATTGTGGTCAAGTCACACAAAGGTTTCGACTTGCTGACTGACCTCGTTGGGACCTTTGGCAACCTAAGAAGATACAATATCAAGCTCAATCCGTTGAAATGCACATTCAGAGTCCCAGGAGGGAAGTTACTCGGTTTTCTCATTTCCGAACGAGGGATCGACGCAAACCCGGAAAAGATTGGAGCAATTCTCCGAATGAAATGCCCTATGCGTGTGCATGATGTTCAGAAGCTCACAGGTTGTTTGGCTGCGTTAAGTCGATTCATTTCTCATCTCAGTAAAAAGGCCCTGCCCCTTTACCGACTGATGAAAAATTCTGATACGTTCAAGTGGACTCCTTAATCTAGAGCAGCGTTTGTAGAGCTCAAAGCCCTGCTTTCCACCCAGCCGGTGCTTGCCGCTCTAGTCAGCAAAGAGCCTCTATTATTATACATTGCGACCACTGGACAGGTCATCAGTATAGTACGCACAGTTGAGCGGGAGGAAAAAGGCAAACCCTACAAAGTTCAACGCCTAGTGTATTACATTTCTGAAGTCTTGACTCCGTCCAAGCAAAGGTATCTGCATTACCAGAAGCTTGTCTATGGAATTTATCTGACCACGAAGAAAGTCATCAGCAACGCTCCATTATGAGAAATCCTGAACAACCGAGATGCAGCCGGTCGAGTGGCTAAGTGGGCGATTGAACTTCTCCCTCTGGATATCAAGTTCGAAGTCAAGAAGGCGATCAAGTCTCAAGCAATTGCTAATTTTTTGGCTGAGTGGATCGAGCAACATCAACCGACTCAAGTTCACTCAGAACACTGGACCATGTTCTTTGACGGATCTAAGATGTTGAATGGTTCTGGTGTTGGGGTGGTCCTGGTATCCCCAAGAGGTGACAAGCTCAGTTACGTCCTCCAGATTCACTTTGATTCCTCCAATAAGGAAGCTGAGTACGAAGCAATTTTGTATGTGTTGCGCATGGCCATCTCACTCGGCGTCTGGCCCTACCATGACTGGATATGTAATGCAGTGAGGAAATTAGAGAAGAAGTTTGAAGGGTTGGAGCTCCACCACATACCTCGACTCAAGAACCAAGCAACTGATGACCTGGCAAAAATAGGTTCCACTCGGAAGCCTATTCCCAGTAATGTGTTTTTGGAGCATCTCCACACCTCGGCAGTTCAAGAAGATCCCTTTACAGAGGAGCCCCCGCAACCGATAAGTTCAATTAATCCGACTGAAGTGTAAATACCAGCGGTAGTAGACCTAGTCATGGAACTTTGGTAATAACCCCCGACTGGACAATTCCATACATTGCATACCTTCTCAGGCAGGAGCTTTCGGAGGATGAGGATGAAGCTCGTCAGATCGTTCGCAGATCCAAAACCTTCACATTAAGAAGTGGACGAATCTTTAGAGAAAGTGTTACTGGCGTGGCTCAGCGATGTATCTCTCCAGAAGAGGGGTCGACTGATCGTAAACGAGATTCACTCGGGGACCTGTGGCCACCATGCGTCTTCTCGGACCATCGTGGCTAAAGCATACCGATCAGGATTATACTGGCAACGGGCTAATGAGATGGCGAAGGATATCGTTGACAAATGTGAAGGCTGCCAGTTTTACTCGAACATGTCCCACGAACCTGCATTGGCTTTGAAGACTAACCCTCTTGTCTGGCCCTTTGCTGTGTGGGGTATGGATATGGCTAGGCCCTTGAGAATCGGTAGAAGTGGATTCGCTCATTTGCTAGTGGCAGTCGACAAATTCACTAAGTGGATTGAGGGAAAACCTATCAAGAACTTAAACTCAAGCACAACCATTAGCTTCATCAAAGGGTTAGTGTTCTGGTACGGAGTACCGCATATTATCATTACGGACAATGGCTGAAGTTTTGACTCCGATGAGTTCAAAGCATACTATGCTTTCCAAGGCACTCGGGTCAACTACGCATCTGTTGCACACCTGCAGTCGAATGCGAAAGCTCAAAGGGCAAATCGTCTGATCCTCCAAGGGTTGAGACCTCGATTGATGTGCGACCTCAAGCATGCAGCTGGGGCTTGGGTGACTAAATTACCATCTGTCGTATGGGGATTAAGGACAACTCCCAACTGGTCGACTGGTCGAACCCCTTTATTTATGGTGTACGGAGCTGAAGCCGTGCTTGCGAGTGATTTGCCGCACAATGCTCCTAGAGTGGATCTTTTATGAGAAGCCAAAGCAGAGCAAGCACGATAGGATGTCGTCGATCTTCTTGAGGAAGAACGAGAGACGGCATTGATCCGGTCGACCATTTTTCAACAAGACCTTTGTCGATTCCATGCTCGGAACGTCAGAGGCCGAGCATTTCAGGAAGGAGATCTTGTGCTCCGAGTGCATCAGCAGATGCCTCATAAGCTTGACCCCTGCTTGGGAAGGACCCTTCATTATCACCAAAGTGCTCCACAACGGGGTGTATCATCATTACAATGTGGCCAAGAAGCAAGACGAACCACATTCTTGGAACGCGAATCTACTCCACCACTTTTATTCCTAAACACTTGGATTGGCGAGGTGTAATAAGAAGTACTTTTCCGATTTTTTATCAGAGACATGATTTCCACAGTCTCCTAATGGTTGTTTTCACATAAACGCATGTCCAAATCCCCCAGTGGGTGGCTTAGCCGCGAACCTGATTTGCCTAAGTTTAAAAAAAACACTTTGAGTGAAGAGCAACCTTCTCACTCGGGGGCTTAGCTGTGATCCCGTAATCGCCTAAGTTTCAAGAAAACACTCCACGTGAAGAGCAACTCTCCCACTCAAAGCCTTAGCTGTGATCCCGCACTCGCCTAAGTTTCAAAAAACACTCCGAGTGAAGAGCAACCTTCTCACTTGGGGGCTGAGCTGCGATCCCCTACTAGCCTAAGTTTCAAAAATACACTCCGAGTGAAGAACAACCCTCCCACTCAGAGGCTTAGCTACGATCCCGCACTCGCCTAAGTTTCAAAAAACACTCGGAGTGAAGAGAAACCCTCTCACTCGGGGGCTTAGCTGCGATCCC
>LR738713.1:358011504-358057037 GCA_902687465.1 Secale cereale
ATCCCGCACTCGCCTAAGTTTCAAAAAACACTCCGAGTGAAGAGCAACCCTCTCACTCAGAGGCTTAGTTGTGATCCCTTACTTGCCTATGTTTCAGAAAACACTCTGAGTGAAGAGCAACCCTCTCACTTGGAAGCTTAGTTGTGATCCCGTACTCGCCTAAGTTTCAAAACACACTCCGAGTGAAGAGTAACCCTCTCACTCGGGGGCTTAGCTGCGATCCCGCCCTCTCCTAAGTTTCAAAAACACACTCCGAGTGGAGAGCGACCCTCTCACTCGGAAGCTTAGTTGCGAACCAGATTCACCTAAGTTTTCTTGTGGTGCACTCTGAGCTGCACCACAAGTATAACGTTTGGTTGCGCTCTGAGTTGCGCCACAAGTACAACGTCTGGATGCGCTCTGAGTTGCGCCACAAGTACAACTTCTGGTTGCGCTCCGAGCTACGCCACAAGTACAACGTCTATTCCGAGTGGGGGAGCAGACCTCTCACTCGGAGACTCAACTGCGATCCTAGATTCGCCTAAGTTAAAAAAATTGAAGGTGATAAAGACAAAGCAACTGCATTCAAATAAAGACAACCAAGTTCGGATAATTCCAGCAAGGTTCAGAATCACCGGCAGAAGTACTCGGACCTCGGGCCCGAAAGAGTGTAATGATTACAAAATCACTAGGCATTCCAGGGAAAATAAAGTCAAGCTATTAAGTGTTTCACTCGGCATGAGGGGGACTTGCTGGCTCGACGAAAGTGTCCAAGTCGATGCTGTGTGTGATGCGTGTGGCCGTGTCGATGAAGGTCTCCATGAATGATTCGAATTGAAGCATCTTGGTGTTAGCTACCTGAAGAGCCTTCAGCTTCTCTTCCTTGGCGTCCTTGCAATGAACACGGACGAGTGATAGAGCCACACCAGCACCACAGCGAGCAGCTGACTTCTTCCATGCCCGCACTTGGTCAGGGATGCTGTTGAGTCGAGTCATCTGTGACTCTAGGTCATTCGGAAGCACATTATCTGGCCATAACTCCTTGTCGATCCGCGACAGTGCAACCTTCAGTCGGGCGATGTAGTCCAAGACGCTGGCAAGGCGAGATTCTAGGTGCAGCACGTTCATGGCAGCTTCGTCCTTGATGGGAGAATTGATGGGGTCCAGTCCTGTCTCAATCCGCCCAGTTTCATCCTCAAAATTCTGACAGAACTCTACATGCACAAAAAAGTAATGGATTGGCAGCGACATTGTGAAGAGGTTTTTTGCAATCGGTCGGGTAAGGGAAAGTACCTTCAAGCATGAGGAACAACTTTTTGTCAAGGGCACCCAGATAAGTTTCAAGTTCATCCCTCTTCCAAGTGAGAACGTCCACTTTGTTAGCCAAAGCCACCTTCTCCTCCTTCAGTTGCACAGCCTCTTTCTTCGCCTTGTCGACAGCAGTTTTCTGCTTGGCATTCTCCTCTTCCAACTTTCTGACTGAAGCAAGCTTCTAGTCAGCGAGTTCAGTCTTCTCACGCGCCGTCTTCTGCGCCATCGCAAGATCAAGGTCCTTCTACTCCAGAGCCTGCTTCACTTTGTGTAAAGAAATAAAATTCCTCAGACGAGCTTGAAGTTGACGGTTTTCACTATGCACATCTGCTTGAGTGGAGTCACTTGGTTCAAAGAATGGAAAGTAAAATATAACAAAGTGAATAGTGAGTGAGTTGTTACCTCCCATAACAACTACTTCATCTTGGGCTATCTTCAAATTGTTCGTGGCCAGGTCCAGGTCAAGCTTGAGTTTGTTTCTCTCCCGCTCCAAGGCAGCATACTGAGTCCCAAGCTCACAAGATTTCTGCAATAAACAACAAGACACATCAATCGACAGTTGATTACTTCCGAGTGAAAACGGACAAGATCAAGCTAATATGACAAAAGAGTTATGAAGATTGCCGCCGAATCAAACATACAACATCAGTCTCGGGGATTACACCCAGTGGGTGCACTTAGCATGCCCCCACTGGTTCAATTTCCCATCTAGCATGGTCTGCCTAGCCCGAGTGGAAGAGATAAAAAACACGCAACACTCCATAATTAGTTCTCATACCACCGTTGACTGCCCTCAGTCGACGCCGGTATCGGGGACTACACCCACTGGGTGCACTTAGCGTGCCCCCACTGGATCAGTTCCCACTTGGCACAACCTGTCTAGACTGAGTGGAAGTCCTACAAAAGACATATCATCAAAGACCCCCACCGAATCAAACATTCGACGGCGGCCTCGGGGACTACACATAGTGGGTGCACTCAGCGTGCCCCCACTGGTTCAAGATTCCATTCGACGTGATCCGGTCGACTGAAGTAGAAGGACTACAAAGTAAAAAATCAAAACACCCAGTGGGTGAGCGGATACAAAATGCAAACTCATGATAGATGCACATTAAAGGTTCCAAAACGCTCATCCACGGACGTCTAATGAATAATAAAGCAGCAGTTCTCAGGAAGCATACCCTAATAGAGAAAGGGTCAAGCTAGAAAAAACAATCGGAAGTCAACTTATAATCCCACTTACTCGGACATTGGCCTGAAGGGCAGAACTAGCGTCGAAGGCAGCCTTGCTGGCGTCATACATCATCCTAAATTGGTCCACCATCAGACCCGCCTGTATCATGGCTTCCTTGGCATCTCCTACTTGGTCCTCCGGGACGTGGTACAAGGAGAACGGAAGAGATGGTGGAGCAGATGGCGTGGCCAGTGGAGTTCGAGCTTGAGGCGGTGCAATCAGACCAGAAACCTGAACAGTCGACGCCGGAGGTTGGTCATTCAACAGTGGATCAGCAAAAGAAACTGTAGCCCGCACTAGATCCTCAGCTTGATGAACTACAGGCTCGGATACTGAGTGGGACGTCCTGCTGGCAGGCACCCTCTGGCTCAAAGTCTTGCCTCTCCTCCCGGTATTCCTTGGAGGCACATCCTCTTCGTCATTGTCAGGAAGCTGGATAACATTTGTTGGCACTGCATACACTCACACATTGAAATTTCAGTCGACCAGAAAGACAATGACAATTGACAGATCATGGACGCAGCTACATAACCATACCTACCCGAGAGATGGCCACATCCGCAGTTTCTGCATCACCACGCTCCTCATCGATGTCCATAGATGTTGCAGAAGTAGCAGCACTGAAAGTCCTAGGGTTCACTCGGTCAAGCAAGCAAATAAGTCCACGGTAACACAAAAGAACAAAGGAGAAAAACTCTTACGCTGAAATAACAGGAACGGCCACCTTGATCCTAGGCACGGCCTTCTGAGGTTCGGGTGGGGCAACTTTGGCCTGCTTCGTGGACTTCTCTGATGGCTCAGGAGTCAACGTCCGATTGGTGCATTTTGGAATCTTTGCATTCGACGCGACAGCTTTGCCACGCTCCCCTGCAGGGTCCTGCGACTGTTTGGAACGACGCTCCAAGCAGGGCGGTGAATAGGCTTCCTCGCTGCTGCCCGAGTCCTCATTGTCATCTTCGCTGTCATCTGCATACTGATGAGCACTGCTCTCGCCGTCACTCTCAACTCCTTCTTGGTATTGCTCTCCATTTGGCATCGAGTACATCGTGGTGAAGACCTGCAAGACACAAGTTACAAGTATCATTCGGATTCAAGAACAACCGCAGATCAAAAAGGAAAAACACTCGGTAAATTGAGCATGACTTCTTCTGGAGCATTGTTGGTGTCGAATGGCAAGATCCTCCTGGAGCCCCTGGGATTATCCTTGTTGCCAGTAATGCTCTTGAGCCACTGGGCCACCATCTCTTCACTAACCTCCTCCGGGTGAGTTCGAGCGGTGTCCTCTGGACCCGAGTACATCCACATAGGGTGGTCGCATGCCTGCAAGGGTTGGATGCATCGACTGAGGAATACCTCCAATAGATCCATGTTGGGTTCTACCGTTGGGTGCGTCACCTACAAATTAAAATTTCCTACGCGCAGAACATCCAGGAACATGCTTGAGAGATGGATCACAGATCATTACCACTAGATGCGCAGTGTCGTGCAGTAGAAGTAGAGTTGGGGCAGTGTGTTCCCGGAGTCGTCTACTCCTCGTCGATCTCCCATGTAGCCGATCGGACCCCGCGAACAGGTTCGCCGGATCGGCACAAGGGCACCGCCTCTAACGGTATCCACGCGTGCAGGAGGAACGTCGTTCGGCGGACTGCTAGGTCCGATCACACAACCGGCGGCGAGTGGAGGTGGCTAGTTGCAACACATGCAAAGCCCTAATGATGGCGCCAAAGCGATCAATCCAATAAGTGTGCCGCACCTCCACTATTTATAGGCATCCGTTGTGGGCTCAACACTTGGGCCTTGCACAGACCCTAAAGCCCAAAGTCTGTTCGGTCTATATCAGAGTCCGAGTAGAACCAAGTCTGACTTGTGGAGTCAGATCCAACCTCACAGGTTCCTTCCCTTAAGTGCGCGACCCCTTAGGTTCAAGTCGGCTTGGTCATAGTTCGGATCACCTCCGACCTGTACGGTTGGTAGCGGCCTCTAGCAAGGCGTGTTGACCACCAGGCAGACTACGAAGCTGGTTAGCGAACCTATACAACATGTAACGCTTACATTCCCTTTGCCACACGATATATGTTGTTGGTCTCAAGGAGAGTCTCTCATCCTTGTGCTAGCCCGACCTCTTTCTCGTTCCAGTGATGCCGACCCAAACCGTACTATCTCATAATCCTTATCGCATGGCCATGCTAATCTTGGTCGGATCACACGAGGGGCACAGAGTATATCTCTCCTGATCGAGGGGCAAATCCCATCTTGCTCAACCACGTTTCGCAACATGGTTCTGGAAAAACCTGAAACCTACCTTTGTAACTATCCAGTCACGTAGTAGCGTTTGGTCGGCCCAAAGCAAGTTTGTCACCATCCCGAGTACATGCGTCATCTCATTGTTGGGTCTGTCCGACTCGGACCTTATCTCGGCTCGTATCCGACTACGTCGAATCCGACCAGACTTTTCCAAGTCCTTGTTATCCGGTTAGCATCCAATGCCCCATGGCTAGAGAGACTGAGCCATCCACCGTGTCATATGCTAGTCTAGTTCGACGTGTGTCCACACATCTCTTACGACTAGGGACAATTTAGGATGTATCATACAACACAAGATCTCACAGACAAGTCACGTACTTGCCAACAAGTATTATTGATTACATCCAAAGACTATCTTTATTAATAAACACATAGGAAATATCATCATACCTGATTGCTTCTAGGGCATATCTCCAACAGTCTCCGACTTGCACTAGAGTCAATCAAATAGACATTGTATGCCCATAGCTCTAACGTGCCCCTCATGCTTGGGTTGTGGAAGCGGCTTAGTCAATGGAACTGCAACATTTGCATCCGTGTGAATTTTGCATAACTCTATTGAAGGAAATATGCCCTAGAGGCAATAATAAAGTTATTATTTATTTCCTTATATCATGATAAATGTTTATTATTCATGCTAGAATTGCATTAACCGGAAACTTAGTACATGTGTGAATACATAGACAAAACAAAGTGTCCCTAGTATGCCTCTACTAGACTAGCTCATTGATCAGAGATGGTTATGTTTCCTAACCATAGACATGAGTTGTCATTTGATCAATGGGGTCACATCATTAGGAGAATATTGTGATGGACTAGACCCATCCGTTAGCTTAGCACTATGATCGTTTAGTTTTACTGTTATTGCTTTCTTCATGACTTATACATATTCCTATGACTATGAGATTATGCGACTCCCGTATACCGGAGGAACACCTTCTGTGCTATCAAATGTCACAACGTAACTGGGTGATTATAAAGATGCTCTACAGGTGTCTCCGAAGGTGTTCGTGCTGTTGGCATAGATCAAGAATAGGATTTGTCACTCCGAGTGTCGGAGAGGTATCTCTGGGCCCTCTCGGTAATACACATCATAATAAGCCTTGCAAGCAAATGACTAATGAGTTAGTCACGAGATGATGTATTACGGAACGAGTAAAGAGACTTGCCGGTAACGAGATTAACTAGGTATGGTAATACCGAAGATCGAATCTCGGAAAAGTAACATACCGATGACAAAGGGAACAACGTATGTTGTTATGCGGTTTGACCGAAAAAAGATCTTCGTAGAATATGTAGGAGCCAATATGAGCATCCAGGTTCCACTATTGGTTATTGACCGGAGATGAGTCTCGGTCATGTCTACATAGTTCTCGAACCTGTAGGGTCCGCACGCTTAACGGTTGATGACAATCGGTATTATGAGTTTATGTGTTTTGATGTACCGAAGGTAGTTCGGAGTCCCGGATGAGATCGGGGACATGACGAGGAGTCTCGAAATGGTCGAGACGTAAAGATCGATATATTGGATGACTATATTCGGTGATCGGAAAGGTTCCGAGTGATTCGGGTATTTTTCGGAGTACGGAGAGTTACGGGAATTCGCCGGGGAGTATATGGGCCTTATTGGGCTTTAGGGGAAAGAGAGAAGAGGAAGGTTGCGCCCCCAAGGCCTAGTCTGAATTGGACTAAGGGGAGGGGCTGCGACCCCTCCTTCCTTCTCTTTTCTTTTCCCTTTCCTTCTCTCCAACTCCTACTACTTGGAAGGGCTCCTAGTTCTACTAGGAAAAGGGGAATCCTACTCCCGGTGGGAGTAGGACTCCCCTAGGGCGCGCCATAGAGAGGGCCAGCCCTCCCCCACCTCCACTACTTTATATACGGGGGTAGAGGTACCTCATAGACACACAAGTTGATCAGTTGATCTCTCCCAACCGTGTGCGGTGCCCCTCTCCACAGAAACACACCTCGATCATACCGTTGTAGTGCTTAGGCGAAGCCCTGCGCCGGTAGCTTCATCATCTCCGTCACCAGGCCGTCATGCTGACGAAACTCTCCCGTGAGGCCCTACTATATCAAGAGCTCGTGGGACGTCATCAAGCTGAACGTGTGCTGAACGCGGAGGCTCCGTACGTTCGGTGCTTGATCGGTTGGATCGCGAAGAAGTTCGACTACATCAACTGTGTTACTAGACGCTTCCGCTCCCGGTGTACAAGGGTACGTAGACACACTCTCCCCTCTTGTTGCTATGCATCTAGTAGATAGATCTTGCGTGATCGTAGGAAATTTTTGAAATACTAGATTCCCCAACATCTATATCACCATTTTTTATGATCTTTCGTATCAGGTGATATTTCCGATCTATGTGGATGTTCTTGTGGTGGTTCCTCGGCTCCTTGGCTTGTGCGATGGCACCAGAATTATCACAATAAAGGTCCAACGGTTTCACCGAGTCTGGGAAAATACCAAGATCATCTAGAAAGTTCCGGATCCAAACACCTTCCTTTGCAGCTTCACAAGCCGCAATGTATTTGGCTTCTGTGGTAGAATCGACCACCGTATCTTGCTTGGAACTCGTCCAGCTCACTGCTCCTTCATTCATGACATACACGAATCTAGAGTGTGATCGACAATCATCTCTATCGGTTTGGAAACTAACGTCGGTGTAACCCTTTACGACGAGCTCCTCCTCACCTCCATAAACTAGGAACATCTCTTTAGTACTTTTCAGGTACTTCAGAATAGTCTTTACCGCCGCCAGTGACTCTCACCTGGGCTGGCCTAGTATCTACTTGCTAAGCTTATTGCAAAAGCAACATCAGCCATGTACATATCATGGCATCCATGATGGATCCGATTGCCGAAGCATATAGAATCCTACTGAACCTGCTTCGCTCATCAGATGTCAAAGGACTCTGAGTCTCACTTAGCCTTATACCATGTGAGACAGGCAAGAACCCTTTCTTGGCCTCACTCATGTTGAACCGCTTCAACACTTTACCTATGTACGTGCATTGGCTCAAGCCGAGCAACCTCCTCGATCTATCTCTATAGATCTTAATGCCCAATATGTAAACCGCTTCACCGAGGTCCTTCATCGAAAACTTTCCATTCAATGATTCCTTGACCGAGTTCAGCATCGAAACATCGTTTCCGATCAGCAATATGTCATCCACATATAGTATCAAAAACACTATCGAGCTCCCACTCAACTACTTGTATAAACAAGCGTCCTCTTTGCTTTTGATAAAACCGAGACCAGTGACGACCTCATCAAAACGAATGTTCCGGCTCTAATATGCTTGTCTCAACTCATAAATGGATCTCTTGAGCTTGCACACCTTACTAGTGATAGTCGGATCGACAAAACCCTCGGGTTGTATCATATACACGTCCTTGGTTAAATTTCCATGAAGGAAAGCTGTCTTGACATCCATCTGCCATGTCTCATAATCGAAATAGGCAGCTATAGCTAGTATGATCATCACCGACTTCAGCATCGCTACCGGCGTGTAAGTCTCGTCGTAGTCCATTCCTTGAACTTGTCCATAACCTTTAGGGACAAGCCGAGCTTTGTGGATCTGAACATTTCCATCCACATCGGTTTTCTTCTTAAAGACCCATTTGCAACCTATGGCTTTTATGCCAGGTGGCGGATGAACCAAGTCCCAAACTTGATTTTCATCCATGGACTTTAATTCGGACCTCATGGCCTCCAGCCATGCCTAGGAATCTAGCTTACCATCGCTTCCGCATACGTAGCCGGCTCATTGCTTTCCAGCAACAACACATTACGCACTTTGCACAATCTTTCTAACCTCCGTGGTTCCGGTGCCGCTTCCACCTCAGGTTCCCTGATAGACTTCGGTATGATCACATCACCTGCCGAGTTGTCCCCAAGTGGTGCTCGAACTTCTTCGAGATGCACCTGCCTCCCACTAGCCTCCCGCCTGAGAAACTCTTTCTCAAGGAAGACCTTGTTTCGAGCAACTAACACTTTGTTCTCTTCGCGGTTGTAGAAGCTATATCCCAAGGTTTCCCTCGGATATCCCACGAATATGCTTTTATCCGACTTGGGTGTAAGCTTGTCTGACATAAGTCGTTTGACAAATGCGTCACAACCCCAAATCTTTCGAAAAGACAAACTGGGACTCTTCCCAGTCCACATCTCATGTGGTGTCCTATCTACGGATTTAGATGGTACTCTGTTGAGTGTAAAAGCTGCAGTTTCTAGAGCATATCCCTAGAATGACAAGGGTAAATCTGATTTGCTCATCATAGATCGAACCATGTCCAACAAGGTACGATTCCTCCGTTCCGACATGTCATTTCTCTGAGGCGTACCCAAAGGTGTGAGCTGAGGTACTATACCTTGACTTTTCAGATGATCATCAAACTCCTGGCTCATGTACTCACCTCCACGATCAGATCGTAGAAGCTTTATAGTCTTGCCGAGCTGATTCTCTACCTCGTTCTGAAAATCTTTGAACTTTTCAAAAGTTTCCGAATTGTGCATCATCAAATAGATATAGCCATATCTACTCAAGTCGTCGGTAAAAGTCACGAAGTACTGATAGCCACCTCTAGCAGTTGTGCTCATTGGACCACACACATCGCTTTGTATAAGTCGGACACCCTCTCACAACTCTTTGGAAAAGGAGACTTAGTCATCTTGCCGAGCAAGCATGATTCTCATGTCTCGAACGACTCGAATTCAGGCGAAGTTAGGAGCCCATCACTATGGAGCTTCTTCATGCGTTTCAGACTAATGTGTCCAAGCCGGCAATGCCAGAAGTATGTCGGATTTATCTCATTAGGCTTATGCCTCTTGACATTCATATTATAGACAGGTTCCGTTTCCAGATTCAAAATAAATAGCCCATCAATAATGGGTGCATCGTCGTGGAACATACCATTCAAAAATATCGAACAACCATTGTCCTTTAAATTGAATTCATAACCTTGACTCATCAAACATGAGGCGGAAATAATGTTCCGACTAAGTGCAAGAATGTAATAACAATTATTCAATTCCATAATGAATCCAGAAGGAAGCTAGAGCTGCATCGTCCCGACCTCCAACGCAGCAACTCATGCTTTGTTGCCAACCCTGATGTCAATCTCCCATTGTGGCACACGCCTAGTTCTTACCAGCCCCTGCATCGAGTTGCAAATATGAACAACCGATCCGGTATCAAATACCCAAGAGCTACTAGGTATGTCAGCAAGGTAAATGTCTATAACATATGCAACAAGTGTACCTTTGCCTGAATAAGCATTTCTGGCCTTCTTGCCATGCTCTGCAAGCCACTTGCTACAGTTCCTCTTCCAGTGATCAGTCTCCTTGCAGTGATAGCAAACGGTCTCTGGGTTTGGTTTAGACTTCGGCGCTGCGGCAGAGATTGCCTTCTCCGTGCTCTTTGCCTTCGCCTTTTTCTTAGACCAACTCTTCTTGATCTTAGCCGAGTTCTGCACCATCAACAATTGATGCGTGCCTTTCTTTATATCCTGTTCTGCCACCTTAAGCATACCATGCAATTCAGTGAGCTTCTTATCCATATCATGCATATGATAGTTCGAGATGAACGTCCCATAGTTGGGCGGAAGAGAACCCAGAACTAAATCTATAGCCAGCTCATCCAAGATCGGGAAGCCTGACCGATCAAAAGCTTGCACATATCCGATCATCTTGATCACATGTGGGCTCAGTGGATCACCTTCCTTCAGCTTACAACCATCAAGGATCGCCAGACATTGAACCTTTCGGTCCTAGCCTGAACCTGAAACATGCTCTTGAGACTCTCGATCATATCAAAATCCCCAACATCTTTGAAAAGTTGTTGCAAATCGGGCTCCATACAAGCCAGCATGAGGCAGTTGATCTCGTTTGATTCATCAAAGAGTTTCTAGTAGGCATTCCTGGTTGTGGCATTAGCAGTATCCGCAGGTTCATTTAGAAGTGGATACTCTAGAACATGTTCCTTCTTATCATGCTTGAGAACAAATCTCAAATTTCTATACCAGGTGGTAAAGTTGGTTTATCCTTTTCCAAGATTGATTTCAATGCAAAGTTGGGTTGAGCAGGTGGTGCCATTGATCAACAACAGAAAAAATATCCAATCATGAAGCAATGTGTTTATGTAGAGTAATTCAAGCCTTAAACAGAAATACTCCCACTGAAGTTAGCATCCCTCCGCAAACTCCCGGTGATTCAGGATCCGACTAGCACAAGCAACTAGTGAGCTTTAGCATCACTGCTAGCCAACATGACTATCCAGTAAGCAACTCCTTGCTAATCGTATCTCTATACGACTCCAGTCGGTCAAGTAGGTATCTCATACCCCGGCTCCCGTCCTCTTTTGCCACAAGGCCCAATACCGTTTTGATAGCCTTGTCAAGTTAACCTGATGCAGTGCATGTCCGTGTCCGACACGAACCCTTCAGTTCAAGGACACCTAGCAGCACACCAATTTTATGAGCCCAGTACTAGACGTACTTGACGTGGGAAGGTGCAACACCGGGAATGGTAATTTACTTGATATTCATGAGGGATCCTTCTACCATTCAAACATGCATAGAAATTAAGAAGCATAACAATCACAAATAAACATATATTAAGAAATAGTAGGCTCCTTCATGGATGTTCTTCAAGGTTGGCTCCGACTCCAATCACCATCCAGGAACTCCATCTTGTTTGTCACGCCGTGATGCCAAGCCACCAACCTGATCTCTATTATCCAACTACTACAATTAGTAATGAATTTACATAGAGTCACAAGTCGACACGCAGGTCGTTATACATTATAATGACAGCACTTTAGCTCCTGCCAGCTGACACACATGATGCGCATGCCATGTATAAATTACACACATGCATCACATACACATGAGCCATACTATTCACATCAAACCTGCAAAACAAAGTCATGCATAGAATCGCATTCTACAGGTTTGTCTGTCGGGTATGAAATACACGGCGCTGCACACACGATGGTCCTGCTAGCCGGTTAGCGGGTGAGGTTCGAAGGGGCAGCACCCCTCGCAGGTGCGGGCAGTGCCGAATTTTTTGATCTGACCGATCTCATCGATCATCGCGAATCCGATTCGGATTTACATTGCACTGTTAACCCCGATGGCAGATAACCGACCGGTAGGGGTAGGTTGTGTCACGACCTCATCGATCCCGGTTGACAGAAAACATAGCCTCAACGATCCCCTTGTGCAGTTGATCCCATCTACCGTGCACATAGACGAACTCATAAACGATAATATATCTCATCTGTTTCCTCCACATATCTAATATGCATACGATCTGAATCCAAATCCTATAGCAGAGGCTCTGATACCACTATTGGGTTCTACCGTAGGGTGCGTCGACTGCAAATTAAAAATTTCCTACGCGCAGAACATCCAGGAACATGCTAGGGAGATGGATCACAGATCATTACCACTAGATGCGTAGTGCCGTGCAGCGGAAGTAGAGTTGGGGCAGCGCGTTCCCGAAGTCGTCTCCTCCTCGTCCATTTCCCACATAGCCGATCGGATCCCACGAATAGGCTCGCCGAAGCGGCGCAAGTGCACCGCCTCTAACGGTATCCGCGCGTGCAGGAGGAATGTCGTGCGGCGGACTGCTAGGTCCGATCACACAACCAGTGGCGAGTGGAGGTGGCTAGTTGCAACACATGCAAAGCCCTAATGACGGCGCCAAAGCGATCAATCCAATAAGTGTGCCGCACCTCCACTATTTATAGGCATCCGTCATGTGATCAACACTTGGGCCTCGCACGGACCCTAAAGCCCAAAGTTTGTTCAGTCCGTATCCGAGTCCGAGTAGAACCAAGTCTGACTTGTGGAGTCGGATCCAACCTCACAGGTTCCTTCCCTTAAGCGCGCGACCCTTAGGTTCAAGTCGGCTTGGTCACAGTTCGGATCACCTCCGACCTGTACGGTTGGTAGCGGCCTCTCACAAGGCGTGCCGACCAGCAAGCAGACTATGAAGATGGTTACCGAACCTGTACAACATGTCACACTTCCATTCCCTTTGCCACACGATATATGTTGTTGGGCTCAAGGCGAGTCTGTCATCCTTGTGCTAGCCCGACCTCTTTCTCGTTCTAGTGATGTTGACCCAAACCGGACTATCTCATAATCCTTGTCGCATGGCCATGCTTATTATGGTCGGATCACACGAGGGGCCTAGAGTATATCTCTCCTGATCGGAGGGGCAAATACCATCTTGCTCGACCATGTCTTGCAGCATGGTTCTGGGCAAACCCAAAACCTACCTTTGTAACTACCCAGTCACGGAGTAGCGTTTGGTCGGCCCAAAGCAAGTCTGTCACCATCCCGAGTACATGCGTCAGCTCAGGCCTTTGGACATAGAACGTATGTTATACTAGAGACTCACAGATGACATATCGCTGCATCTCATAGTTGGGTCTGTCCGACTCGGACCTTATCTCGACTCGGATCCGACTACATCGAAACCGACCAGACCTTTCCAAGTCCATGTTATCCGGTTAGCATCCAATGCCCCATGGCTAGTGAGACCGAGCCATCCACCGTGTCATATGCTAGTCTAGTTCGACGTGTGTCCACGCATCACTTACGACTAGGGACCAGTTAGGATGTATCATACAACACAAGATCTCACAGACAAGTCACGTACTTGCCAACAAGTATTATTGATTATATCCAAGGACTATCTTTATTCATAAACACATAGGAAATATCATCATACATGATTGCCTCTAGGGCATATCGCCAACAACCCATCCCTGTCACTCCACCTTGGACCAATGCAACAACTGCGTCGACTAGTATTCGCACCAGCCCCTTCTCCTTCGGTGCTACAATTAGTTAACGAGGATTGCGGAGTCTCTCCAGAGAGAAAGGAGGAAGACCAGTCGGGTAACCGGGAGTCGAGATATCTTTGCAATAGAACCAAGTGGACTGCCATCCCCTAACTGACTCGGGAAACGTAATGGGAGGAAAAGTACTCCTACCCCTCATCTGAATTCCTAAACCTCCACACATCTAGATCACGTGCGTCTTTTCATCGTCGGGGTTAGCTTTCTTTACCGTCTGGGATCGACAAGTGTTTGAACAAGCCCCAGTGCGGCTGATAGCTAAGGAAGTTCTCGCACATGGAAACCAATGCGACAAGGTACGATATTGTGTTGGGAGGGAAGTGGTGAATCTGAGCATCGAAGAAATGCAAAAAAACGGAAGAACAGATGGGGAGGCAGAGAAAATCCTTGGTCGACGTGGGTGGTAAGGACTACGCACTCACCATCGCGTGGCCGGGGCTCAGATTCATTCCCCGGCAGCCTCCAGGATCCATGAGCAATCAGGTTGTCGTAGGCGAGGTTCTCCAAGTCCTCCCTCACGATGGTGGAGCGGATCCAGTCCCCCTGGATCCAACCAGGCGGTAGACCGGACCGCGATGACGACCCCCTCGCTATCTTCTTGCCCTTCGTCGCTGCCGTCGCCTTCTTCGCCGCATCCCTTTCCTTTCACCATGGAGGTGGACCTCGAGCAGGCCGGACGGAAGCGTCGGAAGCAAGGAGGAGCGAGGTGGAGAAGCAGAGAGGAAGGGGATCGAATGGAATGCACAGTGCTTTGCATCGGCCCACGCGCTCTTTATGGGGTTGCTTCCGAGTCCCTGACCGGTGGGCCCGAGCGATCTTATCGCATCCCGTAACAAGTGTTGGCTCAATACGTGGCGAAAAAGGCGGCACAAAGATCGAGGAGTCTCTACCTACCAGTTCCGTTTACTATGCCACGTCCCATCCCGCGCGCTTCTCCCAAAATTCGAATCTTGTGAGATCCGGGGACCGCAGAGTGTCCAATCGCGTCAAAGATTTCGCACTCAAGTACACTCAAAATCTCAAAAGCATTCCAAACCTCGGTGTGCTTTCCAAACCTCGGTGAAATGCCTCCGAAGCATTGAAGCCAGAATCGATCAAGGCGACTATTGCAGGGCTAAAAGTACCGGTGTGATTTCCAAACCTCGGTGAAATGCCTCCGAAGCATTGAACCGAGTCGGAACCAACTTCAACCCTTCTGCACTTAGGCTTCAATCCATTCTGGGGCTAATGACAATGACACGTACCTGGGGTAGGGTCATAGGCCTGACCTAGACACCTTTCCCAAGGACACTTCCCTGAAGTCAAAGACATTCAAAGTCTAAAGGAAGATACCGACTGAAACCGCTTTGAAGCATAACCCACTCGACGAAGATTCCACTCGGATATCTCAATTCCACTCGACCACAACAATGTCACTCGACCATATGAAGAAACATTCAGAATATAGAAGATCTAAAGCCGTCCTAGGATGGCAACGGTCAGGCGTTTACTCTGATCATTAATAGCTGGCGTTACCAGTAACGCCCCTGTCTTAACTTGCATTGAACCATGTGTATAACCGAGTGCTAGAGGGGCCTGGTGCACTCTATATAAGCCACCCCTTCCTCTGGCACAAGGGTTCTCACCCCCTGTAACTTTCACGCATAATCCAATCGACAAGCCTCTGAGGCACCAAGATGTAGGGCTGTTACCTCCTCCGAGAGGGGCCTGAACTCGTAAACCTGCATGTACAACCTCACCGTAGCTAGGACCTTGCCTCTTCTTACATACCCCCTACTCTTACTGTCAGTCTCACTCCCACAACATGATCCGGACGCCCCAATGGCATCTGAGGTATGCGCGGGGCCGGGCCCTGCTAACACAGAACGCTAAAGCAAGCAGAAAGGAAGATAGCGAAACTCTAACAAAGTATTACAAAACATATTGCCTCTCAAAGGTTCAAAGCGAAAGTTCTTACGCCTCCACGGGGCATGATAAATGTTGCAGGGATAAAACAGGAAGCAGCGGCGCCCCCGTCCTCTTCTTCAGCCCTAGATGACACCATCGCCCGCCAGGGGTGACCCGTCGTCAACAACATCGTCGCCGTCTCCTCCGTCATCTCCCGCTGCCGTGGCTGTGGAGTCAAACGGACGAAACTGCTGTAGCAGAGCATCCACCTACTCCTTCACGACCTCGGCAGTGGCACCTTGAGGCTCGGGAGCCGCGGGCTCAAGCAGGGCACCAAAGTCGAAGTTGGTGTCTCGGAGGTAGAGGTGGTGGTAGATTCTCATCGTGACCGAGGTGGAAAAGGCGCAATCCTCCGCCTCCACCAAGGGGCCCAACCCGGCGACAACACCCTCAAGCAACATGGCGAGCCTGGGGAGCAGTCCGGCGGGGCCCTCCTCTGGTCTTGCCAGCGGCTTCTTATACCTTGTTCCGTAAAGGGGTCGCAGGGAAATGCAGAGTCGAGTCTCTTCTCAAGGGAGACGAAGGCGTCGTACTTCACGATGGCTGCCTTATCAGCCTCGGCAAGGGACCTCCGGGCTACTTCCACCTCCTTCTCTAGCTTCTCCAGGCGGCTACGCTCCATAGCCTGTTCCTAGGCTGTTTGCTCCTGTTCGGCATCACGGTCGTCAAGCGCCGCCGTACGAGCCTTCAGCTCCTTCTCCTGCTCTTCAAGACAGCGGGCGTCATCAATGCGCTTGTCGGTGAGGGTCTTCAGCTCGGCCTCCACCGCATGACAGCGTTCCTCAGCATCCTTTGCGTCGGTCCGCGCCACGTCGCGCTCAGCCGCGGCAACGCCAGCCACCTTCTTGCTCTCTTCAGCGACGGCCTCAGCCTCGCTCCAGGCTGTCTTGACGGACGAGTTAGGCTGGAGCCACCCCGAGATCAGCCCCAGATGTCCAAGTGGTCACCATCGCAAAGATCGAACCAAAGCTGGTTTAGTGCGGCGAAGGTATCCTCCAAGGCGCGGGGCATGGTTGCAGCGTCATGGCCCGCTGGCATGATGGCTTGAGGAGAAGACGTCGCCGGCGCCTGGGTCGGCGGAGCAACATGAACATGGACGGCAGGGGGCATCTAAGCCTTTGCACCCTCAGCAAGGTCGCCAGGGGCTGGCGGCTCCAGCGTCAGCCTAGCCACGCCTGTGGCCGTCTCCTGAGCTTGGGCCTCCGACACCCGAGAGGCATGCCCAGGTGCAGGCCAGCGCAAGGTGGCCCCTTCCTTCCGCACTAGAGTCACTGTAGCAGCAGCAAAAGGCGCGACCTCAGAAGGCCAGGCCTCATCCTTCCTCTTCTTCGTCAATGGCGGCGGCCTGGCCGTCAGGAGGAGGACGCCTTGAGTACAGTACCCAAAACAGAAGCAGAAATAAGGTAAGATACTTACTGGTTTATAGCGATGTACATCCTCTTCTTGGACAGGAGCGAGGTGGCCCCAAGCTTCTCGGCCACAAGACTCGTCGCGCCCTTGGGGGCGGGCGAGTCCATGGGAGCAGACCCTGAGGAACCAGCGATCGGCGGCGAGGCGGAAGTATCACCCCGGAGAGGTGGGACCGCCACGCCCTTCTTCGGGGCCCCACGTGTTAGCCTCTTCAAGGGGGTGACCCCGTACCTGGTGGTCACCCCAGCGGAGCGCGGTGATCGCTCTATCAAGTGCTCGCCGACGTCATCATCATCAGAGAAGCCACAAAGGAGCTTGCTCTATCGAGGAGGATAAGTCTCGGCCGTATCCTCCAGGGTCGCCTCCGAGTCATCCCCCCTCCCCATCGGAGCTCTCGCCGGAGGACACCGGCACCAAGGGAGGAGGGGCATGGGGGCTCATCGGCGGCACGAGCCCTCGCTCATTGAAGACGGGCATGGCGGCGACTTCGCTTGCCCAGTCGCCACGGCTGTACAACGGAATGTAGTCGTCCGGAAGGTCACCAGGGTCCTTCTCGAGCAGGACGTGCATGAACTTGTCCAGTTCCTTGTTAGTCAGGGCCTCTGGGTGCAGCTGGAGCTTGTTACCCTCGCCCCGGAGGCTCCACAAGGGGCGCGAGCGCGCTTGAAGTGGAGCCAGACGCTGCCTCATGAACTCCTTTACAAGCAAGGCCCATGTCAGCCTCCCCTTTGTCAGCTCCTTCGTCATCGTCTCCAACAACTGCTCCGCCCAGGTGTCGATGAGTTTCTCATGAGCCCATCGGGCCAGCTTCTTTGGCGGCACAAGTGGCAGCTCTAGCCAAACATGGGAACGCTTGGCATCCATGAAGACCCACTTGTTCCAGAAGTCGTCCACCTTCTTCTTGGACTTGGAGATCATGTTTCCGGGGTGGACCGCGATGAACCTGAGGCTCCCAGAGCACTAGTCAGTGCCGCCCCAAAGATAGAAGAAATGGTGGAACAACGCAATAGAGGGCATCATCTCGACGAATGCCTCGCAGTAGAAGGCAAAGATCGACAGGAGAAAGGTGGAGCTAGGGTGGAGATGAAGGGCATGTATCCGGTAGTGACTGAGGATGGCGAGGAAGAAACTGGAGAAAGGGGGACAAGCCCAGCAAAGATGTTATGTAGGAAGAGGGGGTAGAAGGTCTCACCCAAAGATTCCGGCTTGGTGGAGCCCAACCGGACCACCGTCTCCCCTCCCTCATTGTGGCTGGACACCAGCAGAGGGATCACGGTGGTGAGGTCCTTCTCCTTGGTTATGGCGGAGATGCTGAGGGCCGGCTTAGGATTGGGGGTCGGACCCGAGGTAGAGGCAGCGGGCTTTGTTTTCTCGGTGGCCTTTAGCGTCGGACTTGGGGGCAGGACTCAACAGATCTGGAGGGCCTCGCGACGAGAAGGGAAAGGGGATCTAGAGAAAGACGAAAGGAAGGCGGCAAAGGTTTGGACGCGAGAGCCAGCCTTTTTTCCAGCCCAGAACGGTTTCCGACGCAGCATGGGGAAGTGGAGATGCCCACGTCCAATCCAGGCGCCACGCGTCAGTTAGGTCCATAGGCAGTTGGGGTCTACGACGCTTCGCCCTTGCCCTTTGGCTTCGCCTCGAAGCCAAGTTCGAGCACGCCTTGGGCTCGGGGGCTACTGTTAATGTTCTAGGAACTGGGGTACCCAGACTTGCCTGCCTGTGGCCCATGACGTGGCTCCATCACCGACCTGGTATGGCCCATCTCCAGCATCGACACTCAAGACCTTCGCGAGGGGCCAAGCCTCGCGAGGCGGACGACACCAAGACCTCTGGAAGGAGCAGTCTCACTAGGCTGGCTCCCGAGGAGCGAAGATCTCTATGCAAGCCCCCACCTCGCGAGGCTCAGATGACGCAAGCCATGGCGACCAAGGCCAGGCGGGCACCATCGGGAGCAGGACAGCAGGTTTCCTCTTTGGTGCTAAAGAGGCAAGCGCAGGCACGGAGTCCCGAGGAATCAGCCAAAGGTTTCCATTTCCATGCAACAAGACCAGGACAGCAGGACGAAGGTCATCATCGAGCCCATCGCGGCGTCAGGATCAGAGGCTTTGCAGGCGAAGACCACCTTTCGTCAGGATAAGATGTACTAGTTGTCTCCCTTAAAATTTGGACGTTTTGGGATCCCTTCCTACCTACATTTTGGGGGAAGAGGACTAAGGCCTCTATGAATACGGCTTAGCCACCATCATAAAAGCGGACCCCTAGGATCCGGATCGAGAGGGGTCGGATCGATTATCACCCACGCACCCAAGAACACACCTCCTGAGGTTGTTCAACCACTGTACTAGTTCTTCCTCAGCCCACCATGAGGCAATCCACCACATTACAGGAGTAGGGCCACTCACCGCTAGATGGCCTGAACTTGGGTAAACTTCCTTGTGTCATTTTCCTTCTTGTTCATCGAGCTAGTTCGTAGAGACGGTGAGTAGGCAGATAAGGGAAGTTGAGTTCTTCGCACGCACCCGAGTGTTCGAACTTAACAAGGGTTTTGGGGAACCCCGAATCCGACAGTATTAGAACAAAGATATGACTCTATATGAATGCCTCCGGCGGTGTACCGGGATGTGCAATGATCAAGAGTGACATGTATAAAAAATATGAACGGTGGCCTTGCCACAAATACTATGTCAACTACATGATCATGCAAAGCAATATGACAATGATGATGTGTGTCATAATAAACGGAACGATGAAGTTACATGGCAATATATCTTGGAATGACTATGGAAATGCCATAATAGGTAGGTATGGTGGCTTTTTTGAGGAAGGGTATAAGGTGGTTTGATGCACCGGCGAAAGTTGTGCGACACTAGAGTGGCTAGCAAGGTGGAAGGGTGAGAGTGTGTATAGTCCATGGACTCAACATTAGTCATAAAGAACTCACATATTTATTGCAAAAGTTTATTAGCCCTCGAAGCAAAGTACTACTATGCATGCTCCTAGGGGGGAGGTTGGTAGGAGTTAATCATTGCGGGCCCCCGACCTTCACATAAAGGTAAACAATCAAGACACAAGCGTTTCAATTCAGTTACACAGTTAGGAGACCACACGTGCATGCTACGGGAATCATGATCCTTAACACAGTTATTTCCTCAACCCTACAATTTACTACTAGCATGATTCTAATATTACCATCCTCATATCTCAAAACAATCATACTTTTTATATGGAAGTTTTTATTATATCTCCTTTGGATGTCAACCATATTAGGACTAAATTCATAACCCAAGCAAATTACCATGCTGTTTTAGAGACTCTCAAAATAATATAAGTGAAGCAAGAGAGTTCAACAATTTATATAAAATAAAACCACCGCCGTGCTCTAAAAAGATATAATTGAAGCAGTAGAGCAAAATTGCCTAGCTCAAAAGATATAAGTGAAGCACATAGAGTATTCTAATAAATCACGATTAAAGTGTGTCCCTCTCAAAAGGTGTGTACAGCAAGGATGATTCTAGCAAACTAAAAAGCAAAGACTCATATCATACAAGACGCTCCAAGCAAAACACATATCATGTAGTGAATAAAAATATAGCCTCGGGTAAAGTTACCAATAGATGAAGACGAAAGAGGGGATGCCTTCCCGGGGCATCCCCAAGCTTAGGATCTTGGCCGTCCTTAGATATTACTTTGGGGTGCCTTGGGCATCCCCAAGCTTAGGCTCTTACAACTCCTTCTTCCATAGTCCATCAAATCCTTACCCAAAACTTGAAAACTTCACAACACAACACTCAACAAAAATATCGTGAGCCCCGTTAGTAAAACAAAGCAAATAATTACTCAAGGCACTGTTGTAATATTATTATTATTTTATATTGGTGTAATATCTACTGTATTCCAACTTTCCATGGTTCATACTCCCCGATACTAGCCATAGATTCATCAAAATAAGCAAACAACACATAGAAAACAGAATCTGTCAAAAATAGAACAGTTTGTAGCAATCTGAAAACTTCGCATACTTCTGTAAATATATTTTTTAAATGAGGACGACGTGGGGAATTTGTATATAAATTTCGTGTGAAAATTTCATAAGGTTTTAACGTTCCAGCGAATTATTGAATTTTTTGCATTGGGCAAAAAAGTTTCTGTTTTTCAGCAAAATCAAATCAACGATCACCATAAGCCATCCAGAAGGTCTTAATGGCCCAAACACTAAATTAAACACAAAAACACAAATAATGTGTGAAAAATTGCAAAACAAAACCAAAAAGCAAAAAATAAAATTGGGTTGCCTCCCAACAAGCGCTATTGTTTAACACCTTTAGCTAGGCATAAAACACGAATAGATCTAGGTATTCTCATCTTCCGTATGCAACTCTTTTCTCATCAAATCCTCTAAAACTTGTCTTAAGAAATCTATCATTTCCTTTATTTCCCTCCTAGTAGATGAACTTAGATCATGAAAAGGCCTTTGATTGGTGATTTTAACATTCATAAACCCATAGTCGGGATCATCACCGTGTATATCATCATATAAAATACGTAGCTCATTTCTAACGTGTTCCTTCATCATTTTATTCAACCAATTCCTATCAAATCCTACATAAATTCCCCTAGTCATCCAATCAAATTCCTCAAAGGCTTCAAGATACAAAGATAGAGATATTTCTGAATGGGGTACTCTTCTCCTAAGATTTTCACTATAAGATTGATAATCCCTAGATTCCAAACTACACATAGTTTCTTTATCATGAAGGATATCTATAATTGGAGGGTGTTCGACATCCTTTTTATAGAAAGCAAAGATATCCCTGGCTTCTTGTATTATAAAATCAAATTCACGCATAAGGATAATAGTGGCAATCTTCTTAGCTATTGGATGATTAATATTAGGAAGTTCGTAAAACACTGTTTGCAAAGCAGGATGAAGATGCACAAATTTTCTTTCTAGTTTCTCAACGAGCATAACAATAGCATCCGCATAACAATTTGTCACAAGAAGAATAGATCTTTTGTTAATAGGCATGGGTGCCGTGCAATCAAAAAAGTCTTGGATAATACTCTTTCCAATAATATTACCATCACCCACACGAAACTTTTGTTTTGTAGTTGGGAGGAGTTTATCTGCGCTCCTAAGAATAATATTCAAGTTTTTCCTCAAGATTTTCTGCGATAACCTCCCCAATTTTAGACATGGTGGTAGAAAACAAAACTACCAAACGGGCCAGCGAAGAAGACGAATGGAAGAAGGACAAAAAAAAGGCAAATATTTTCAAAAATCATTTTAGAAGTGAGGGAGAGGAAAACGAGAGGTGAATGGCAAATAATAAAGTGCGAGAGATGAGAGTTTTATGAAGTGTACTTGGTATGTCTTGACTTGGCATAGATCTCCCCGGCAACGGCGCCAGAAATTCTTCGTGATACCTCTTGAGCTTGCATTGGTTTTTCCCTTGAAGAGGAAAGGGTGATGCAGCAAAGTCGAGTAAGTATTTCCCTCAGTTTGAGAACCAAGGTATCAATCCAGTAGGAGGCAACGCTCAAATCGCCAAATACCTGCACAAACAATCAAACAACTTGCAACCAACGCAATAAATGGGTTGTCAATCTCTTCATGGTTATTTGCAAAAGTGAGATTTGATAGAGATGGATAAACTGTAAAGTACATATTTTTGCTATTTTTAGTTTATAGATTGGAAAGTAAAAGAATGCAAAATAGTAGATCGGAAACTTATAAGATGGAAAATAGACCCAGGTGCACTAGGTTTCACTAGAGGCTTCTCTCATAATAGCAAATATCACGGTGGGTAAATAAATTATTGTCAAGCAATTGATAGAAGAGCGCATAATTATGAAGATATCTAAGGCAATGATCATGAATATAGGCATCACGTCCATGTCAAGTAGACCGACTCCTGCCTGCATCTACTACTATTACTCCACACGTCGACCGAAACAATTCTGCATCTAGAGTATTAAGTCCATAAAGAACAGAGTAATGCATTAAGTAAGATGACATGATTGTCACAACCCTAGTTCTGGTATGCACTAGGTTAGCCTTGTTGTTGCATCATGTTTAAAATTTCAAATGAAATTGAAATGAGGACTTGTGAAACCCTCAGAAACCCTATTGAAAATGACCCAAATAAAAGTTGCTCCAAAAGGGTCCAAGAAAATGTTCTTGTGGCCCTCTAAAAATATTGGTCAGAGATAAAAATCAAGCCAATATTATTAGGAGCTCATAAGTATTTATTTTGGGCATTTGGAATTAATGCAATAGTTATTTGCATTGGATATATATATATATTATATATTTTATATATGTCCAAAATTCTGGTTGTTTATTTTTAGGGGCTTGGGTTAATTTCTAGGTCCCTGTAAAATAAATATGTCAGAAGAAAATAATTGATTTAATTTAGATATTAAATCAATACAAATTTCAGAAAAATAGAAAACAGAAAGGAAATAAAAAGGATAGAGCCTTACCTGGGCCACTTGCTGGCCTGGCACTGGGCCGGCCCAGTTGCCAGTCGTCGTCCTCCTGGCGACGACAGGAGGCCGAGCGTGTGGCCGGCGCGCGCTCACGGCGGGAGCGCCACGCCACCTACCTGCCTCACTCCCCTCGCCGCCTAGCCGCTTCTGGAGGAGCCACGCGATCTCCCCGATCCTCCCTCACTCTTCTGGATCCCTCCCCTCTCCTCTATCTCCCTCTCTCGCAGCTCCCGAACGTCGCCGTCGCCGTCGATCGCCGTAGCCGTAGCCACTGCCCTCCCCTCGCCCCTCCGAGTAGCCCGAGAGCTCCGCCACTTCACCCTCGTCCTCTCCGTCAAGCCACCAGACGCCGGACGCCCTGTGGAGCCGCCGTCGTCATCGTCTTCCTCCTCGGACGCCGACGATCGCCGCCGTCGATTCGCCGTAGCAGAAGCGTCCCCGAGCCCACTAGGCTACTCCGTCGCCTCACCGTTAGCTCCTCTATCTTTCCCCCCTATCCTCGCCGTCGTCTGCGGCCTCTAGCCCCTACCACCGCAGTTGCCCGACCTCAGCGCCACCGGCGATGCCGCCACCGTGGCCACAGCCACCCAAACTCCAAGCGGAGCACGCCACCGCGTCCGCCGTTTCACCAGGAGCCCGTAGCGCCCCTCCGTAGGTCTCCCCGTGCCCTGTAGCCCCAGACCCGACGAGGGCCGAACTCCGGGGCCGCCGCGAGCTCATTTCCGGCGAGCTCCGGCCGTCCCAGCTGCTGCTGCTTGCGGGAATGGACGCGGACGAGCTCCAGCAGCTCGCCCGTGGTCTCAGCTGCTCAAAAGACCCCCGGAGCAGGAATCCCGAAGCCCTCCGCCGCGTTTGCTGCCGCCGGCGGCTAAACGCCGGCGTGCTAGCCGTAGTTTGACCAGGGTTTGACCCCCTGGGTCAATGACAGGTGGACCCCCACCCCTTTTAGTTAGTTGACTAATTAGTTAAATTAATTAGTTTTGTTAATTAGTTTAGCCACTGACATGTGGGCCCAGCCCTGCTGATTTTTCTGTTAGGATTATTTTAGAGTTAATTAACTCAGTTAGTTAACTGAGTAACTGACCAGTGGACCCCACTGTCAGGTCTGACTCTGGACCAGCCCCTTTGACCTGCTGATGTCATGCCTGTGTCATGCTGACGCAGTAATCCAGTTCTGTTTATTTAAATAAATCTTAAATGATTTATTTAATTCAGAATTTGGCTTAAACTTCAAAAAATCACAGAAATTCAACCGTAGCTCGGAATGAAATAATTTATATATGAAAAATTATCAGAAAAATTCAATCTATCCATCTGTACCATTTTCATGCATGACAAATGAAGTTAAACCTACTGTTTATATGAAAACACATATATGGCATTTTACAATACTTATTAAAGAGTTACATTTGAACCCTTGGTTCAAATGGAGTTCAACCAATTAAAATGCTAGTTGCATTAGCTTAGACAACATCATAACTTCATGCCATATTCATGCATCATATTGTTGCATATGCTTGTGTTTGACTGTCGGCACCGTTCTTCTTGATAGGTCCAGCTCCGGAGATCGATCCAGAGTACCTGTCAGAGGAGCAGTGCTCTACACGTTGTTTCATCAGGCAAGCAAACCCCCTTGTTCATTCCGATACAACCCCTTTCTCGCTCCTGCTCCCTGTTATTGCATTAGGACAACAACGATCTCAACTGCTACTTTATTCTGCGGTAGTTGAACCCATTCCTCTGCATGACCTGTCTTTCCACAGTAAATAGTTGAAACCCACTAGCATGTGTAGGAGTTGATTGAAGCCATGATGTGATCTTACCATGCCTTGCTTGCTATTGCTTAGTGTGTGTCAGGTCTAATTCATCGGGAATGAATTGGAGTGAAATGATATGTTCTGATGCTGAGGGTTAAGCGTGTGAACGCGATTTGGTAAAGGTAGCGGTGAGAGGCCATGTAGGAGTACATGGTGGGTTGTCTCACTGGAACCGTCCCTAAGAACTGAGTTTTGTGTATGTTGTCCAATGACCAGCTACTACCACGCATTGGAATGCTTAAGTGCCCCTCTCGACTTATTAACCGACTTGGTCTCTGTCCAGGAGTTGCAACTAGTTTCTGGTGTTTGTAGGTAGTGTTAGTAGTCTACCAAGTGGCACTCGGCCAGTGGGCTTGGGACAGACTAGGCACCGTGGCACGGTGTACCAAGCGTAGATCCACTCGGCGAGGTGGGCTTGGGAACCCTGCGCACATCATTTGGGGCCGTGAGCGACGCCCCGGCCGGATCTCCCCACGGATGGAACCCGAATAGGCGATAAACCTGGACTAGAGTCTTGTGTGGTTAGTCAGGTCGTGGCCGACACCCTCGCCAGGCTTCCGCTTGAAGGTTGCCGAGATACACGAGATGTACCTGGCGGTAAGTGGCGAGAGCGTGTGTGAAGAAGTACACCCCTGCAGGGTTAATAGCCGGGTCCATGGATATGGACTTCTTGGATGCTTACGTGGTACATAGACAACTTGAAGTGGATACTCTAAAATACTCAAGACAAGTGTGAGTGCTATGGATGGCTTTCTCGTAGGGAGACGGGAATGAATCCATAGTGGTGTATTGTGTGGTGCTTAGTGGACTCGTGTGCGCCACCCCAAAAGTGTTACCAGCAATCGTAGAATAGGATAGCCACTGAGTCAAAGCTGGCTTGCTGCAACTAAACCCCACTTTGCCATCTTGATACAAGTGCATGTATGATAGGATCTGATGTAAGTCTTGCTGAGTACCTTTGTACTCATGTTTGCTTAATTTATGTTTTGCAGATAGGATTGATGTCTCACTAGTAGTTCCGCTTGGACTTCGACAAGTAGCTTGATACCTCAGCTACGATCTTGGACGAGTGTTGTAGATACTCAGGCTCTTCAACCTTTTTCATTTGTAGATGTCTGTACTCAGACATGTTGTGCTTCCGCTTGTTGCTTGTATGCTCTGAATGTTGGGTCGTGAGACCCATGTTTGTAATACTTGGCTCCTCGGAGCCTAATGAATAAATACTTTGTTTATTAGAGTCTTGTTGTGATGCCATGTTGTATTTGCACATATTGAGCATATTGTGTGTATGTTATTGAAATGCTTGGTATGTGTGGGATCCGACACCTAGTTGTTTACCCTTGGTAGCCTATCTTACAGGGAAATGTCTCCTAGTGCTTCCACTGAGCCTTGGTAGCTTGCTACTGCTCCGGATCACTTAGGCTGACCGGCATATGTCCTTCTTCGTTCCTGTGTCTGTCCCTTAGGGGAAATGTCACGCGTTGTTCCTTTAAGTCCTTGTAGCTTGCTACGACTTGGGTTCATACGTTGATGACCGACACATTCGTTGCTGGGTCATGAATGCGTGTCTCTGTAATTTAGTGCCACTTTTGGTTTATAACTGGTCATGTCGGCCCGGGTTCTCTATCATATGGATGCTAACGTCACTATCATATACGTGAGCCAAAATGCGCAAACGGTCCCGGGCCAGGTAAGGTGGCACCCGTGGGGATACCGTGCGTGAGGCCACAAAGTGATATGGTGTGTTACATGCTAGATCGGTGTGACTTAGGATCGGGGTCCCGACAGCGTTGGTATCAGAGCCTGACTGCCTGTAGGATTACCAAGCCCAAATGGTCGAAGTTGAGTCTAGAAATTCTTTTAGTTATATAAGGGAATTGATTGTGGAAGGGAACGTAAGGCTCTTTTTACTCCTTATACCTCATGTCTTCTGATCTGAGTCATCTTACCTTTCCTACGGGGTTAAGGAACTAGGCTTTCTCTTCCGTCTATCAGGATCACGAGTTACTACTCCGTAGTCCCTTAGGATTGGTTGATCAGAGTTCTACTCCTGTTTTCAAGTTCCTCCGGTGAAGTTGTTTTAGTACTATCACAGTACCTTGAGTGATGATGTTGAGATGTTGAACTACCCTTTGTTAGCAGGATGTCTCATTCTGAGCATTTTACTGCCGTTATGCTGCCGGAATTATCCTAGTAGTTCGAGAGATACTAATTTCTTGTTCTACCTTATGCATCCTATAGTTGTTGATGTTTCCGTCTTCGGTTTCGCTTCTCAGGATGTCTTCAGTTAAGCGAAGCTCAGCTGCTCGTAGACAGAACCACGGAGATGGTAGGGATGAGGAGGATCCTCCCGACCAGCCTTCGTTGGCAGAGTTAATGATAGAGATGGAGAGAAACAAGCGTGAGTCTAACCGCCTGTTGGCACGTATTGAAGAGAACACCGCACAACAGTGCAAGGAATCAACCACCATCCATGACTTCATTCGTCTGAAACCACCCACCTTTCATCATTCCATTGAGCCACTCGATGCAGATGACTGGCTCCGTAGTATCACTCACAAACTGCGTTCTGCGAACGTAGCTGAAGATGACAAGGTCATCTATGCCACTTATCACTTGGAAGGTCCTGCTAGTCTTTGGTGGCAGAACTATGAGGCCATGATTCCAGCTGACCAGATTCCTACCTGGAGAGATTTCACCGAGGCTTTTCGTGAGCATCATATCCCTCAAGCCCTTATCGATCGTAAGAGAGAAGAGTTCTGTAGTCTTACACAGGCTAAGATGGCTGTTGATGCTTATAGTCGAGAGTTTGAGAACCTCGCCCGCTATGCTACAGAAGAAGTGTCCACGGACGCCAAGAAGCAGGCTAGGTTCCGGAAGGGTCTCAACCCCAAACTGCGTCGTGATCTTCACTTGCATCATTGCAACACATTCCAGGCTCTTGTGAACAAGGCCATCAATGCAGAGACAGCTTAGCTCACTTACGATGAGTCTCGTAAGCACACCCTTGATTTGGGAACTTCCTCCGGTTCTAGTTCTCAGAAGCGCCGGATTTGGGTTCCGAACTCTGTTCTTCCACCCATTTATCCTTCGAGGCCATCTCGTATGGTACCTCTTCCAGTTCAGCAGTATGCTCCACCCAGGTTTATTGATGGACCGTTTGTCAATACGGGTCCACGTCCTACCTCCAGGATTTGTTACAAGTGCGGAGAACCGGGACACATCGCCCGTATTTGCACTCAGACCCGTGTTGCTCCATCCCAGTCCGAAAAATCTGTTAGACGTGATAAATCATCATGCAAGATGATCAGTGTTAAGTCAGCTCCCATCGAACATGGACGTGTGCATCACGTCTCAGCCAATGACGCTCATGATGATCCAGATGTCGTTCTTGGTACACTTCTTGTCAATTGTCATCCGGCATCGGTTCTATTCGATACTGGAGCATCTCATTCTTTCATTTCCGAAAGTTATGCCCGTTTGCACGACATGTCATTTTGTGATATGCCTTCCCCACTACTTATTCAAACTCCTGGATCCAAATGGCAAACTTCTAGTGTAAGCCATGGTAATGAAATCCTTGTCGACAGACTTGTGTTCCTTGCATCACTTGTAGCCCTCAAGTCTTCAGATATTAATATCATCTTGGGTATGGACTGGATGACAGCTCATCATGCCAAGATTGATTGTTTCACTAGGTCTGTTCAGCTTACACAACCATCTGGTAAGACAGTCACCGTCACCACTAGAGTTGCAAAGCGTCAACTCTATTCTCTTAATGCCAGCCCTCTCCCAGATCTTGAAGATGTTCCGGTAGTTTGTGACTTTCCGGATGTCTTTCCAGAGGAACTGCCAGGTGTTCCACCCGATCGAGATGTAGAGTTTGTTATAGAGCTTATCCCAGGAACCGCTCCAATCTCTAGGAGACCCTACAAAATGGCACCCTTAGAACTAGTCGAGCTTAAGAAACAACTTGATGAGTCCTTGCAAAAGGGTTTCATCCGTCCTAGTTCTTCTCCCTGGGCTTGCCCCGTCCTCTTTGTCAAGAAGAAGGATGGTACGGATCGGATGGTTGTAGATTATCGTCCCGTTAATTTGGTCACGGTAAAGAACAAGTATCCGCTTCCCAGGATCAACGACCTGTATGATCAGCTCGCTGGATCCTCAGTCTTCTCCAAGATGGATTTGAGGTTAGGATACCATCAAATCAAGATTAGAAATGGGGACATACCCAAGACGGCTTTCGTCACTCGTTATGGTCAGTACGAGTACACCGTCATGTCCTTCGGTCTAAAAAATGCTCCAGCCACCTTCTCCCGCTTGATGAACTCGATCTTCATGGAGTACTTAGATAAGTTCGTCGTGGTTTATCTCGATGATATTCTTATTTACTCGAAAAACGAGGAAGAGCATGCCGAACATCTTAGACTTGTTCTAGAAAAACTCAGAGAGCACTGCCTTTATGCCAAGTTCTCCAAGTGCGAATTTTGGTTGCCAGAAGTGACCTATCTTGGCCACGTAATCTCTGGTAAGGGCATTGCTGTCAACCCCGAGAGAGTTCAGGCCGTTCTTGATTGGACTCCGCCTGAAACAGTTAAACAAGTTAGGAGTTTCCTTGGTCTAGCCAGTTATTGTCGCCGCTTTGTTGAGAACTTCTCTAAAGTGGCCAAACCTCTCACGGAACTTCTTAAGAAAGATAAAAAGTTTGAGTGGTCCCCACAGTGTGAGCACAGTTTTCAGGAACTGAAAAGACGCCTGACTTCTGCTCCCATACTTGTGCCACCGGATTTCACTAAGGACTTTGTTATCTACTGTGATGCCTCACGACAGGGACTAGGTTGCATTCTTATGCAGGAGCGTTGTGTGATTGCTTATGCATCTCGACAGTTGCATCCACATGAGGAGAATTATCCTACACATGATCTAGAACTTGCAGCCGTAGTCTATGCACTTAAGACCTGGCGACATTACCTTCTTGGTAATCGTTGCGAGATCTACACCGATCACCAGAGTCTCAAGTATATCTTCACCCAACCAGATTTGAACCTTAGGCAAAGACGTTGGTTGGAATTGATCTCCGATTACGACTTAGGGATTACCTACACCCCAGGCAAGGGCAATGTCATGGCTGATGCGCTAAGTCGTAAATCCTATTGCAACAATCTCATGTTGCAGCAGGGCCAACCACTTCTCCATGAGGAATTATGTAAGCTTAACCTTCACATCGCTCCTCACGGATTCCTTTCTACCTTGGTGGCGAAACCTACCCTTGAGGATCAGATTATTTCTGACCAAAAGTTTGATAGGGGTGTTATCCACATCAAGAGGAACATTAAAAAGGGAGTTGGTGGATGTTTCGCTATGGATGATCGAGGTGTTGTTTTCTTTGAGAATCGCTTGGTAGTTCCCAAGAAGCAACATCTTCGGCAATTGATTCTTAAAGAGGCTCATGAATCTCCTCTCACGATTCATCCCGGTAGTACTAAGATGTATCAGGATCTACGCCAGAGATTCTGGTGGACTAGGATGAAGAGAGAAATTGCTGAGTTCATTGCTAAATGTGATGTATGTCGTCGCGTTAAGGCAGAACATCAAAGACCTGCTGGCACCCTTCAGCCTCTAGCTATTCCTGAGTGGAAATGGGATAAAGTTGGTATGGACTTCATCACCGGCTTTCCGAGGACCAAGAGAGGGAATAATGCTATCTTCGTAGTCATTGATCGCCTCTCCAAAGTGGCTCACTTCCTACCTGTTCGAGGGAGTATCACTGCTAGTCAGCTTGCTGACTTGTATATTTCTCGAATAGTGTCACTTCATGGTGTCCCACTAGAGATCAATTCAGACCGTGGTAGTCTTTTCACTTCTCATTTTTGGGAGAGTTTCCAGACTACCATGGGCACCCATCTTTCTTTCAGTACCGCTTTCCACCCTCAGTCAAGTGGTCAAGTGGAACGGGTTAACCAAATTCTCGAAGACATGCTTAGAGCTTGTGTTATCTCTTTCGGTATGGATTGGGAGAAATGTCTTCCTTTCGCCGAGTTTGCTTATAACAATAGCTATCAATCCAGTCTCAAACAAGCTCCTTTTGAGATTCTTTATGGACGAAGATGTCGAACACCTTTGAACTGGTCAGAAACCGGTGAAAGACAATTCTTTGGACCGGATATGATCCAGGAAGCAGAAGAGCAAGTTCGCATCATTCGTGAGAATTTGAAAATAGCCCAATCTCGTCAAAAGAGCCAATATGATCGTCATCATAAGGAAGTGGCTTATGAAGTTGGTGACAAAGTTTATCTTCGGGTTACTCCTTTGAAAGGTACCCATCGTTTCGGTATCAAGGGCAAGTTGGCTCCTCGTTACATTGGTCCTTTTCGCATTCTCGCTAAACGAGGAGAGGTTGCCTACCAATTGGAACTACCCCCACATCTTTGTCGAGTTCATGATGTCTTCCACGTCTCTCAACTCAGGCGTTGCTTCTCGGATCCCATCCGCGAAGTGGACCACGAAACGCTTGATCTCCAAGATAACCTCACTTATCGAGAGTATCCCGTTCGCATTTTGGATCAAGCAGAGCGTGTCACTCGACGTCATAACATCAAGTTTCTCAAAGTTCAATGGTCTCATCATTCCGAGAGAGAAGCTACTTGGGAGCGAGAAGATCGTCTCCGACTGGAGTACCCCACCTTCTTTCCGCCTACTCCTGAATCTCGGGACGAGATTCTTTCGAGTGGAGGCGAGTTGTCACAACCCTAGTTCTCGTATGCACTAGGTTAGCCTTGTTGTTGCTTCATGTTTAAAATTTCAAATGAAATTGAAATGAGGACTTGTGAAACCCTCAGAAACCCTATTGAAAATGACCCAAATAAAAGTTGCTCCAAAAGGGTCCAAGAAAATGTTCTTGTGGCCCTCGAAAAATATTGGTCAGAGATAAAAATCAAGCCAATATTATTAGGAGCTCATAAGTAATTATTTTGGGCATTTGGAATTAATGCAATAGTTATTTGCATTGGATATATATATATATTATATATTTTATATATGTCCAAAATTCTGGTTGTTTATTTTTAGGGGCTTGGGTTAATTTCTAGGTCCCTGTAAAATAAATATGTCAGAAGAAAATAATTGATTTAATTTAGATATTAAATCAAAACAAATTTCAGAAAAATAGAAAACAGAAAGGAAATAAAAAGGATAGAGCCTTACCTAGGCCACTTGATGGCCTGGCACTGGGCCGGCCCAGTTGCCAGTCGTCGTCCTCCTGGCGACGACAGGAGGCCGAGCGTGTGGCCGGCGCGCGCTCGCGGCGGGAGCGCCACGCCACCTGCCTGCCTCACTCCCCTCGCCACCTAGCCGCTTCTGGAGGAGCCACGCGATCTCCCCGATCCTCCCTCACTCTTCTGGATCCCTCCCCTCTCCTCTATCTCCCTCTCTCGCAGCTCCCGAACGCCGCCGTCGCCGTCGATCGCCGTAGCCGTAGCCACTGCCCTCCCCTCGCCCCTCCGAGTAGCCCGAGAGCTCCGCCACTTCACCCTCGTCCTCTCCGTCAAGCCACCAGACGCCGGATGCCCTGTGGAGCCGCCGTCATCATCGTCTTCCTCCTCGGACGCCGACGATCGCCGCCGTCGATTCGCCATAGCAGAAGCGTCCCCGAGCCCACTAGGCTACTCCGTCGCCTCACCGTGAGCTCCTCTATCTTTCCCCCCTATCCTCGCTGTCGTCTGCGGCCTCTAGCCCCTACCACCGCAGTTGCCCGACCTCACCGCCGCCGTGGCCACAGCCACCCAAACTCCAAGCGGAGCACGTTACCGCGTCCGCCGTTTCACCAGGAGCCCGTAGCGCCCCTCCGTAGGTCTCCCCGTGCCCTGTAGCCCCAGACCCGACGAGGGCCGAACTCCGGCGCCGCCGCGAGCTCATTTCCGGCGAGCTCCGGCCGTCCCAGCTGCTGCTGCTTGCGGGAATGGACGCGGACGAGCTCCAGCAGCTCGCCCGTGGTCTCAGCTGCTCAAAAGACTCCCGGAGCAGGAATCCCGAAGCCCTCCGCCGCGTTTGCTGCCGCCGGCGGCTAAACGCCGGCGTGCTAGCCGTAGTTTGACCAGGGTTTGACCCCCTGGGTCAATGATAGGTGGGCCCCCACCCCTTTTAGTTAGTTGACTAATTAGTTAAATTAATTAGTTTTGTTAATTAGTTTAGCCACTGACATGTGGGCCCATCCCTGCTGATTTTTCTGTTAGGATTATTTTAGAGTTAATTAACTCAGTTAGTTAACTGAGTCACTGACCAGTGGACCCCACTATCAGGTTTGACTCTGGACCAGCCCCTTTGACCTGCTGATGTCATGCCTGTGTCATGCTGACGCAGTAATCCAGTTCTGTTTATTTAAATAAATCTTAAATGATTTATTTAATTCAGAATTTGGCTTAAACTTCAAAAAATCACAGAAATTCAACCGTAGCTCAGAATGAAATAATTTATATATGAAAAATTATCAGAAAAATTCAATCTATCCATCTGTACCATTTTCATGCATGACAAATGAAGTTAAACCTACTGTTTATATGAAAACACATATATGGCATTTTACAATACTTATTAAAGAGTTACATTTGAACCCTTGGTTCAAATGGAGTTCAACCAATTAAAATGCTAGTTGCAGTAGCTTAAACAACATCATAACTTCATGCCATATTCATGCATCATATTGTTGCATATGCTTGTGTTTGACTGTCGGCACCGTTCTTCTCGATAGGTCCAGCTCCGGAGATCGATCCAGAGTACCTGTCAGAGGAGCAGTGCTCTGCACGTTGTTTCATCAGGCAAGCAAACCCCCTTGTTCATTCCGATACAACCCCTTTCTCGCTCCTGCTCCCTGTTATTGCATTAGGACAACAACGATCTCAATTGCTACTTTATTCTGCGGTAGTTGAACCCATTCCTCTGCATGACCTGTCTTTCCACAGTAAATAGTTGAAACCCACTAGCATGTGTAGGAGTTGATTGAAGCCATGATGTGATCTGACCATGCCTTGCTTGCTATTGCTTAGAGTGTGTCAGGTCTAATTCATCAGGAATGAATTGGGGTGAAATGATATGTTCTGATGCTGAGGGTTAAGCGTGTGAACGCGATTTGGTAAAGGTAGCAGTGAGAGGCCATGTAGGAGTACATGGTGGGTTGTCTCACTGGAACCGTCCCTAAGAACTGAGTTCTGTGTATGTTGTCCAATGACCAGCTACTACCACGCATTGGAATGCTTAAGTGCCCCTCTCGACTTATTAACCGACTTGGTCTCTGTCCAGGAGTTGCAACTAGTTTCTGGTGTTTGTAGGTAGTGTTAGTAGTCTACCAAGTGGCACTCGGTCAGTGGGCTTGGGACAGACTAGGCACCGTGGCACGGTGTACCAAGCGTAGATCCACTCGGCGAGGTGGGCTTGGGAACCCTGCGCACATCATTTGGGGCCGTGAGCGACACCCCGGCCGGATCTCCCCACGGATGGAAACCGAATAGGCGATAAACCTGGACTAGAGTCTTGTGTGGTTAGTCAGGTCGTGGCCGACACCCTCGCCAGGCTTCCGCTTGAAGGTTGCCGAGATACACGAGATGTACCTGGCGGTAAGTGGCAAGAGCGTGTGTGAAGAAGTACACCCCTGCAGGGTTAACATGATCTATTCGAATAGCCGGGTCCGCGGATATGGACTTCTTGGATGGTTACGTGGTACATAGACAACTTGAAGTGGATACTCTAAAATACTCAAGACAAGTGTGAGTGCTATGGATGGCTTTCTCGTAGGGAGACGGGAATGAATCCATAGTGGTGTATTGTGTGGTGCTTAGTGGACTCGTGTGCGCCACCCCAAAAGTGTTACCAGCAATCGTAGAATAGGATAGCCACTGAGTCAAAGCTGGCTTGCTGCAACTAAACCCCACTTTGCCATCTTGATACAAGTGCATGTATGATCGGATCTGATGTAAGTCTTGCTGAGTACCTTTGTACTCATGTTTCCTTAATTTATGTTTTGCAGATAGGATTGATGTCTCACTAGTAGTTCCGCTTGGACTTCGACAAGTAGCTTGATACCTCAGCTACGATCTTGGACGAGTGTTGTAGATAGTCAGGCTCTTCAGCCTTTTTCATTTGTAGATGTCTATACTCAGACATGTTGTGCTTCCGCTTGTTGCTTGTATGCTCTGAATGTTGGGTCGTGAGACCCATGTTTGTAATACTTGGCTCCTCGGAGCCTAATGAATAAATACTTTGTTTATTAGAGTCTTGTTGTGATGCCATGTTGTATTTGCACATATTGAGCATATTGTCTGTATGTTATTGAAATGCTTGGTATGTGTGGGATCCGACACCTAGTTGTTTACCCTTGGTAGCCTATCTTACAGGGAAATGTCTCCTAGTGCTTCCACTTAGCCTTGGTAGCTTGCTACTGCTCCGGATCACTTAGGCTGACTGGCATATGTCCTTCTTCGTTCATGTGTCTGTCCCTTAGGGGAAATGTCACGCGTTGTTCCTTTAAGTCCTTGTAGCTTGCTACGACTTGGGTTCATACGTTGATGACCGACACGTTCGTTGCTGGGTCATGAATGCGTGTCTCTGTAATTTAGTGTCACTTTTGGTTTATAACTGGTCATGTCGGCCCGGGTTCTCTGTCATATGGATGCTAGCGACACTATCATATACGTGAGCCAAAATGCGCAAACGGTCCCGGGCCAGGTAAGGTGGCACCCGTGGGGATACCGTGCGTGAGGCCACAAAGTGATATGGTGTGTTACATGCTAGATCGGTGTGACTTAGGATCGGGGTCCCGACAATGATGTAGTGGAATTAACTCAAGCAATATGATGAAACCCCATCTTGTTATCCTCGATGGCAACAATACAATACGTGTCATGTCCTTTTCTGACACTGGCATTGAGCACCGCAAGATTGAACCCAAAGCAAAGCACTTCTCACATTACAAGAAAAACCAATCTAGTTGGCCAAACCAAACCGATAGTTCGAAGAGAATTACTAAGATATCAAATCATGCATATAAGAATTCAGAAAAGACTCAAATAATATTCATAGATAATCTAATCATAAATCCAGAATTCATCGGATCTTGGCAAACACGCCGCAAAAGAATATTACATCGGATAGATCTCCAACAACATCAAGGAGAACATGGTATTGAGCATCAAAGAGAGAGAAGAAGCCATCTAGCTACTAGCTATGGACCCGTAGGTCTGTGGTAAACTACTCACACTTCATCGGAAGGGCAATGCTGTTGATGTAGATGCCCTCCGTGGTCAAATCCCCCTCCGGTAGAGTGCCGGAAAAGGCCTCCAGATGGGATCTTGCGAATACAGAAGGTTACGGCGGTGGAAAAGTGGTTTCGATGCCTCCTCTAAGGTTTCTGCTATATATGTGAATATATAGGTGGAAGAAATAGGTCGGTGCATTCACGGGGGTCCACAAGGGTGGGGACGCCCCTACTCCCCAGGGCGTGCCCTTCGTCCTTGTGGCCACCTCGTGGCTCCCCTGACATGCACTACAAGTCCACTGGATGTCTTCTGGTCCAAGAAAAATCCTTGTAAAGTTTCGTTCCGTTTGGACTCCGTTTGATATTCCTTTTCTGCGAAACTCAAAAACAAGGAAAAACATAAACTGGCACCGTGCTCTAGGTTAATATGTTAGTTCCAAAAATAATATAAAATAGCATATTAATGCATATAAAACATCCAAAACAGATAATATAATAGCATGGAACAATAAAAAAATTATAGATACGTTGGAGACGTATCACAGAGTACATAGCTTATTCGGAAGTGGCGCATGAAGGAGTCTGGATGAAGGAGTTCATATCCGATCTAGGTGTAATTGATGGAAATATGCCCTAGAGGCAATGATAAAGTGGTTATTATTATATTTCCTTAATCATGATAAAGGTTTATTATTCATGCTAGAATTGTATTGATCGGAAACTTAAATACATGTGTGAATACATAAATAAATACCATGTCCCTAATAAGCCTCTACTAGACTAGCTCGTTGATCAAAGATGGTTAAGGTTTCCTAACCATAGACATGAGTTGTCATTAGATAATGGGATCACATCATTAGGAGAATGATGTGATGGATAAGACCCATTCGTTAGCTTCGCATTTGATCGTACAATTTTTGCTACTGCTTTCTTGTATGTCAAATACATGTTCCTTAGACCATGGGATCATGCAACTCCCGGATACCGGAGGAATACCTTGTGTGCTCTCAAATGTCACAACGTAACTGGGTGATCATAAAGGTGTTCTACAGGTATCTCCGAAGGTGTTTGTTGAGTTGGCATGAATTGAGATTGGTATTTGTCATTCCGAGTATCAGAGAGGTATCTCCGGGCCCTCTCGGTAATACACATCATAGGAAGCCTTGCAAGAAAATGACTAATGAGTTAGTTACGAGATGATGTATTATATAACAAGTAAAGAGACTTGATAGTATCAAAGATTGAACCAGGTATACAGATACCGACGATCGAATATCGGGCAAGTAACATACCGATAGACAAAGGGAATTGCGTACATTGTCATAACGGTTCGACCGATAAAGATCTTTGTAGAATATGTAGAAACCAATATGGGCATCCAGGTTCCGCTATTGTTTATTGATCGGAGAGGTGTCTCAGTCATGTATACATAGTTCTCAAACCCTTAGGGTCCACGCGCTTAATGTTCGATGACGATATAACATTATATGAGTTATGTGATTTGGTGACCGAATGTTGTTCGGAGTCCCGGATAAGATCACAGACATGACGAGGAGTCCCGAAATGTTCGAGAGGTAAATATTGATATATAGGATGATGGAATTCGAACACCGAAATGGTTTCGGAGTGCACCGAGTAGTCATCCGATCACCGAAAGGGGTTTCAGGAGGCCCCGGAAGGTCTATGGGCCTAATGGGCCAAGGAGAGGCACACACCAGCCCACGGAGTGGCTGGCGCGCCCTCTCCCTGCCCGCCGGCCCTAGAAGAAGGAAAGGGGAGAGCGCCACCTCCTCCTGCCTTTCCCCCTTGTGGGAGAAAGGAAGGGGGGCGCCACCTCCTCGATCCTTCCCCTTGGCGCCAAAAGATGGAAAAGGGGCGGCCTAGGGCAAGCCCAAGTAGGATTCGGACCTACTTGGGCGCCCCTTCGCCTCTTCCATCTCCCTCCCATCTATATATATGTGGCAGTGGGCGCCTAGCACACCCAGAACAATTGCTTAGCCGTGTGCGACGCCCCCCTCCATCGTTCACACCCTCGGTCATATTCTCGTAGTGCTTAGGCGAAGCCCTGTGGACATTACTTCACCATCACTGTCACCACGCCATCGTGCTACCGGAACTCATCTACAACTTCGCTCGTCTTACTGGATCAATAAGGCGAGGACATCACCGAGCTGAACGTGTGATGAACGCGGAGGTATCGTGCGTTCAGTACTTGATCGGTTGGATCGCGAAGAATACGACTACATCAACCGTGTTGTCTAATGCTTCCGCTTATAGTCTACGAGGGTACGTAGACACACTCTCCCCCTCGTTGCTATGCATCTCCATGGATAAATCATTGCGTGTGTGTAGAATTTTCTTTTGTTTTCCATGAAACGTTCCCCAACAGTGGCATCATGAGCTAGGTCTATGCGTAAATGATATGCACGAGTAGAACACAAAGAGTTGTGGGTGGTGGTGGTCATATTGCTTACCACCAATGTATTATTTTGTTTCGGCGGTATTGTAAGATGAAGCGGCCCAGACCAACCTTACATGTCCATGTACATGAGACCCGTTCCATCGCCAGACATGCAACTTGTTTTTCATAAAGGTGGCTGGCGGGTTTCTATTTCTCCTACTTTAGTTGAATCGAATTTGACTACGGCCGATCCTTGAAGAAGGTTAAAACAGCAAACTTGATAAATCACCATTGTGGGTTTTGCCGTAGGTAAGAACGGTTCTTGCTAGAAGCACGTAGGAGCCACGTAAAACTTGAAACAGCAAAGTAGAGGACGTCTAACTTGTTTTTGCAGGGCATGTTGTGATGTGCTATGGTCAAGATGTGATGAGTTATACGTTATTGTATGAGATTATCATATTTTGTAATAACCAACCGACATGAGCCTTATGGTTGTCACTTATTTATTGTATGAAATGCAAGCGCCATGTAATTGTTTTACTTTATCGTTATGAGTTAGCAATAGTTGGTGAGACGACCATGACACAATGATGGAGATCAAGGTGTCGAGCCGGTGATGATGGAGATCATGACGATGCGTTGGAGATGGAGATCAAAAGCACGAGATGATGATGGCCATATCATGTCACATATTTTTATTGCATGTGATGTTTATCCTTTATGCATCTTATTTTTCTTAGAACGGCGGTAGCATTATAAGATGATCCCTTCACTAAATTTCAAGATAAAAGTGTTCTCCCTGAGTATGCACCATTACTACAGTTCATCGTTTCGAGACACCACGTGATGATCGGGTGTGATAGACTCGACGTTCACATACAACGGGTGTAAGATAGTTTTACACTTGCAGAATACTTGGGTTAAACTTGATGAGCCTAGTATGTACAGACATGGCCTCGGAACACTGGAGACCAAAAGGTCAAACATGAGTCATGTAGTAGATATGATCAATATAGAGATGTTAACCATTGATGACTACCCCATCTCACATGATGATCGAACATGGTTTAGTTGATTTGGATCATGTATCACTTAGATAACCTGAGGGATGTTAATTTAAGTGGGAGTTCATTAGTGATTTGATTAATTGAACTTAATTTATCATGAACTTAGTCTTATAGTTTTTGCATATCTATGTTGTAGATCAATAGCTCGTGATTTAGCTCCCCTATTTTTGATATGATCCTAGAGAAAACTAAGTTGAAAGATGATAGTAGCAATAATGCGTACTAGGTCTATGATCTGAGGATTATCCTCATTGTTGCACAGAAAAATTATGTCCTTGATGCACCGCTAGGTGACACACCTATTGCAGGAGAAGCTGCAGACATTATGAACGTTTGGCAAGCTCTATATGATGGCTACTTAATTGTTCAGTGCGCCATGTTTTATGGCTTAGAACTAGGACTTCAAAAATGTTTTGAATGCCATGGAGCATATGAGATGTTTCAAGAGATGAAATTGGTATTTCAGACTCATGCCCATGTCGAGAGGTATGAGACCGCTGACAAGTACTTTGCCTACAAGATGGAGGAGAATAGCTCAGCTAGTGAGCATGTGCTGAAATGTCTGGGTACTACAATCATTTGAATCAAGTGGGAGTTAATCTTCCAGATAAGATAGTGATTAACAGAGTTCTCTAGTCACTATCACCAAGTTACTAGAACTTTGTGATGAACTATAATATGCAAGGGATGACAAAAATGATTCCCAAGCTCTTCGCGATGCGGAAATCGGTGAAGGTAGAAATCAAGAAAGAACATCAAGTGTTGATGGTTGACAAGACCACTGGTTTCAAGAAAAGGGAAAGGGTAAGAAAGGAAACTTCAAGAAGAATGGCAAGCAAGTTGTCACCTCCGTGAAGAAGCCCAAGGCTGGACCTAAGCCTGAAACTGAGTGTTTCTACTGCAAAGGGAATGGACACTAGAAGCGGAACTGCCCCAAAATACTTGGCGGATAAGAAGGATGGCAAAGTGAACAAAGTTATATTTGATATACATGGTATTGATGTGTACCTTAATAGTATTCGTAGTAGCCCCTAGGTATTTGATACTGGTTTAGTGGCTAAAATTAGTAACTCGAAACATGAGTTGCAGAATAAACAGAGACTAGTTAAGGGCGAGGTGACGATGTGTGATGGAAGTGGTTCCAAGATTGATATGATCAGCATCGCACACTCCCTCTACTTTCAGGATTAGTGTTGATCCTAAATAAATGTTATATGGTGTTTGCGTTGACCATGAACAAGATTAGATCATGTTTATTGCAATATGTTATTCATTAAGTCAGAGAATAATTGTTGTTCTGTTTACATGAATAAAACCTCCTATGGTCATACATCCAATGTGAATGGTTTATTGAATCTTGATCGCAGTGATGCACACATTCATAATATTGATGCCAAAAGATGCAAAGTTTATAATGATAGTGCAACATACTTATGGCAATGTCGTTTAGGTCATATTGGTGTAAAGCGCATGAAGAAAGTCCATGATGATGGACTTTTGGAATCACTTCATTACGAATCATTTGATACTTGTGAACCATGCCTCATGGGCAAGATTACTAAAACTTCATTCTCCGGAACAATGGAGCGACCTAATGACTTATTGTAAATGACATACCGATGTATGCGGTCCAATGAGTATTGAAGCACGCGACAGGTATTGTTATTTTCTCACCTTCATAGATGATTTGAGTAGGTATGGGTATATCTACTTGATGAAACACAAGTCTGAAACATTTAAAAAGTTCAAAGAATTCCAGAGTGGAGTAGAGAATCATCTTAACAAGAAAATAAAGTTTCTACGAACTGATCGCGGAAGCGAATATTTGAGTTACGAGTTTGGCCTTCATTTAAAACCATGTGGAATAGTTTCAAAACTCACGCCACCTGGAACACCACAATGTAATGGTGTGTTCGGACGTCGTAACCACACTCTATTGGATATGGTGCGTTCTATGATGTCTCTTACCGATTTACCACTATCGTTTTGGGGTTATGCATTAGAGACAGTTGCATTCACATTAAATAAGGGCACCGTCTAAATCTGTTGAGACGACAGCGTATGAAATGTGGTTTGCCAAGAAACCAAAGCGGACGTTTCTTAAAGTTTGGGGTTGTGACACTTATGTCAAAAGGCTTTGGACTGATTAGCTCAAACCCAAATCGGAGAAGTGAATCTTCATAGGATACCCCAAATAGAAACTATTGGGTACACTTTCTACCACAGATCTGAAGGCAATATATGTGTTGCTAAGAATGGGTCCATTCTAGAGAAGGAGTTTCTCTCGAAAGAAGTGACTGGGAGGAAAGTAGAACTTGATGAGGTAATTGCACCTTCTCTCAAATTGGAAAGTAGCTCATCAGAGAAAACCGTTCCTGTGATGTCTACACCAAGTAGAGAATAAACTAATGATGATGATCATGAAACCTCAGATCAAGTTACTACTGAACCTCGAAGGTTGACCAGAAGACATACCGCACCAGAATGGTATGGTAACCTTATTCTGGAAGTCGTGTTGTTAGACAACGGCAAACCTTCAAACTATGAAGAAGCTATGATGAGCCCAGATTCCAAAAAATGGCTTGAGGCCATGAAATCGGAGATAGGATCCATGCATGAGAAGAAAGTGTGGACTTTGGTGGACTTGTCCGATGATTGGCAAGCCATAGAGAATAAATGGATCTTCAAGTAGAAGACTAACGCTGATGGTAATGTTACTATCTACAAAGCTCGACTTGTCGCAATGGGTTTTCGAAAAGTTCAAGGGGTTGACTACGATGAGACTTTCTCACCCGTAGCGATGCTTTGGTATGGCTGAATCATGTTAGCAATTACCGCAGTTTATGATTATGAAATCTGGCAAATGGATGTCAAAACTGCATTCCTTAATAGATTTCTGAAAGAAGAGTTGTATATCATGCAACCAGAAGGATTTTTTGATCCTAAAGGTGCTAACAAAGTGTGCAAGCTCCAGCGATCCATCTGTGGACTGGTGTAAGCATCTCGGAGTTGGAATATACGCTTTGATGAGGTGATCAATGCATATTGTTTTATACAGACTTACGGTGAAACATGTATTTACTAGAAAATGAGTGGGAGCTCTGTAGCATTTCTGATATTATATGTGGATGACATATTATTGATCGAAAATGTTGTAGAATTTCTGAATAGCATAAAAGGATATTTGAATAAAAAAATTCCAAAGAAAGACCTCGGTGAAGCTGCTTACATATTGGGCATCAAGATCTATAGAGATAGATAAAGACGCTTAATAAGGCTTTCGATGAATACATACCTTGATAAGACTTTGAAGGAATTCAAAATGGATCAATCAAAGAAAGAGTTCTTGGCTGAGTTGTCAGGTATGAAGTTGAGTAAGACTCAAAGCCCGACCATGGTAGAATATTAGAGAGAGAATGAAAGTCATTCCCTACGCCTCAGCCATAGGTTCTATAAAGCATGCCATGCTTGTACCAGAACTAATGTGTACCTTGCCACGTATCTGGCAAGAGGGTACAAGAGTGATCCAGGAGTGGATCACTGGACAACGGTCAAAATTATCCTTAGAGGAATAAGGAAATGATTCTCGATTATGGAGGTGATAATGAGTTCACTGTAAAGGGTTACGCCGATGCAAGCTTTGACACTAATCTAGATGACTCTGAGTATCAATCTGGATGCGTATTAAATGTAGGAGCAATTAGGTAGAGTAGCTCTATGCAAAACATTGTAGATATAGAAATTTGAAATGTACACACATATTTGAATGTTGCAGACCAATTGACTAAAACCTCTCTCACAAACAAACCATGATCATACCTTAGACCTCTTTGAGTGTTAATCACATGTCGATGTGAACTAGATTATTGACTCTAGTAAACTCTTTGGGTATTAATCACATGGCGATATGAACTATGGGTGTTAACCACATGGCGATGTGAACTAGATTATTGACTCTAATAAACTCTTTGGGTATTAATCACATGGCGATGTGAACTATGGGTGTTAATCACATTGCGATGTGAACTAGATTATTGACTCTAGTGCAAGTGGGAGACTGGTGGAAATATGCCCTAGAGGCAATAGTAAAATGGTTTTTATTATATTTACTTAATCATGATAAAGGTTTATTATTCATGCTAGAATTGTATTGACCGGAAACTTAAATACATGTGTGAATACATAAACAAATACCGTGTCCCTAGTAAGCCTCTACTAGACTAGCACGTTGATCAAAGAAGGTTAAGGTTTCCTAACCATATACATGAGTTGTCATTTGATAACGGGATCACATCATTAGGAGAATAATATGATGGACAAGACTCATTCATTATCTTAGCATTTGATCATACAGTTTTTGCTACTATTTTCTTGTATGTCAAATACATGTTCCTTATACCATGAGATCATGCAACTCCCGGATGCCGGAGGAATACCTTGTGTGCTATCAAATGTCACAACGTAACTGGGTGATCATAAAGGTGCTCTACAGGTATCTCCGAAGGTGTTTGTTGAGTTGGCATGAATCGAGATTGGGATTTGTCACTCCGAGTATCGGAGAGGTAACTCTGGGCCCTCTTGGTAATACACATCATAAGAAGCCTTGCAAGCAAATGACTAATGAGTTAGTTAGGAGATGATGTATTACAGAGCGAGTAAAGAGACTTGCCAGTAATGAGATTGAACTAGGTATAAAGATATCGACAATTGAATCTTGGGCAAGTAACATACCGACATACAGAGGGAATTGCGTATGTTGTTATAATGGTTTGACCGATAAAGATATTCATAGAATATGTAGGAACCAATATGGGCATCCGGGTTCCGCTATTGGTTATTGATCGGAGAGATGTCTCGGTCATGTCTACATAGTTCTCGAACCCGTAGGGTCCGTACGCTTAACTTTCGATGACGATATAGTATTATATGAGTTATGTGATTTGGTGACTGAATGTTGTTCGGAGTCCCGGGTAAGATCATGCACATGAACACGAGTCTTAAAGTGGTTTAGAGGTAAAGATTGATATATAGAACGATGGTGTTGAGACACCGGAATGGTTTTGGAGTGCACCGGGTAGTCATCGGATCACTGGAAGGTGTTCCGGGAGGTCTTGAGAGGTCTATGGGCCTAATGGGCCAAGGAGAGGCACACACCAGCCCACAGAGGGGCTGGCACGCCCTCTCCGTGGCCGCCGGCCCTAGAAGAAGGAAAGGGGCAGCGGCACCTCCTCCTGCCTTCCCCCCCTTGTGGGATAAAGGAAAGGGGGGCGCCACCACCTCCTTCCTTCCCATTGGCGCCCAAAGAAGGAAAGGGGGGCGGTCTAGGGCAAGCCCAAGTAGTATTCATACCTACTTGGGGCGCCCCTTGGCCTCTCCCCTCTCCCTCCCACCTACATATATGCGGGAGGGGGGCGCCTAGCACACCCAGAACAATTGATTAGTCGTGTGCGGCGCCCCCCCCC
>LR738713.1:358057138-358081481 GCA_902687465.1 Secale cereale
CCTCCCTCCACCATTTACAACCTCGGTTATATTCTCGTAGTGCTCAGACGAAGCCCTGTGGAGATCACTTCACCATCACTGTCACCACGCAGTCGTGCTGCCGGAACTCATCTACTACTCAACCTGTCTTGGTGGATCAAGAAGTCAAGGACGTCACCGAGCTGAACGTGTGCTGAACACGGAGGTGTCGTACGTTCGGTACTTGATCGGTTGGATCACGAAGAAGATCGACTACATGAATCGCGTTGTCTAACGCTTCCACCTACGGTATACGAGGGTATGTATACACACTCTCCCCCTCGTTGCTATGTATCTCCATGGATAGATCTTTTCGTGTGCGTACATTTTTTGGATTTCCAAGCAACGTTCCCAACAGAAATACCTAGTGCATCGGGTCCAATGACAATCTTTTGTGACAATACTGGAGCAATTGCCTAGGCAAAGGAATCCAGGTTTCACAAGAGAACAAAACACATTAAGAGACGCTTCAATTCCATTCGTTAAAAGGTAAAGGATGGAGACATAGAAATTTGCAAAGTACATACGGATCTGAATGTGGCAGACCCGTTGACAAAGCCTCTTCTACGGGCAAAACATGATCGGCACCAAGACTCCATGGGCGTTAGATTCATTACAATGTAATCTAGATTATTGACTCTAGTGCAAGTGGGATACTGGTGGAATTATGCCCTAGAGGCAATAATAAAGTTATTATTATTTTATATTTCCTTATTCATGATAAAGGTTTATTATTCATGCTAGAATTGTATTGACCGGAAACTTAAATACATGTGTGAATACATAAACAAATATTGTGTCCCTAGTAAGCCTCTACTAGACTAGCTCGTTAATCAAAGATGGTTAAGGTTTCCTAATCATAGACATGAGTTGTCATTTGATAACGAGATCACATCATTATGAGAATGATGTGACGGACAAGACCCATTTGTTATCTTAGCATTTGATCGTACAGATTTTGCTACTTCTTTCTTGTACGTCAAATACATGTTCCTTAGACCATGAGATCATGCAACTCCCGGATACCGAAGGAATACCTTGTGTGCTATCAAACATCACAACACAACTGGTGATACGTCTCTGTCGTACCTATAATTTTTGATTGTTCCATGCCAATATACTACAACTTTCATATACTTTTGGCAACTTTTTATACTATTTTTTGGGACTAACATATTGATCCAGTGCCCAGTGCCAGTTCCTGTTTGTTTCATGTTTTTGTTTCGCAGAATATCCATATCAAACGGAGTCCAAACGGGACAAAAACGGACGGAGAATATTTTTGGAATATTTGTGACATATGGGAAGGAGAATCAACGTGAGACGGTGCCCGAGGGAGCCATGAGGCAGGGGGCACGTCCCAGGGGGGGTGGGCGCGCCCCTGACCCTCATGGGCACCCCGTAAGGCCGTTGCTGCTCTTATTTGGCCGCAAGAAAGCTAATTTTCGGGAAAAAATTTGGGCGAAGGTTTCCGTCCAATCGGAGTTACGGATCTCCGGAGATATAAGAAACGGTGAAAGGGCAGAATCTGGAAATGCAGAAACAGAGAGAGACAGAGAGACAGATCCAATCCCGGAGGGGCTCTCGCCCCTCCCACGCCATGGAGACCATGGACCAGAGGGGAATCCCTTCTCCCATCTAGGGAGAAGGTCAAGGAAGAAGAAGAAGGAGGGGGGTTCTCTCCCCCTCGCTTCCGGTGGCACCGGAGTGCCGTCGGGGCCATCATCGTCACCGCAATATACACCAACAACTTCACCGCCGTCATCACCAACTCTTCCACCCTCTATGCAGCAGTGTAACCCCTCTTCTACCCACTGTAATCTCTACTTGAACATGGTGCTCAACGCTATATATTATTTCCCAATGATGTATGGCTATCCTATGATGTTTGAGTAGATCCGTTTTGTCCTATGGGTTAATTGATGATCGTGATTGGTTTGAGTTGCATGTTTTATTATTGGTGCTGTCCTATGGTGCTCTTCGTGTCGCGCAAGCATGAGGGATCCCCACTTTAGGGTTTGTAATATGTTCATGATTTGCTTATGGTGGGTGGCGTGAGTGATAGAAGCACAGACCCGCTTAAGTAGGTTGTTTGTGTATGGGAATAAAGAGGACTTGATACTTTAATGCTATGGTTGGGTTTTACCTTAATGATCTTTAGTAGTTGCGGATGCTTGCTAGAGTTCCAATCATAAGTGCATATGATCCAAGAAGAGAAAGTATGTTAGCTTATGACCCTCCCTCAAATAAAATTGCAATAGTGATTTCCGGTCTAGTTATCGATTGCCTAGGGACAAATAACTTTCCCGTGACAAAAATCTCTCTACTAAACCTAATTTAATTGTGTCTTTATCTTAACAGCCCCTAGTTTTATTAACGTGCGCTTTATATTCTTGCGAACCTATCCTACAAAAACCACAAAGTACTTCTAGTTTCATACTTGTTCTAGGTAAAGTAAACGTCAAGCGTGTGTAGGGTTGTATCGATGGTCAATAGAACTTGAGGGAATATTTGTTCTGCCTTTAGCTCCTCGTTGGGTTCGACACTCTTACTTATCGAAAGAGGCTACAACTGATCCCCTACACTTGTGGGTTATCAAGACCTTTTTCTGGCGCCGTTGCCGGGGAGCAATTGCGTGGAGTGAATATTCTTGTGTGTGCTTGTTTGCTTTATCACTAACTAGATTTTATTTGTTGTTCTAAGTTGTTTTCTATGTTTAGTTATGGGTAGGAAACTTAAAATACCAAAAAAATAGTGGTACCTACTGAACCAATGGTTGAAGAACCACTCAAAATCTATCACACTACTGAAGCTTATTACTTGGATCATCTTTGATCCCTATGTGCTCGGGCTGAAACCCCAACTAGCTTAGTTGAGTGCAAATATTTAGATGAGCATGCTTGTTATGTGCGACACCGCATATCTGAAAAAGGGAAACTTTTACTGTATCAAATTCATCATTTGCAGTGCTTTGCTTGGAATTTATGTGAAATACATGATTGTACTTGTTGTTCTAAAGACCCTAAGAAACACCTTCCTTACCAATGTAAGTTTAGTGATGATGGAATTGTATCTTCGTATACTAAGGGTGTTTATGATTATTACGATGTTCAACAAATTGAAGAATTTGTTGCTTTTAGGTGTACTTGTGAAATTGCTTTCTTTATTGAAGAATGTGATACTACTCTCTACAAATCTGAAAATTTGGCCATACTTAAATATTCCTATGATAATTATGCTTCTAATCCTTATATTAAACTATATATTGAGGACTCCTCCGCTGTCCAAGAAGAGACAAATATTTTGCAGGAGTCTATGGAAGAAGAAATTAATTACATTGTGAGCTCATTGGATGAAAAAGATGAGGAGGAGAGCGAAGAACAAAAGAAGGAACAGCGGATTAGCTACCCGTGCCCACCTTCTAATGAGAGTAACTCTTCGACTCATACATTGTTTAATTTCCCTTCGTGCTTACCGAAGGATGATTGCTATGATCCCTTTGATTCGTTTGAAATAACCCTTTTTGATGATGCTTTCTATGCTTGTGGCCAAGATGCCAATATGAATTATGCCTATGGAGATGAACTTGCTATAGTTCCTTATGTTAAACATGAGATAGTTGCTATTGCACCCACACATGATAGTCCTATTATCTTTTTGAATTCTCCAAACTACACTATATCGGAGAAGTTTGCACTTATTAAGGATTATATTGATGGGTTGCCTTTTTCCGTTACACATGATGATTTTGATGAGTATAATATGCATGTGCTTGCTGCTCCTGCTTGCAATTATTATGAGAGAGGAACTACATCTCCGTCTCTCTATGTTTCCAACATGATAAAATTGCAAGAAACTGCTTTTACTATGCATTGGCCTTTACTTGATGTGCATCAATTGTTCTTGTATGACATGCCTATTCATAGGAAGAGAATTAGACTTCGTTGTTTCATGACACATATCACTTTGTGCTCACTACTAAATGCCAAATCATTGCTAATTAAAATTGGCTTTGATATACCTTGGGATCCGGGTGGATCCATTACTTGAGCATTATATGCCTAGCTTAATGGCTTTAAAGAAAGCGCTGCCAGGGAGACAACCCGGAAGTTTTAGAGAGTCATTTATTTCTGTTGTGTGCTTTTATAAAGTTTAAAAACAAAAAAAAAAGAGGGGAACCTAAAACTTTTTCAAAAAGAAAAGCGAAAGTGATAAAGACGAGCATTGTTAAAGTGGGAACTAGCCTTGAACTTTGTTCATGCCCATGGAAACTTTGTGAACCTTGATTACAGAAACTTTTCAATAAAAATTAGTATCCCCTTGTACAATTCCATTGTATTATAAAAATAATGTGCCAAGAGTTTCCTTTAGGATGATTAAACTGCTTGTTAGTTTGTGCGGTGCAAAAACAGAAACTTTGGCTGTAGTGCGCGATTTTACATTTTTTACTGGAATGTCGAAAGGATCTGAAACATTTTGCAAAGTCTTGCTATACAAATTTTTGATTTTTCCATAATTGTTAGGGTTACAGAAGTATGGTTAATGTTCAGATTACTACAAATTGTCATGTTTTCACATATTGTTATTATAGCTTCATTATTTGCATATGTTTGAATTCTTGTTGATGCCTCCTTGATTTGGGGCCATATAATTGTGATAGAATACAGTAGATAATGTTTGTTTATAATTATACAATAATGTTAGAGCAGTACATGATGGGATTTTATTAATCATATGCACTAACCCCGTCACTAAAAGTTCGGTTAAGTTTTCTGTGGATGAAGTGTTCGAAGATCGAGGAGGTCTCGATGTGAGAAGAAGGAGGAGAAGCAAGAGCTCAAGCTTGGGGATGCCCAAGGCACCCCACGTAAATATTCAAGGAGACTCAAGCGTCTAAGCTTGGGGATGCCCCGGAAGACATCCCATCTTTCTTCAACAAGTATCGGTATGTTTTCGGATTCGTTTCATTCACATGATATGTATAAACTCTTGGAGCGTCGTGTGCTTTTTATTTTTCCTTTTAATAAATACACCATGCTGGTATGAGATAGTCATTGGTTTATTTATATAATGCTCTTTGCACTTCACTTATATCTTTTGAGTATGGCTTTATAGAATGCTTCATGTGCTTCACTTATATCATTTGAAGTTTGGAATGCATGTTTCTCTTCACATAGAAAACCGCCATTTGTAGAATGCTCTTTTGCTTCACTTATATTTGTTAGAGTGTCGGCATATCTTTTGTAGAAAGAATTTAAACTCTCTTGCTTCACTTATATCTATTTAGAGAGTTGACAGGAATTGGTCATTCACACGGTTAGTCATAAAATCCTACATAAACTTGTAGATCGCTGAATATGATATGTTTGATTACTTGCAATAATTTTGCGATATAAAGATGGTGATATTAGAGTCATGCTAGTGGGTAGTTGTGGATTGTAGAAATACTTGTGTTGAGGTTTGTGATTCCCGAAGCATGCACGTAAGGTGAACCGTTATGTGACGAAGTCGGAGCATGATTTATTTTTTGATTGTCATCCTTTGTGTGGAGGTCGGGATCGCGCGATGGTTAACTCCTACCAACCCTTCCCCTAGGATCATGCGTCTAGTACTTTGTTTCGATGGCTAATAAATTTTTGTAATAAGTATGTTAGTTCTTTATGACTAATGTTGAGTCCATGGATTATATGCACTCTCACCCTTCCACCTTTGCTAGCCTCTCTTGTACCGCGCAACTTTCGCCGGTACCATACACCCACCATATACCTTCCTAAAAAAAGCCACCATACCTACCTATCATGGCATTTCCATAGTCATTCCGAGATATACTGCCATGTAACTCCACCGTTCAGTTTATTATGACACGCACCATCATTGTCATATTGCCTTGCATGATCGTAAGATAGCTAGCATGATGTTTCCATGGCTTGTCCGTTGTTTGATGTCAATGCTACGCTAGATCATTGCACATCCCGGTACACCGCTGGAGGCATTCAAATAGAGTCATATTTTGTTCTAGCTTCGAGTTCTAATCTTTGAGTTGTAAGTAAATAAAAGTGTGATGATCTTCATTATTAGAGCATTGTCCCATGTGAGGAAACAAAAAAAAACAAAAACAAAAAAGAGAAAGGCCAAAAAAAGAGAGATGGCCCAAAAAAAGAGGGGGGCTAAAAAAAGGGAAAGCCCCTCCAAAAAAATGAGAGAAAAAGAGAAAGGGACAATGTTACTATCCTTTTACCACACTTGTGCTTCGTCATAGCACCATGTTCTTCATGATAGAGAGTCTCATATGTTGTCACTTTCATATACTAGTGGGAATTTTCATTATAGAACTTGGCTTGTATATTCCAACGACGGGCTTCCTCAAATGCCCTAGGTCTTCATGAGCAAGCAAGTTGATGCACACCCATTAGTTTTCTTTTTGAGATTTCATACACTTATAGCTCTAGTGCATCCGTTACATGGCAATCCCTACTCACTCACATTGATATCGATTGATGGACATCTCCATAGTCCATTGATTTGCCAAGTTGATGTGAGACTTTCTCCCTCCTTTTGTCTATCACCACCTTCTATTCCACCCATAGTGCTATGTCCATGGCTCACGCTCATGCATTGCGTGAAAGTTGAAAAGGTTTGAGAACACTAAAGTATGAAACAATTGCTTGGCTAAAACCAGGGTTGTGCATGATTTAAATACTTTGTGTGGTGAAGATGGAGCATAGCCAGACCATATGATTTTGTAGGGATAACTTTCTTTGGTCATGTTATTTTGAAAAGACATGATTGCTTTATTAGTATGCTTGAAGTATTATTGTCTTAATGTCAAATGATAGACTATTGCTTTGAATCACTCGTGTCTTAATATTCATGCCATGATTAGATTACATGGTCAAGATTATTCTCGGTAGCATTCCACATCAAAAACTATCTTTTTTATCATTTACCTACTCGAGGACGAGCAGGAGTTAAGCTTGGGGATGCTGATACGTCTCCGTCGTATCTATAATTTTGGATTGTTCCATGCCAATATTCTACAACTTTCATATACTTTTGGCAACATTTTATACTATTTTTGGGACTAACATATAGATCCAGTGCCCAGTGCCAGTTCCTATTTGTTGCATGTTTTTGTTTCGCAGAATATCCATATCAAACGGAGTCCAAACGGGATAAAACAGACGGAGAATATTTTTGGAATATTTGTGACATATGGGAAGAAGAATCAACGCGAGACGGTGCCCGAGGAGGCCACGTGGCAGGGGCGCGCCCCTGACCCTCGTGGGCACCCCGTAAGGCAGTTGCTGCTCTTCTTTGGCCGTAAGAAAGCTAATTTTCGGAGAAAAAAATATGGGCGAAGGTTTCAGTCCAATCGGGGTTACGGATCTTCGGATATATAAGAAACGGTGAAAGGGCGGAATCTGGAAACGAAGAAACAAAGAAAGATAGAGAGACATATCCAATCTCGGAGGGGCTCTCGCCCCTCCCACGTCATGGAGACCATGGACCAGAGGGGAAACCCTTCTCCCATCTAGGGAGAAGGTCAAGGAAGAAGAAGAAGGAAGGGGGCTCTCTCCCCCTCGCTTTCGGTGGCACTGGAGTGCCGTCGGGGCCATTATCGTCACCGCAATCTACACCAACAACTTCACCGTCGTCATCACCAACTCTTCCCCTCCTCTATGTAGCGGTGTAACCCCTCTTCTACCCGCTGTAATCTCTACTTAAACATGGTGCTCAACGCTATATATTATTTCCCAATGATGTATGGCTATCCTATGATTTTTGAGTAGTCTGTTTTGTCCTATGGGTTAATTGATGATCGTGATTGGTTTGAGTTGCATGTTTTATTATTGGTGCTGTCCTATGGTGCTCTCCGTGTCGCGCAAGCATGAGGGATCCCCGTTGTAGGGTTTGCAATATGTTCATGATTTGCTTATGGTGGGTGGCGTGAGTGACAGAAGCACAGACCCGAGTAAGTAGGTTGTTTGCGTATGGGAATAAAGAGGACTTGATACTTTAATGCTATGGTTGGGTTTTACCTTAATGATCTTTAGTAGTTGTGGATGCTTGCTAGAGTTCGAATCATAAGTGCATATGATCCAAGATGAGAAAGTATGTTAGCTCATGCCTCTCCCTCAAATAAAATTGCAATAGTGATTACCGATCTAGTTATCGACTGCCTAGGGACAAATAACTCTCTCATGATAGAAATCTCTCTACTAAAACTAATTTAGTTGTGTCTTTATCTTAACAGCCCCTAGTTTTATTAACGTGCTCTTTATATTCTTGCAAACCTATCCTACAAAAACCACAAAGTACTTAAAGTTTCATACTTGTTCTAGGTAAAGTAAACGTCAAGCGTGCGTAGAGTTGTACCGGTGGTCGATAGAACTTGAGGGAATATTTGTTCTGCCTTTAGCTCCTCGTTGGGTTCGACACTCTTACTTATTGAAAGAGGCTACAACTGATCCCCTACACTTGTGGGTTATCAACTGGGTGATCATAAAGGTGCTCTAGAGGTATGTCCGAAGGTGTTTGTTGATTTGGCATGAATCGAGATTGGGATTTGTCACTCCGAGTATCGGAGAGGTATCTTCGGGCCCTCTCGGTAATACACATCATAAGAAGCCTTGCAATCAAATGACTAATAAGTTAGTTATGACATGATGTATTACAGAATGAGTAAAGAGACTTGCTGGTAACGAGATTGAACTAGGTATAGAGATACCTGTTAGGGATATTACTACCAGGTATAAACCGCCCAGGAGGGGCCGGTTTATGTCCGGTGAGATTGCTTTTACTAAAGCCCAGTAGAGCATGGAGCAAGACGCTTTAGCCCAGGAGGTTTAGAGCCCAAGTATTAGGGCCCATGATTTGTAAACCGCCATATTGTATGTAACTTGTGTTGTAAGATAGGAAAGATAGAGACCGAGCCGGACACGTTTATGAGCTGGCCTCGGGATTCTGTAAACCGGACCGGGCATCAACTCATATATAAAGGGATGAGCCGGCGACGGTTCAGGGCAGAGAACAGCAGCTCGAGACACAGGCAAAGCGGATTCGCTCCCTGGTCATCGAAACCCTAGCAATACTACACCAAACTAGACATAGGATTTTACCTTCATCGAAGGGGCCGAACTAGTATGAAATCCTTGTGTCCTTGTCCGCTTTAACCCCTTTAAGCTAACCCGTAGCAATGGCCTCACGACTAAGTCCTTTTGCTAGGACATCTGCCGTGAGAAAACCACGACAGTTGGCGCCCACCATGGGGCTATCGCATGATGGTTCCGAATTCTTGAAGGGCAGCTTTGAAGGACTCAAGGGCTACGCAGTGGGCCGGATGACTAAGAGTCGTCGCGGCAAGATCTACATCGACGATGCAGGCTGGGGCCCTGAGGCCAATTCAATCGAATATGGGTACCAGGTCCCCTTTGGTGGCATCCACGTCTTCATTAGCAAGATCAGCGAGTCGGGCCCTGAACCGGACATCTTCCCCAACATCGTCGAGCCGGCTCAGCATGCGAGATCTGCCCGGATTCGGCCTACCGTGAAGCACGTTTTCGTCGGAGCAATTCACGGAGTACAAGCTGAAGATGGATCGGACTCTGGCGGCGAGACTGTTATCTATTCCGTCAATGAGTCGTCCTCTGGAGAGACAGAATCGTTATACATGTTGCAGGATGGCCGGTCTGAGGGCTGTTCCAATGGTGGCAGTATTCCGGACCCCCTTGATCCGCCAAGCCGGGTTGCCGTTTTCATGGCCGGATCACAGCCTATGCAGCAGTCATCAACTACATCAGCGCTAACATCAGATACGGTGGGGCTAGTGCTGGAGGCCCTGGTCCGTCATCGGCCGATACTTTGTCCACCTTGGTCGACACTTTGACAGCACTGTTAACAGCAGAGGTAGCCCAGGCCAATAAGGCACAACACGATGCGCAAATCGCTCAGGTGAAAAGCCGGATAGATCAAGCCAAATTGGACCTAGCTGCTGAGAATACCAGGATGGTTGCGAAGCTGGCCGAGCTGGACACTCAGGCTTATAGACTCATGTTGGATTAGACCGCTTCACGGGAGGTAATGATGAGAAGGCAACGATCTCGCCTACCACCGGTTTACGAAGCAAGGAACCTTTTTAGCACGCCAGGGGCAGGAACCAGTAACCAGCCAGAGGTAAACCAGGGAGGAGCGCCGGGCACAGGAGCATCAGTTCAGCCACAAGCCGCGGAGCCAACCCGCCAGGTCGTCCCGTCACAGCATGTACCCATCCCTCCCGGTCACTACTCCAATCCATTGGATAACATAGTTGCTGCCGCTTCACGGCTGGCCACCCTTCCCATTGAAGGAACGTCCCCCATAGTAGTGGAGGCACGGCGGGCTAGGGAGTTGCTGGAAATGGCGTTGAACCAACAGCAAGCTTATTCTCACAGCCGTGAGAGAATTCACTCCACCCCTCGCCCAAGCCGGAGTTACACCAGGCGTTTGGATGAACCGACCGTGTCGAGCAGCGCACGGAGACGTAACCCGCCGCGGAGGGATGATCCGGCAGGAGGAGATGCGAACGCTCAGAACGTGGTGGATCAGGGCAGGCAGCGCCGGGAGGCCGAGTTAGCAGCACAGCACGAAGCCCGTCAGGCAACGCCGGTTCGTCCTTCTACCTCAGTTGAACCGGGGGTTATGTCTAGCTCCCTGGGAGTGCCTTGTCTTACTCCCGCTTTGCGCAACGTGAAACTGCCCAAGGATTTCAAAGGACCGCGCAAGGTGCCCAACTATACTGTGGACCTATCTCCTGAGACATGGGTCGAAAGCTATGAGATGGCAATGGAGATGCTGGATGTAGATGATGCAGCGTATGCTATATTTCACAATGATGTTGGAGGGCACAGCTCACACTTGGCTGAAAGGCTTGCCACCCAATTCCGTCAGATCATGGGCCGAATTGCGTCGCCGGTTTATTAATAACTTCAAAGACACGTGCAAACAGCCAATGTCTGTCGTCGATTTAGCTGCCTGTGTTCAAGGAGAGCACGAGTCAACAAGCAGTTGGGTGCGTCGAGTGTCGGAGATCCTACATTCCTCCAATAGCATCAACCCAAGCACAACAGTTGTAACCTTGGAAGGCAATTGCCGGTTTGAACCTTTGAAGTTGAAGTTGGGACGGCTTAAGCGTAATTGTGATGACATGGGGATACTCATGGGCGCTTTAGTGAAATATGCGGATTCAGATAGTACCAAATACCCAGACTCCGATAATGATAAGTCACGGAAGGTAAACAAGAATGGTAAAGCGCCGCAGCCCAATGCGGTGAGTCAAGGATACAACGGCAAACGTAAAGCGGATAGTAGCTCGGATTTTGTGGCTAACACCAATGCACAGGAGAACGACCAGCGCCATAAGGGTAGACTGCCCCCGCGGAATGGGAGGCCGCCCATCAACTTGGAATGTCATATGAACATCCCTTGCCCGAGGCACAGTACGGCGGAAAAACCAGCTACGCATCTCTAGAAGGACTGCTTTATTATGAAGGAAATCATGAACCGGTCCCAGTATGACCATGGACCGTCCGGCGGATCAGGCCCTGGCTTCCATGGGCCGTGTTATCAAGGCAATGGGTCCGGTTTAGGGTACCAAGGTAATCACAGCAACCAAAACGGGCACAATCATCATAACTAGCAGCATGGTCAGGGTGGTTATAACAATCAGCATAACCGGCAGCACGGTCAGGGTGGTTATAACAATTAGCAGCAGCAGCAGTCCGGATATCAGAGTAATCCAAAGCAGTTGAGCAGTGGGCAGTATCAAGTCTTCACCACGAGATTATGTAAACATGATCAGAAAGTTTACAAAAGGGCAGTACATTTTGTTGAACCGGCGGTACCACGCTACCTGCGTTGGTCAGAACAGCCCATTGTGTGGAGCCGAGAGGATCATCCGCCCCGGGTTGACAATCCGGGTCAGCTGGCTCTAGTTGTGGCACCTCAGGTGGGTGGCTACAAGTTTACCAAGGTGCTTATGGACGGAGGTAGCAGCATCAACATTCTATACTATGAGACTTTCCGGCGCATGGGGCTGATAGATAAGAAGCTTCGGCAATCCAACACAGTTTTCCATGGTGTGGTGCCCGATAAGTCGGCATATCCAGTTGGTAAGATAGACTTGGAGGTCACTTTTGGAGATGAGCATGATTCCAGGTCCGAGATTTTGACCTTTGAAGTGGTAAAGATCAAGAGCCCGTATCACGCCCTGTTCGGGCAGCCGGTTTACGCTAAGTTCATGGCGAGGCCGTGTTATGTTTATCTACAGATCAAGATGCCATGCCATAAGGGAACCATAACAGTCCACGGGAGCCGCAAGATTGCTTTGGAGTGCGAAGAAGGTGATGCAGCCTATGCTGAGGTAGTTTGCGCAACTGAGGAGCTAAAGTTTTATCAAGATAATGTTGATCCGGCAGATATGTCTCCTCTGAAAAATCCAACCACAGAACATGATCCGGCTTTGAAGTTCAAATCAGCTGAAGAAACCAAGCAGGTTGACTTTGTTCCGGGCGATTCATCTAAGCAGTTCACCATCAGTGCTAACCTAGACCCAAAATAGGAAAGCGCGCTCATCGAGTTCATCCATGAGAATCGGGACATTTTTGCATGGAAACCTTCTGACATGCCAGGTGTACCGAGGGAACTCGCTGAGCACACTCTCAACATTGATCCTAAGTTTAAACCGGTTAAGCAATTTCTGCGCCGCTTCAATGAAGAAAGGCGCAAGGCTATTGGTGAAGAAGTAGCTAGGCTCTTAGTGGCATGCTTTATAATTGAGGTGTTTCACCCAGAGTGGTTGGCTAATCCGGTGCTGGTGCTTAAGAAAAATGGCACTTGGCGAATGTGTGTTGATTACACAAATCTGAACAAAGCTTGCCCAGCTGATCCCTTTGCCCTCCCCCGTATTGATCAGATCATTGATGCTACGGCAGGTTGTGAGCCACTAAGTTTTTTGGACGCATATTCAAGTTATCATCAGATCAAGATGGCAGTTAAGGACCAGGAGAAGACGGTCTTTATGACTCCCTTTGGAGCCTTCTGCTATGTATCTATGCCGTTTGGGCTTAAGAGTGCCCAGGCGACCTATCAGCGTTGTGTGCAGAACTACCTTCATGGACAGATTGGGCGGAATGTTCATGCCTGTGTAGATGACATTATGGTGAAATCCAGGAAGGAGGAAACATTAATAACAGACTTGAAAGAAACCTTTGATAATCTCCGGGTTTACAAGATGATGCTTAATCCGGACAAATGTGTTTTTGGTGTTCCAGTAGGCAAGCTCCTAGGGTTTTTGGTATCAAACAGAGGAATTGAAGCTAATCCGGAGAAGATCAAGGCAATAACATCCTTGGCTAAACCGGCGTGCATCAACGATGTCCAACGCTTGGCGGGCCACATTGCGGCGCTCGACCGATTTATCAGCCATTTGGGGGAGAAGGCTATCCTACTTTATCAGATGATGAAAAAGACAGATCGCTTTGTTTGGAGTGATGCTGCTGATACTGCGTTCGAAGAGTTGAAGAAGCAATTAGCAAAACCGCCCGTCCTTGCTGCACCAGTCGGTAATGAGCCGCTATTGCTATATGTGGCTGCTAACGCCCGAGCTGCAAGCGTTGCCATTGTGGTAGAGCATAAAGAGGCATGCAAAGAATATCCGGTTCAACGGTCGGTTTACTATATCAGCGAGGTGCTCATTGAATCAAAGCAGCGATACCCGCATTGGCAGAAATTGGTGTACGGAGTCTTCATGGCAAACCGGAAGCTAAAGCAGTATTTTCAAGGCCATCCAATCACCGTGGTCAGTTCAACACCTTTAGGCGATATAATCCAGAACAGAGAGGCGACTGGTCGAGTTGCAAAGTGGGCCATTGAACTTAGTCCTCACGGATTGAAGTATGTACCCCGTACTGCAATTAAATCCCAAGCATTGGTGGACTTTATCAACGATTGGACGGAGCTACAAGCACCAGAGGAGAAGTCGGATCACACGTATTGGACTATTCACTTTGATGGATCCAGGCAATTAGAGGGCTCGGGGGCTGGAGTCGTATTAACTTCCCCGCGAGGTGATAAGTTCTGTTATGTCCTCCGGTTAATGTTTCCTTGTACTAGCAATGCAGCTGAGTATGAAGCTCTCCTCCATGGCCTGCGGATGGCCAAAGAGATGAATTTAAGCCGGGTTAAATGCTTTGGTGATTCAGACCTGGTGGCTCAACAAGTGTCTGGCAAGTGGGATTCCAAAGATCCACTTATGGCAGCATATCGACGAGAGGTAGACGTTGTTGCTGGACACTTCAAAGGTTATCAAGTGGATCATATAGACCGGCGAAAGAATGAAGCGGCTGATGCGTTAAGCCGGCTGGGCTCCCAACGTAAACCGGTTCCACCCAATACCTTCCTGGATGTATTACATAATCCGTCGGTGTAGTTACCTTCAGAAGAGGACTTGGCTGTTGCTGATCCGGAGGCTCAATTGGTGGCGGCGCTTCATGTTATTCCAGATTGGACGCTCCCTACCTGGCGTACATGAACCAAGGTGAGTTACCAGAGGACGAAGTCTTGGCTAGACAGATAGTCCGGCGATCCATGTCGATGACTATTGTCAATGGAGAGCTACATCATCGCAGCATCTCTGGGGAGTTTCAGCGGTGTGTGTCGCCAGATGAAGGCTATGATATTCTTAGCGAGATCCACGAAGGAGATTGTGGTCATCATGCCGGTTCAAAATCTTTGGTGGCTAAAGCGTTTCGTCATGGGTTCTACTGGTTGACGGCTCATGCCGACGCAGAGGACTTGGTCAGAAAATGTGATGCTTGCCAAAAGTTCTCACGGCGTGCTCATATACCAGTGCAGGAGTTGAGGATGATTCCAATTACTTGGCCATTTGCGACTTGGGGGCTTGATATGGTTGGACCCTTCAAGAGATCCCCAGATAAGAAGACCCACCTTTTGGTGGCGGTGGATAAGTTTACCAAGTGGGTTGAAGTGGAACCAGTCAGCAAGTGTGATGTAGCAACGGCGGTTTAGTTCATCAAAAAAGTGATTTTCCGGTTTGGCTTTCCACACAGCATTATAACTGACAATGGTACCAATCTATCCAAGGGGGCTATGGAGGAGTTCTGTGAACAAGAGCACATCTGCCTTGATGTATCATCAGTAGCTCACCCTCAGTCTAATGGCCAAGCTGAAAGAGCCAATCAGGAGATCTTGAGAGGCATTAAACCCCGGCTTATGGTCCCTTTGCAGAGGAAACTGGGTTGTTGGGTGGAGGAACTACCCTCTGTGTTATGGAGCATCAACACTACACCTAACAGATCAACAGGGTACATGCCTTTCTTCATGGTATATGGAGCTGAAGCGGTCCTCCCTAGTGATATCCGTCATGATTCGCCACGAGTGGCAGCTTACATCGAAGCTGATAATGAAAGGGCACGGCAAGACGCATTAGACCGACTGGATGAAGAATGGGACACGGCAGTAGCTCGATCGGCGATTTATCAGCAAGATCTGGGCCGGTACCATAGTCGCCGGGTTAAAACTAGAACGTTTCAAGAAGGAGATCTGGTGTTGTGCTCATCCAAGACCAGACAGACATGCACAAGTTATCCCCACCTTGGGAAGGACCCTTTGTGGCCAGCAAGAACCTGCACAACGGATCATACTACCTCATCGACGTTCGAGAACATAAGGACTCACGTACGGCGGAGGAGGAGACCAGACGGCCGTGGAACATCGCTCTTCTTCGACCTTACTACACCTGAGCCCTAGGCTCCGCTTTATGTACATATCTTTACAATGTATATATTATGATCAATATAATAAACCGGCGTCCCCGATAAAGCGGGGTATCAGCCGCCCTTTTTCATAAGAGTTTGTCACATGGGGGCTTTTGTGTGCAAGGGAGTTCCTATGGCCTCTTAAACCGGCGACCACATCAAGGCCATCATAAGAGCATAGCTCTAGTTGCTTCGGCAATTCCCACATGATGATGAGGGGCAAAAGAGAGTTTGATGCCTAGCACAACTCAAACATAGGTCCCGACGAGCATAGCTCAAATGCTACCTGGGGGCTCCTGATGCAAAGCATCAACGAGTTGACAACCCTTGTAGTAGGCTATCAAGCCATGTCTTGGAAGCCTGGTGTATACACCTAAAACCCCGGATTAGCATGCCTGCATTAAGTAAGTCACTCCACCCAGGTAAACCTGGTATGATCCGTCGAACGTATACACAAGTCAATCTTTACAGACCCTGAACTTGGTAACGTTAAATTGATGATCATCAAGTATTTACACAAGTCAATCTTTACACACCCTGCACTTGGTAATATTAACATTGATGATTTGGTTAAGGATTGAGGACCATCTTAACAGGCTTTGCAAAATGGTTAATGACAGTAGCCTGGCAGCTCATAAAAAGCCTCGAATTTGGAGCCTGGCAGCTCATAAAAAGCCTCGACTATATGGTCATATTTGCCCAAAAAAAATATTTTTTATTTTTTATAAAAAAATTATCTTCAAGGTCATTGGTGTCCATCCAAGTCCATTGATTCAGGGAGTGGATGACTATAAGTTGACACTACACCTGCGTTTACAGAGCCTTAGTCTGGGTTACAAACACCAGTACTAACTACCGTTAAACCGGAGTTCATCATAACCCGGTTCGGTTTCATAATGAACTGGCAAATAAACAAGGGAGTCATCAACACTTGCACCTTGGATCATTATCTTTGCCTACCGGATTAAGGTTCATCGTGACACACTTAATCACAGGTATGATACATACTTTATATTTTATACACAGTTCTAGTTATAAACTTAGACCATGTGTTTGGGCATTATGACCCGTCTGGCGATAAACCGCCAGGACACTTTAAACATTGTTTTATGCAGAAGCAGGTAAAATAAACCATCAAAGGCATTGTAAGCAAGACATAATTAAGAAGTTGCCAACTGAAGCAATCTCACACAAAGGATAGTATGTGACAACATAAAGTATTTTCAGCTATCCTATTACAAGGCGCTGGAGAGCCCAAAAGAATATCAGTTTTTTCTCAAGTACTGGGACATAAAATTTAAACTGGCACTGGTTTAAGACTATGCGTCAGCCTGGCGTGAAGGTTGAGGATCAGCTCGCTTCGGTTCTTCGACGGTCTCTTCCAGCTGCTGGAAGTCATTAGTAGTCCAGTCAATCTTGGTCAGCGCTCGGAAATAAACTTCATCATTCACGAGGTCTGACGGATCAATGTCAGGAGCAAATGTATGCTTACGGACGGGCGGAATAAGATTTTCAATCTCATAAGCCGGAAGCTCTGCCCGCACATTCTCAGCATCATATCCCGGATGATATCTAGACAGATCAGCCTCGTCAGCTAGTTTGCTAGCCAGAGGCCGCATTTCCTTGGTTAACGCACGCAAGTCATTGTTGGAGAAGGCTGATCCGTCTTCCTTCATACTTGGGTAGCCGTTCATCGCCTCTGCCGGATCAAAATCAGGCACCCAAGCTTTCGCTCGAATTAAAGCCATCAGAGCACCCGCCCTTGCAGACGACTTCTTCAGCTCCACGAGGCGGGCACGCAGGATGGACAGCTTTTCCAAAGTACCTTTGATTGTTGTGGGAACCGGTTTGTTGTGCAAGGCAGCACAAACTATCCTCTGGGCACCGGAATATAATTGCTCTACCAGGGTATAGGCGGCCTTCAATTTCCTTTGCATATCATCGCCAAGATGAGCAATGCGTCTTCCTGCATTAAAAAATAGGAGTTAAACTGGAACGGTACAGGACTGCAATGTTCAGGGCTATGTTAAAAGTATTTACCAAAGATGGCAGTCGTCATGGCATTTATTTACTGCTTTAATCCGGACAATTCATCTGTCACCGGATTAAGAGCAGCCTCTGCATTAGTGGCCCTCTTCTCCAGGGTAGCTTTCTCAGCATCCCAGTCTGACCGCTCTTGTTCAAAGTCTTTCTTCAGCTTTTCTATACTTGCTAAAGCAAGTGTCAGCTCGTCCTTGACTTTGATAGCAGCAGTTTCTTGGAACTTCAAAGTATTCCGGAGCTCAGTCACTTCAGAGTTTTTCCGGTTCAAGTCAGTCTGCCAAAAGGAAAGCACATTATATATTCATGAGGCATCTCGGTCAAAGTCCCAAGCACATAACAAGTTATACACTTGGCACTTGGGGGCTAATGTGTATTTGTAGTTAAACAGACCCATTTTTCAGTCAAGTCCCAAGCACATAACAAGTTATACGCTTGGCACTTGGGGGCTAATGTGACATTATTCATAGCAGAATTTAAGTTGAAGTCCCGGTTCATCCTAAAGGAGTAAACCGGCCCTTGGGGAGTACACATGTGCAAAACAAACTGTCCACTTGATCTACTAAAGTCCCGGTTCACCCTAAAGGGCTAAACCGGCACTTGAAGGCTACGATGGAGCAAAGGATAAAGCCACAAAAAGTAAGCAGAAAGAGAGTACAAGCAAAAGGCAGAAAGGTTACCTCATAGCACTCCTTCATCAAATTTACCAATCCGGCTTCATGATCACGGCTGGTGTACAGCCGGTTCAGATAGCTGGAATGGAGTTCTTGGGCGCTGAGCTGAGCGTAGCTGGACAGATCAGTACTCCACTTGCCTTTGTCCTTACTAAGAACTTCATCCTTGGCAGTATGCTTGGACAAAGTGACAGGCTCACCAGGAGCAGTAAAACCGGTCCCAGTGATTTCAACTCCTTCAGTTGAAGCGGCCGCGCCCTTAGCTGGGCTCGCAGGAGTAGGGCTGGCTCGGTTAGGATTGACCGGTTCATTATCGTCATCCACTGGAATGTTTGCCTGCTCGACAAAGACTTCATGATCCATGGGAATAGGATCGTCATTCAAGGTGTCAATAGGTTCTTTAGTATGTTCAAGATCCTCAGCCGGTTCAAGATTCGCATCATCGCCCATTGGCTTATTCAGTTTGGCCTTTTTCCTAGGCTTGGGTTTACTGCGAAAGTTACAGATAATGAAAATCAGAAGAGTCAAAGATAAACGCTAAACCGGACAAAGTGAAAAACAGCTTACCCAGGAACAGTCTTGAGGGGAGGAATCTGAGTGGCTATTGATTCACCAGAAGATGAATGAGGAGTTTCCTGATAATTCGAATCAGACAATTAAGGGGTTGTCGAATAAGACCTGCTTTGGGGTAAAGAGCATCTGGAGTGAGTAAAACCTCGGAACAACGCCTCCGAGCTGGAGTGTGCGGTAATCCGGTGGATTCAATAGCTTGACCGCTATGACGAGTGGTCCGGCGAGCTTCATGTTGCTATTTCTTCAAACGAAAGTTTGGATCCAAATAAGCGAAAGGATGAGAAAACTGTACTTTCCGGCTTGTCCGACGAATTTTTTGTGATGGCAGCAGTTCTGAACCGGAAGAAAGAGTAATTACCTCAACATCGTCCGCTTTACTGCCTTCCGCGGGTCCCTGGGTATAGTCCTTATTAATAAAAATGCACATAAGGAAAAGACAAGGAAGTCAGAAGAATCAGGTAGTACCTCGGAGGCCGGTTCATCATCTTCCGGATTGGATCCAGACGCGGCAGTGTTTCTCTTCGTGACGGTTTTCTTGATAGCCTTGGTCTTTTGGCGAGGAGCTTTCGCCTGTTTATCCTGGGCCTTCCTTTTCCAGAAAGGATCATTGCCCTATTGAAAGAAATAAAGACACTTCAAGACAAGTGCTGCAGACGAACTAAAACAAAGCAAAGCAACAATCTTTTACCGATGGTGGTTTGTTGAGCGCAGAGAAGGGAGCCAATCCAGTTTGACTGCAAACTTCCATGGGTTCATTCATCAGTCTCTTGACGGATTCATTGATCTCGTTTTCTGATAACACCGCTTCTGTGTGGCGCAAAGGATCTTTTGGATTCCCAGTACACTCACACATTAAACCGGAACACTGGCTTAGCGGGAGAATACTCCAAGAAATCCAGCAGCGGACAAAGTCAACCCATGTCAGACCATTAGCCGTAAAGGCCCTGAGCTTTGACAGTTGAGGAGCGTAACGAGCTCATTCCTGGGCACTTAGCCGATGTGGAAAGGGGTGGTTCTCCGAAAGACGGTGGGAGCGATAACCCGACGATGGATTCTCATCTTTCGGGGAAGTGTCTAAGCAGTAGAACCAAGTCTGATTCCACTCTTTTGGATGGCTATGGAGACTGGCATGAGGAAAACTAACATCTTTTCTTTTCTGAATGGTCATCCCGCCAAGCTTAGTGCTTGGACCGTCATGAAATTATGTGCGATGGTTTAGGTGAAAGAAATCCTGGAACAAATCAACTGACGGTTCCTCTTGCAGATAAGCTTCACAAAAGACTTGAAAATTGCAAATGTTTGACACAGAGTTGGGACCAAGATCTTGCGGATGAAGTTGGAAATTTGCTAGCACGTCACGGAAGAACTTTGACCCGGGAGGGCTGAATCCCTAGGCCAAGTGATCAAAGAAGACGACAACCTCTCCCTCTTTGGGCTCTGGAGGACATTCTGATCTGGGAACCCTCCAGTGAAGGACATTTTTTGGGCCTAAACCACCGATTTTGGCCATTTTCTCTAAATCCTCCTCAGTAATCCGGGATTGGACCCAGTTGCAGGAGGTAAACTTCTTGGCTTGAGTGGCCATCTTTTGGAAGGAAAAGTCTGAAAATACAGTGAAGAGCCGGTTTACAATCTAAGCAAGTTTAAACCGGCATGCTCTATAAAGGTACTGGTCTAAACGGCGGTTTAGGCAGGGGCCTAATGGTATCTACCGGGTTAAAATATCTAGAACAGCTAGAACAATGGCATCTACCGGATTATAGAGTCTGAAAAAGCTAAACCGCCAACAAGGGTAAACAAGACACAGATCTAAACTTATGAAGAAACAATTTTCGCACAAAGAGTAATAAAAATATGGATCTACAGCATGCTAGAAATTTAGAGATATTCAGGTTATATTCGGCGGACTGACGAAAGCTCTAGCAGGTGCAATCGAAACCAGTGTTACGGGGAGAAAAACAAGTATACTAACGAAGCGAGATTACTGCTACGATATGGAGAGAAGAAGACTAGATATACGTTGATTCATGGGGCCGTAAGGAAGAACTGTGAAGAACAACGCCTACCTGCAAGCTCGTCTGAAGGAACCCTAAAACAAGATCTATGAGCGGGATAAGGAGAAGACGTACCCGAGGCGACGGGTGCGGAAAAGCGCCGGCGAGTTTCTGAACCGATCAGGTTGATGCAGCGGCCAAGACCCGATGAAGATGCGGAGCTTGACAACGGGGGCGGAGCTCGAGTGCGAACGGACGCAAGGAGGAGGAAGAAGAAGAGGCAAGGGGGGAAAAAGAGATGCCCCTCTGCCCTATTTATAAGCCGAAGGATAAAACAGCAGGCGCGGGAATCGAGGAGTCGAAAAAGTAGATATGGGACGATACTGTCGCCTCGATCTTCGGAGCTTTTAATGAATGAAAAATAAAAAAACAGGTACCAGCGTAAGTGGGCAAATGACGTCACGGCGGTTTAATGCGCTCGGAGAGGATGACGTCACGCCAATTTATGAAATGCTTGAAGCTGCGAAAGGGGAAATTTATACAAGACTTGGAAGATTGACATGAACAGGTTCAAATCAATCTGGGGCCTAATGTCAGGGATATTACTACCAGGTATAAACCGCCCAAGAGGGGCCGGTTTATGTCCAGTGAGATTGCTTTTACTAAAGCCCAGTAGAGCATGGAGCAAGACGCTTTAGCCCAGGAGGTTTAGAGCCCAAGTATTAGGGCCCATGATTTGTAAACCGCCATACTGTATGTAACTTGTGTTGTAAGATAGGAAAGATAGAGACCGAGCCGGACACGTTTATGAGCCGGCCTCGGGATTCTGTAAACCGGACCGGGCGTCACCTCATATATAATGGGACAACTCGGCGACGGTTCAGGGCAGAGAACAACAGCTCGAGACACAGGCAAAGCGGATTCGCTCCCTGGTCATCGAAACCCTAGCAATACTACACCAACCTAGACGTAGGCTTTTACCTTCATCGAAGGGGCCGAACTAGTATAAAATCCTTGTGTCCTTGTCCACTTTAACCCCTTTAAGCTAACCCGTAGCGATGGCCACACGACTAAGTCCTTTTGCTAGGACATCTGCCGTGACAAAACCACGACAATACCGACGAGCGAATTTCGGGCAAGTAACGTACCGACAGACAAAGGGAATTACGTATGTTGTCATAACGGTTTGACCGATAAATAGCTTTGTAGAATATGTAGGAACCAATATGGCCATCTAGGTTCCGCTATTGGTTATTGACCCGAGAGGTGTCTGAGTCATGTCTATATAGTTCTCGAACCCGTAGGGCCCGCACGCTTAACGTTCGATGGCGATATAGTATTATATGAGTTATGTGATCTGGTGACCGAACGTTGTTCGGAGTACCGGATGAGATCACAGACATGACGGGTAGTCATCGGATTACCGGAAAGGATTCCGGGGGGGAGGTCTATTGGCCTAATGGGCCAAGGAGAGGCACACACCAACACATAGAGGGGTTGGCATGCCCTCTCCCTGGCCCCCGGCACTTGAAGAAGGAAAGGGGGCGCCACCTCCTCATGCCTTTTCCCCGTTGTGGGAGAAAGGAAATGGGGGGGGCTCCACCCCCTCCTACCTTCCCCTTGGCGCCAAAAGAAGGAAAGGGGGTGGCCTAGGGCAACCCCAGGTAGGATTCAGACCTACTTAGGGTGCCTCGCCTCTCCCCTCTCCCTCCCACCTATATATATGTTGGAGGGGGCGCCTAGCACACCCAGAACAATTGCTTAGCCGTGTGTGGTGCCCCCCTCCACCGTTTACACCCTCGGTCATATTTTTCGTAGTGCTTAGACGAAGCCCTGCGGAGATCACTTCACCATCACCGTCATCACGTCATCGTGCTACTGGAACTCATCTACTACTTCGTCTATCTTGCTTGATCAAGTAGGCGAGGACGTCACCGAGCTGAGCGTGTGCTGAACATAGAGGTGTCGTATGTTCGGTACTTGATTGGTTGGATCTGAAGAAGTTCGACTACATCAACCACGTTGTCGGGGAAACTGATCGCCCACGAACACCTATGGGACCGGAGCCCCTTTTCGGTACGGCAAGGGAGCGGAGGGTGCACGAAGAGCGGATCGAGGCGAGCACGCGAGCAGTTTACCCAGGTTCGGGCCGCACGGATGCGTAAAACCCTACTCCTGCCTTGTTTGTATTGTGTTCTTAGCTCGGGAGCAAGGAGAGCTACAGTGTGTATCGCTGGCAACACCGAGCATGAGAGTGATCAAGGATCGGAACCCCCTCTACGTTGCGCATGGGCCTCCTTTTATAGGTCAAAGGGGTCACCGACAGGTGGCAACGTAGATGAGGGTAAAAACGTAAAAACGGTAGTAGTTGGAATAGTGTATGTGCAGTGTATGTACAGTGGTCTATACCTAACCCTGACGGCAGGGGACAAGGGTATTGAATGCCCGTCGCCGTCGCCCCAAACAGTGCAAAAAAGCGTCCGTCAGGGCGTCTCCGTTCGCCACGAAGGTGGCCTCGTCATCGCGGCTCGCCACGGTGTACCCCAGGCTGCACAGCCTTCTGCCACGTGCACCTGGAAGGGCCCCAGGGCGACGCGTGGCCGGATGAGCTGGAGCGCGGGCACGTAGTGGGGGCTTGCCGCGGCAAGCGCCTTGCCGCGGTCGCTACCTTGCCGCGCCCGGAAGCTTGTCACTCTCCGGGCCTTGCCGCGACGCGCGGAGCGTTGTGGCAAGTCTTCTGAAATGCCAGGTTTGGCTTTCCTGACAAGCTCCTCTTGCCAGGGCCTTGTGCCAAAGGGGTGGTCTTGAGCCTGGAACGGCCTTCCCGGCAAGCTCCTCTTGCCGAGGCCTTGTTTCTTTAACTTGAATACTTTGTTCTTGAATGGCTCCAAAGGATCCAGAGCGGGCCTTGGCGGGCGCGTGGCAAGCCCTGCCACGGGACGCTGCTACTGCCCGTGCACAAGTCGGGATACTAAGGTACCCCTACTTTAGTACACCGACAGGAGCCCCCGGGCCTGGGGCACACACGGTGCCGAGCGCTGTTGGGCCAGGCCCAAAATAGTGCACGGGCACACGCGGCCCACGGCGCGCCGTATCCCACTCTGTATCCACCGCGTTTCTCCGTAACGGCACGCATCGATTGCGGCGTCGTGGGAGAGATCGTGGCCCGTTTCTTTAATGGGGGAAATGCGGAACGCCCCCCCCCCCTTTCCCCCTTAAAAGCAGGGGAAAC
>LR738713.1:358081602-358106553 GCA_902687465.1 Secale cereale
CCCCCCCATTCGCTCATTGCTTCTTCAACCTCCAGAAACCCCCGCCGCTCTCCTCCTCCCCGAAGGTCGAAAGAGAGCAGCGCTCCGCCCTTCCTCCGCCGGCGCCAGTCTCTCCAGCGCCGTCGGCTTCCCCCGCCGCCCCCGCCATGGCCCCGAAGAGCGACAAGGCGAAAGCCGCGAAGACCGCCAGGGCACTGAAGCTAGCGGCAATGCGGAAGAAGATGGTGGTCTTCCCGCCGAGGCTCGGCGCGAGGGAGCTGCGGGACTCCTTCTACCTCTTCTGGTCGAGGGAGACGAAGGCGCACCCGCGCACCAGGGTACTCCCCGCCGAGGCCTGCGACATATTTTCGGGAGGGTACGCCTACTTCGCTCTGTTCTTCCATTGCGGACTCTGGCCACCATACTCTGAATTCTTCTACGATATCATGAATACCTACGGGTTTCACCTCCTTGATTTCACCCCAAACGCCGTCTTGACCATGGCCGTTTTCGCACATCTGTGCGAGAACTTTGTCGGAGTGTACCCCAACGTAGCCCTCTTCCGCCACTATTTCACGCCTCGAGTAGAGTCAGGGTCTCCTTTATCCGGCGGGATCTCTTGGATCTTTAGGTTCCATAAGAAAGAGGCATACTTGACTGGAGAACTCCGCGGCAAGTGGGAGGAGTGGAGGGCTAACTGGTGCTGGATCATGGAGGACGAACCGCAGCAGTTTACTGCCCCGCGCCAAGTTGCAATTGTGCGCGGCAATGACTGGAGTGATCTGGCCCCGGAGGATGACAAGCTAAAGATAGCCACCACTAGGATCCTTCGCCTCCGGCAAGCCAAGCTCACTGTAGGGGTTGTCGGAGCTGATTTCCTTCGCCGCCGCATCGCCCCCTTGCAGGAGAGGAAGAGGCCTGCTTGGGAAATTGGAAACGCGGCAGACTTTATGAGGCTGCGCCCAGGCCTCAACTACAATTTCACTGTCCTGGAGCTCAAAGGGATCCTCCACGAGCTGTTCAAGCACGACCCCAAGCATCCAGAGTCGTTTGCATTGCCGTAGGGGGTAGTTCCGCTCTGCAACAACTCGTCGCTTAGCGCTATCCGTGCGGCGATGCCATGGTGCGACTCCCATGGAATTGACCCCACTTGGCGGGAGCCTTCCGACTAAGCCATGCAAATGTTCTTCGATAACTTGGTGGAGCTGCCCATCAACCCCGACGAGAAGAAGGGCCTCACCCGCGACACCACCGACAAGGAGATGGCTTACATTGCCACCAGGTTGGAGGAGGCAGCTGCAGCGGAGGCCGCGAGCGAGTTTGGGTATTCCTTGGAGGAGGCAGATGCAGCGGAGGCGGTGAGTCTGGCCGAGGAGGAAGAGATCCTCAAACTGATAAAGTCCGCCGGGAAGCCTGCCGGGACGAGCGAGGCCACCGGGGAAGGCACAGAGTCGAGCGAGCCCGCCGAGCAGGGCGCCAAATCGGGCGACTCTGCAGAAGACTCGGGCGGGTCTCTGAACCTTGGTTCTTCTTCATCCTCGGGGAGCTCTCCGCCATCGGCAAGCCCTCCGGCTCCAGCGAGGAGGCGCCCCCGCAAAGTGGCGGAGCGCCCGGCGGGCCAGCAGCCGCAGCGCCGCCCGGCGCGCGCCACCACGACGAGCAAGACAGCCAAGGAAGCGATGTAATGCCCCGGATGTAATACTTTCCCTTTTGGGTATATAATATATCTCCGGCTTCATCTATTTCCATTCCGGGTACTTTGTCTTTCGGGTTTTCGTCGTTTTGTTGTGTGTGTGTGTGGCATTCATTCATATCATGTAGACATGTGCATCGCATTGCATTTGTGTTGACGGTTGCATCCGGTTCCACGCATTTCTTCCCGTTTTCCGTTTCGCGTTCCGGAGCTCCCTCTCGTGTCCGTGGCGTTCCATAGGCCTACTTTGTTGTTTGGGCGTGTAACGTTACCGGTGTGCCGCGAGGCTTGTCGTGTGTTGTTGTTTTGATGTGTGCAACCCGCCTCTCAAATCTCGTCGCGTTTCGAGTCCGTTTGCTACCCCAACAGTTATTTGTGTGGGCTCAAAGTGGCTCCACTTTGAGGCCCAAAACACCCCCTCCAACAGCCCACCATCCACTCCTAACCACTTCTATCATCTAGGCCATCAAAATCTGATCCGGTGGCCGAAAACCGCGCTCCATTTGGAGTCTCCTAGCTCCTTGTGCCTATAAAAACGTCCCCCACGTCCATTCTTCGGACGAAACCTAGCCCCTCCTCCCTCCGCGCCGCGCCGGACACATCCGACCGGGCCGGACATGTCCGCCGCCGCGTAGCCACATCACCCCGACCAATAGGGGAGCGCCACCTCTGCTCCGCCGCCACGTGGCCGCTCCCCATTGGCCCACCGCCATCTCCTCCTCCCACCTCCGTCCCGCGGCCCGCCGGGCCCAGGCGGGGCCCGCCCGGCCCGACCGCCGCCATCTCCTCCACCCGCGCCGGCCCCGCCGCTCCACCTCACCGGCCAGCTCGCGCGCCGCCGGCCGGGCTCTTCCCCGCCGCCGCGCCTCGACCGGCAGGGCCCTCACCGCCGCGCCCCGCCACCTCTCCGATCCGCCGCCTCCCTCCGCCCTCCGGCCAGGGTCGCCGGCCCCTGGTCGCGTCGAGGCCCGCCGCCGTCGGGGATCGAGAGATCCCCTCGTCACCCGAGGACTCCAGCGCCGCCTCCTACCGGATCAAGGGCACCTCGCCCGATCCGCTCTGGGGTCCAGCTGGATCGGCCCGTTAGCGCCGAATCCCCGGCCCGTTTGCTTCGGTTGACCGCTGGGCGGATCCGGCCCGGTCCGCACCGTCAGTGACCCGCTCCGCGCGCCCGATCCGCTTCGCGCACGGCCCGATCCATTTCGCCAGGACCCGTTTGACCGCGCCCGCTTTGACCCTGGAGCTCTTTGACCAGATCTGTTTTGACTAAGGTTGTTGGAATTCTTCTAAGTCCCAGATTATTTGTGTGCTGATGCTATATTCAAACTGCGATATCTTTTAGTGTGTTTCTCCGATTCGCGCAAATAGCATGTCCAGACGTTCGTGGTGATTAGCACTACGTTTTATCTTTTATTGTCATGCATGTTAGAGATCATCTAGGTGCTTGTTTTGCTGTTGCAAGAGTGCATCGTGATATAAACTGCTGTTATGTGTTGTTTTTATGTCATCTTTGCCATGTGATATCTTTTAGCTCGTTTGTCCGAATGATGCAAATGACATGTCCACGTGTTCGTCTTGCCATGATCTACATGTTGTATGTGATAGGTTGCATGATAGATTTATTCTTGCCATGTTTATCATCGTTGCAAAGTGCCATGTGGCTGTGATGTTGTTTCACTTGTTATGAAATGCCATCTTGTTGAGCTCGTTGCTATCGTTGTGTTTATCTCAATGATGCATGCTTGTATGTTTCGGAATCACCATCATGTGTACTTTGATGAGGTGCTTAGCTCTTGCCATGTTTAGTTTCGAGGTGACTTAAACTTGCTCTTTTAGATGCCATGATGAAATTACTGTTTTAGGACTTAGTGGATTTTCACCAAGTCTGAAATCTGTAACATTCCGATGCCATGTTCGTGTGATGTTCTAGGACAAACCATGTTAGTTTTGGAGTGGATCTTGATTGTTCCTTGTAGTATATATTGTTGGCTTTCCATTCATGTTCTCACATGTCTATTTAAGTGGCTGTAGCATGTTTATCTTTTGCTCCAAAGTGTCAATAAAATTCTGCTGCCAGAATTTTATTGTCAAGTTCAATATGTCCAAGTTCATTGCTATTGAACCGTGACTCCTTTGGGGGTGCACCTTTGGACTTAGTTGCTGTAGTATATGTCTAGTTTGTGTTCATGTCCTTTGCCATGTTGTTTGAGTGTTGTAGCTTAATTATTTTGTGCTCCGAAGTTGCTATGTTGCTGTAATTTTCAGCTTTCGCTCATTTCTTGTTTCGGGCATAACTTTTAGCCCGTAACTCCGATTTCAGCGAATCTTATATGAAACTTGATTGATTTTATGTGTAGATTCATAATATCATATTGTTATCATGTTTTGAGGTGTTTTGCTTGAGTGCTATTTTCTGTGCTCCGTGTGCATCCTTAGTGCATCCATCATGCATCCATCATTTTCGAGTGCGCATTGCATCTTGTTGATTTGTGCTTGGTGTGATTGTTTTGTTTAGAGCCGGGAGCATAGTCCGAGTTCGAGTACGAGCACGAGGTTTCCAACGAGGTTGAGCATGAGGACCCTTCTTACGATCCGAACGACTTCTCTTCAGGCAAGATGACCGAACCCCGATAACATTACTATCTTTTCCTATTGCTGGTAGTTCCGCTCTATAGTTTTGCCTCGATGCCCATGATCTTCTTGTCAGCCTCCTACTTGTAACCATTGCCCTGTTTAACCAACCTACCTATGCAAACCGTTGCTTGGCTAAGTACGCTTCGCTCAGCCCTTCTTATAGCATTGCTAGTTGCAGGTGAAGATCGAAAATTCTTGCTTCATGTTGAAGTTTGGTTGGGTTTTATCACACTATATAAATGCTTAAAATGAAATCATCTATATATTGGCAAGGGTGGAAGGCTAAGCCTTTTGCTTGGTGATTTGTTCCACTCATGCCGTTAGGAACCGTATAAACCGGTGTTATGTTCCTTGATTATGCGTTCCTAACACGGTTGGGGTGTATGGGACCCCCTCGATAAACAGCTAAGTCCTAAGTCTTTTCCAGCAAGTCCCAACATTGGTACTATTTGCCTAATAACAAACTAAACATGCATAGGGAGTAATTAACCCTCTTTCTTAATCAACAACCCCGGGCCAGTGCTCCACATGAGTGTTGGTCCGAAACGGGGAGCCTGCGGGGCCGCCTTGGGGCAACTCGAGGTATCTGGCATACACCCGTAGCTTCGCCCATCCGGTCGTGTCCTGAGACTTAGATACGCGCGGCTACTATCAGGGTGTCGACACGCCGGGAGGATTTGCTGGATTAGCCTTACCTTAGTTCGGTATATCTTGAGCACGGGATTCCGAGGATACTCGGGTCTTCCCACTTTGGAGTTGCGACTCCGCGGATCGTGGGCTTGTAATGGGTCAAGTTGGAACACCCCTACAGGGTTTTGAACTTTCGAAAGCCGTGCCCGCGGTTATGTGGCAGATGGGAGCTTGTTAATATCCGGTTGTAGATAACTTGACACAATGTTTCTAATACACTACCAGCGTGTGTTCCGTGACTGTCAATTTCCGAATAGGGATTCGGGAGTTGAACACGGAGGGGTTATGTTTGTTGAGCTTTAGCTAGGATCACTTCGTGATCACTTCTCGCCCGAGGCTTTCTCTTCTCGCTCTCACTCACGTAAGCTAGTTGCTAGTTGCTGCTGCAGACACTTATTCTTTTCTTCATCCTTTCCTCTCCCAAGGCTTGAATAGTCTTGTTACCCGGGAACGGGATTGCTGAGTCCTCTGTGGCTCACAGTTACATCACCACACCAGATGCAGGTCCAGTTGTGAGCTATCTAGGTGATGGCACCGAGCTTGATTGGGAGTACGACGAGGAGCGTAGTCGGTACTATGTTCGATATCCGGATGATCAGTAGTGAAGACTCCTACTAGGATTCGATCTGCCTGTGGTTTATTTATCTAAGTTTGGTATCTAGACATTTGGATTTTGCCCTTAGAGGGTTGTGATATTTCTTAATGTATGATGTTTGAGACATGTTATGTAATTGTGTGACGTGGCGAGTGTAAGCCAACTATTTATGTTTACAATCCCCTCTTTTACATGAGATGTGCAAAGATTACCAAACTTGAGATCATTCTAGGATGGAATTATGCCTTTAAGTCGTGCCTCGACACGTAGGAGGTATAACTCCATCCTGGGCATTACAAGTTCGTATTGAGAGCCTTCTCCGACCTAGGAGCCCCCACTGTTTGATCGAATCGTTGACGGTCGAGTCTAGGCACACACTGAAAACTTTTGAGTCCTATATTATATCGGAGAGTAGGATTTCTTTGCTTCTCATCCCCTTTCTCTCTGGTGAGGACTCCTGACGACGACTCTTGTCTCTCCTATCTTCAAAAATTGCACCAAATTTTTTTTTAGGAATCCCGCGAGTATTCTGGGATTGTTTCGATGTTCTTGTGACGAGGATATTGTTCTCGATGCCTCCTGACATTATGGGTTGTGGCAGTGTCCCGGGGAGTTGAGCTTCGGGGTATTGTCGGCACAAGCATATCGCGGCAGTACTAAATACTTAAGACGGCCGACATCGAAAATCTCTCCTATACGGCCAGTGGCAAGATAACCCCGACATCACCCAGTACTGGGGAGGTAGTTCGGGAGTATTGCCATAGCTTGTTATAGTGGATGCTTTTCGAAGGTCCGAGGTACACAGTTTCCGAGAAAGACTGGTTATGTGTTGAAGGATGGATACACCTGGATGTAGGTTTAGAGTTGATTGCGCGGTGCTTCCCGTGTATCCCCAACACCTGATTGCATAACTGGAACCTTTCGGAAATTTATAGGTGGGTTTATCCAGTAGATCGTAGGCATTCTTCCAACGAATGCAGGTTAGCGAGTTCGGGGTTCTACATTGAGTGAAGTGGTTTATGACCGATGTTACTATCAGGAGTTGCATCTTAAAGGGTCCTTGGCTATGCTGATCCGGGGATTGCAAAACCTTTTCGTAACGCGTTCATATGCTTTCAGCACAAAGATGTTAGAACGAAACTCCTCTCTTGTGTTTGTTCCCGTCTGTACCTTGTTGTTTTATTATTTTCCTTTTGTCCCCTATGTGGCTTCTCGTGAAGATTGATGTTATCATTTAACTGAGAATTTCATTCGTTCCTCTTGTTCGAATGATTTCATTCGTTCTTATTGTTCGAATGATAATTGTGAAGACTTGTTGCAATTCATGCCATTGATTCAGCTTATACCATTTGTCAATCAATTGCTGATTCATGGTCATCTCTTACAGGATGGCTCCGAAAAAGGTTCCCAACGCTAACCCAGAGGCGGAAAAGGTCCCAGATCGTCCTCCTTCCCCTCCTCCTCCGCCTGAGGCTTGGAGAGCGATTATGCAGACTATAGCTCAGAACACCCAGTTGTTGATGCAGATGATGCAGCAGATGCAAGCTAATCAAGCTAATCAGGGTGTTCCAGGGAACCAAGGCAATTTCTTCAACCAGCAGCACCATGCTACTCTCAACCAGTTCTTGGCCAACAATCCTAAAGCTTTCAGTTACTGTGTCGACCCTCTTGATGCTGAAGATTGGTTAACCGACATAAAGAAGCATTTTGAGTGCAGTAACGTGAAGGAAGATGATTATGTGAAGTTTGCAGCCTTCCAACTCAAAGATCAAGCAGCTGATTGGTGGCAGCAGTACAAAGACTCCAGGCCAGGTCAAGTGATCTCTTGGGAGAATTTCTGCAAGGATTTTCGCTCGCACCACATTCCTACAAGTGTCATCGAGGGTATGCGTGAGCAATTCCGCAACCTGAAGCAGGGCTCCATGACAGTCTATCAGTATAATGTCAAGTTCCAAAACCTCGCTCGTTATGCTAAGCAAGACATTCCTGATGCCAAGAGTAAAATCTACCAATTCCGTGGAGGTCTCAAAGATGAACTTCAGCTTGCTCTCACTTTGTTCGAGCCCGATGAATTCGACAAGTTCTATAACATGGCTTTGAAACAAGAGGCAGCTCAGCTTAAGATGGAGGCTTCTAAGAAGAGAATTCGAGATGCCGTTCACTCTTCCTCATCATCTCAGATGGTCTCGAAGCATCAGAAATTCTGGCTTCCTCCTCCTCAAGTGATTCGAGCTCCCTACAACAACTCCAACAACTCCAACAACTCCAACAACTCCAACAACTCCAACAACTCCAACAACTCCAACAACTCCAACAACAAGAACTCTAGTGGACCTGGTTTCTCCCACCCACCCAACCCGAGCAACCAGTCGAAGAAGCAGTTTTAGTCTCAAGGCTCCAAGTCAAGTGGCTCTCATTTCCGTCCTCTCTCTGAAGAATGCCCAGGATGGAGTTATACCTCCTACGTGTCGAGGCACGACTTAAAGGCATAATTCCATCCTAGAATGATCTCAAGTTTGGTAATCTTTGCCCATCTCATGTAAAAGAGGGGATTGTAAACATAAATAGTTGGCTTACACTCGCCACGTCACACAATTACATAACATGTCTCAAACATCATACATTAAGAAATATCACAACCCTCTAAGGGCAAAATCCAAATGTCAAGATACCAAACTTAGATAAATAAACCACAGGCGGATCGAATCCTAGTAGGAGTCTCCACTACTGATCATCCGGATATCGAACATAGTACCGACTACGCTCCTCGTCGTACTCCCAATCAAGCTCGGTGCCATCACCTGGATAGCTCACAACTGGACCTGCATCTGGTGTGGTGAAGTAACTGTGAGCCACAGAGGACTCAGCAATCCCGTTCCCGGGTAACAAGACTATTCAAGCCTTGGGAGAGGAAAGGCTGAAGAAAAGAATAAGTGTCTGCAGCAGCAACTAGCAACTAGCTTACGTGAGTGAGAGCGAGAAGAGAAAGCCTCGGGCGAGAAGTGATCACGAAGTGATCCTAGCTAAAGCTCAACAAACATAACCCCTCCGTGTTCAACTCCCGAATCCCTATTCGGAAATTGACAGTCACGGAACACACGCTGGTAGTGTATTAGAAACATTGTGTCAAGTTATCTACAACCGGATATTAACAAGCTCCCATCTGCCACATAACCGCGGGCACGGCTTTCGAAAGTTCAAAACCCTGCAGGGGTGTTCCAACTTGACTCATTACAAGCCCACGATCCGCGGAGTCGCAACTCCAAAGTGGGAAGACCCGAGTATCCTCGGAATCCCGTGCTCAAGATATACCGAACTAAGGTAAGGCTAATCCAGCAAATCCTCTCGGCGTGTCGACACCCTGATAGTAGCCGCATGTATCTAAGTCTTAGGACACGACCGGATGGGCGAAGCTACGGGTGTATGCCAGATACCTCGAGTTGCCCCAAGGCGGCCCCGCAGGCTCCCCGTTTCGGACCAACACTCATGTGGAGCACTGGCCCGGGGTTGTTGATTAAGAAAGAGGGTTAATTACTCCCTATGCATGTTTAGTTTGTTATTAGGCAAATAGTACCAATGTTGGGACTTGCTGGAAAAGACTTAGCACTTAGTGGTTTATCGAGGGGGTCCCATACACCCCAACCGTGTTAGGAACGCATAATCAAGGAACATAACACCGGTTTATACGGTTCCTAACGGCATGAGTGGAACAAATCACCAAGCAAAAGGCTTAGCCTTCCACCCTTGCCAATATATAGATGATTTCATTTTAAGCATTTATATAGTGTGATAAAACCCAACCAAACTTCAACATGAAGCAAGCATCTTCGATCTTCACCTGCAACTAGCAATGCTATAAGAAGGGCTGAGCAAAGCGTACATAGCCAAGCAACGGTTTGCATAGGTAGGTTGGTTAAACAGGGCAATGGTTACAAGTAGGAGGCTGACAAGAAGATCATGGGCATCGAGGCAAAACTATAGAGCGGAACTACCAGCAATAGGCAAAGATAGTAATGTTATCGGGGTTCGGTCATCTTGCCTGAAGAGAAGTCGTTCGGATCGTAAGAAGGGTCCTCGTGCTCAACCTCATTGGAAACCTCGTGCTCGTACTCGAACTCGGACTCTGCTCCCGGCTCTAAACAAAACAATCACACCAAGCACAAATCAACAAGATGCAATGCGCACTCGAAAATGATGAATGCATGATGGATGCACTAAGGATCCACACGGAGCACGTAAAATAGCACTCAAGAAAAACACCTCAAAACATGATAACAATATGATATTATGAATCTACACAGAAAATCAATCAAGTTTCATATAAGATTCGCTGAAATCGGAGTTACGGGCTAAAAGTTATGCCCGAAACAAGAAATGAGCGAAAGCTGAAAATTACAGCAACATAGCAACTTCGGAGCACAAAATAATTAAGCTACAACACTCAAACAACATGGCAAAGGACATGAACACAAACTAGACATATACTGCAGCAACTAAGTCCAAAGGTGCACCCCCAAAGGAGTCACGGTTCAATAGCAATGAACTTGGACATATTGAACTTGACAATAAAATTCTGGCAGCAGAATTTTATTGAAACTTTGGAGCAAAAGATAAACATGCTACAGCCACTTAAATAGACATGTGAGAACATGAATGGAAAGCCAACAATATATACTACAAGGAACAATCAAGATCCACTCCAAAACTAACATGGTTTGTCCTAGAACATCACACGAACATGGTATCGGAACGTTACAGATTTCAGACTTAGTGAAAATCCACTAAGTCCTAAAACAGTAATTTCATCATGGCATATAAAAGAGCAAGTTTAAGTCACCTCGAAACTAAACATGGCAAGAGGTAAGCACCTCATCAAAGTACACATGATGGTGATTCCGAAACATACAAGCATGCATCATTGAGATAAACACAACGATAGCAACGAGCTCAACAAGATGGCATTTCATAACAAGTGAAACAACATCACAGCCACATGGCACTTTGCAATGATGATAAAAATGGCAAGAATAAATCTATCATGCAACATATCACATACAACATGTAGATCATGGCAAGACGAACACGTGGACATGTCATTTGCATCATTCGGACAAACGAGCTAAAAGATATCACATGGCAAAGATGACATAAAAACAACACATAACAGCAGTTTATATCACGATGCACTCTTGCAACAGCAAAACAAGCACCTAGATGATCTCTAACATGCATGACAATAAAAGATAAAACGTAGTGCTAATCACCACGAACGTCTGGACATGCTATTTGCGCGAATCGGAGAAACACACTAAAAGATATCGCAGTTTGAATATAGCATCAGCACACAAATAATCTGGGACTTAGAAGAATTCCAACAACCTTAGTCAAAACAGATCTGGTCAAAGAGCTCCAGGGTCAAAGCGGGCGCGGTCAAACGGGCCCTGGCGGAACGGATCGGGCCGTGCACGAAGCGGATCGGGCGCGCGGAGCGGGTCACCGACGGCGCGGACCGGGCCGGATCCGCCCAGCGGTCAACCAAAGCAAACGGGCCGGGGATTCGGCGCTAACGGGCCAATCCAGCGGGACCCCAGAGCGGATCGGGCGAGGCGCCCTCGATCTGGTAGGAGGCGGCGCTGGAGTCCTCGGGTGACGAGGGGATCTCTCGATCCCCGACGGCGGCGGGCCTCGACGCGACCAGGGGCCGGCGACCCTGGCCGGAGGGCGGAGGGAGGCGGCGGATCGGAGAGGTGGCGGGGCGCGGCGGTGAGGGCCCTGCCGGCCGGGGCGCGGCGGCGGGGAAGAGCCCGGCCGGCGGCGCGCGAGCTGGCCGGTGAGGTGGAGCGGCGGGGCCGGCGCGGGTGGAGGAGATGGCGGCGGTCGGGCCGGGCGGGCCCCGCCTGGGCCCGGCGGGCCGCGGGACGGAGGTGGGAGGAGGAGATGGCGGCGGGCCAATGGGGAGCGGCCACTTGGCGGCGGAGCTGAGGTGGCGCTCCCCTATTGGTCGGGGTGATGTGGCTGCGCGGCGGCGGACATGTCCGGCCCGGTCGGATGTGTCCGGCGCGGCGCAGAGGGAGGAGGGGCTAGGTTTCGTCCGAAAAATGGACGTGGGGGACGTTTTTATAGGCACAAGGAGCTAGGAGACTCCAAATGGAGCGCGGTTTTCGGCCACCGGATCAGATTTTGATGGCCTAGATGATAGAAGTGGTTAGGAGTGGATGGTGGGCTGTTGGAGGGGGTGTTTTGGGCCTCAAAGTGGAGCCACTTTGAGCCCACACAAATAACTGTTGGGGTAGCAAACGTACTCGAAACGCGACGAGATTTGAGAGGCGGGTTGCACACATCAAAACAACAACACACGACAAGCCTCGCGGCACACCGGTAACGTTACATGCCCAAACAACAAAGTAGGCCTACGGAACGCCATGGACACGAGAGGGAGCTCCGGAACGCGAAACAGAAAACGGGAAGAAACGCGTGGAACCGGATGCAACCGTCAACACAAATGCAATGCGATGCACATGTCTACATGATATGAATGAATGCCACACACGCACACAACAAAACGACGAAAACCCGAAAGACAAAGAACCCGGAATGGAAATAGATGAAGCCGGAGATATATTATATACCCAAAAGGGAAAGTATTACATCCGGGGCATTACAAACTCTCAAAGAAAAGCTCGTCTCTGCTCCAGTTCTGACTCCTCCAGATGAATCCAAGCCCTATGAAGTATTCTGTGATGCTTCTCTTCAAGGTCTTGGTGGTGTGCTTATGCAAGATAAGAGAATTGTGGCATACACTTCTCGTCATCTAAAGCCAAGTGAGAAGAACTATCCCACACATGATCTCGAGCTAGCAGCTGTGGTACATGCTCTGATTACGTGGAGACATCTGTTGTTGGGCAGAAAGGTCGACATCTTCACCGATCACAAGAGCTTGAAGTACATCTTCACACAGCCGCATCTGAACCTCCGCCAGACTCGTTGGGTTGAAATGATCCAAGAGTATAATCCCAGCATTGAATACACTCCTGGCAAGGCGAATGTGATTGCAGATGCTTTGAGCAGAAAGGCATATTGCAACAGCCTTCTTATCAAGCCGTGCCAGCCTGAGCTTTGTGAAGCATTCAGGAAGCTCAACCTTCAAGTTGTTCCGCAGTGTTTTCTTGCAAATCTTCAAATTGCTCCTACCTTGGAAGATCAAGTCCGTGAGGCCCAACTCAGTGATACCATGGTGAAGAAGGTGAAACATGCTATTGCTAAGGGCGTTCCGAAATACAAGTGCTTCCGTGTTGATGAGAGAGATACCTTGTTCTTCGAGGACAGACTCGTTGTTCCCAAAGGTGATCTCAGGAAGCTCATAATGGAAGAAGCTCATGATTCTCTCCTTTCCATTCATCCTGGCAGTTCCAAGATGTATCAAGACCTCAAGCAATCTTACTGGTGGACACGCATGAAAAGGGAGATTGCCCAATTCGTGAACGAATGTGATGTTTGCAGAAGAGTGAAAGCAGAACATCAACGTCCAGCCGGTCTTCTCCAACCTCTTCCTATTCCCGAGTGGAAGTTCAACCACATTGAAATGGACTTCGTCACTGGTTTTCCTAAATCCAAGCGAGGAAATGATGCTATCTTCGTGGTGATTGACAAGCTTACCAAAGTCACTCACTTCCTGCCAGTCGAGAAATCAATCAATGCTGCTCAACTTGCAGAGCTGTACACTTCCAGAATTGTGTCCCTACATGGCATTCCTCAAGTTATATCCTCAGACCGTGGAAGTTTGTTCACTTCAAGGTTCTGGGACTCCTTTCAGTCCGCCATGGGCACTAAGATCAGGTTCAGCACTGCTTTTCACCCTCAGACTAGTGGTCAAGTCGAGCGTGTGAATCAGATTCTAGAAGACATGCTCAGAGCCTGTGTCATATCCTTTGGCATGAAATGGGAAGACTGCCTTCCATTTGCCGAGTTCTCTTACAACAACAGCTTTCAAGCAAGTGCAGGCAAAGCACCATTTGAAATCCTCTATGGCAGAAAGTGTCGTACCCCTCTCAACTGGTCTGAAACAGGCGAACGTCAACTTCTTGGCAATGACTTGATCTCAGAAGCCGAAGAAATGTGCAAAGTCATACGTGAGAATCTCAAGGCCGCTCAGTCGCGCTAGAAGAGCTACTATGACGGCAAGCATCGTGATTTGGCTTTCAACATTGATGATCATGTCTATCTCCGTGTGTCTCCGATGAAAGGCACCCAAAGATTCGGTATCAAAGGAAAGCTTGCTCCTAGATACGTCGGGCCTTTCAAGATTCTTGTCAAAAGAGGCGATCTAGCCTATCAACTTGAGCTCCCTTCCAACTTCGCCAATGTTCATGATGTCTTTCATGTGTCTCAACTTCGCAAATGCTTCAAGGCACCTGAGCGCATGATTCCGTTTGAAGAAATTGATCTTCAACAAGACCTGTCCTACCGAGAGCACCCAGTTGCCATTCTCGAAGAAACCGAACGCAAGACCCGCAACAAGTCCATCAAATTCTTGAAAGTCAAGTGGTCACATCACACCGACCGAGAAGCTACCTGGGAACGAGAAGATCATCTTCGTTCCGAGTACCCTTCCTTTTTCCAGTCCTAGATCTCGGGCCGAGATCTTTTTGTAGTAGAGGAGAGTTTGTAATGCCCCGGATGTAATACTTTCCCTTTTGGGTATATAATATATCTCCGGCTTCATCTATTTCCATTCCGGGTTCTTTGACTTTCGGGTTTTCGTCGTTTTGTTGTGTGCGTGTGTGGCATTCATTCATATCATGTAGACATGTGCATCGCATTGCATTTGTGTTGACGGTTGCATCCGGTTCCACGCGTTTCTTCCCGTTTTCCGTTTCGCGTTCCGGAGCTCCCTCTCGTGTCCGTGGCGTTCCGTAGGCCTACTTTGTTGTTTGGGCGTGTAACGTTACCGGTGTGCCGCGAGGCTTGTCGTGTGTTGTTGTTTTGATGTGTGCAACCCGCCTCTCAAATCTCGTCGTGTTTCGAGTTCGTTTGCTACCCCAACAGTTATTTGTGTGGGCTCAAAGTGGCTCCACTTTGAGGCCCAAAACACCCCCTCCAACAGCCCACCATCCACTCCTAACCACTTCTATCATCTAGGCCATCAAAATCTGATCCGGTGGCCGAAAACCGCGCTCCATTTGGAGTCTCCTACCTCCTTGTGCCTATAAAAACGTCCCCCACGTCCATTTTTCGGACGAAACCTAGCCCCTCCTCCCTCCGCGCCGCGCCGGACACATCCGACCGGGCCGGACATGTCCGCCGCCGCGCAGCCACATCACCCCGACCAATAGGGGAGCGCCACCTCAGCTCCGCCGCCACGTGGCCGCTCCCCATTGGCCCGCCGCCATCTCCTCCTCCCACCTCCGTCCCGCGGCCCACCGGGCCCAGGCGGGGCCCGCCCGGCCCGACCGCCGCCATCTCCTCCACCCGCGCCGGCCCCGCCGCTCCACCTCACCGGCCAGCTCGCGCGCCGCCGGCCGGGCTCTTCCCCGCCGCCGCGCCCCGGCCGGCAGGGCCCTCACAGCCGCGCCCCGCCACCTCCCTGATCCGCCGCCTCCCTCCGCCCTCCGGCCAGGGTCGCCGGCCCCTGGTCGCATCGAGGCCCGCCGCCGTCGGGGATCGAGAGATCCCCTCGTCACCCGAGGACTCCAGCGCCGCCTCCTACCGGATCGAGGGCGCCTCGCCCGATCCGCTCTAGGGTCCCGCTGGATCGGCCCATTAGCGTCGAATCCCCGTCCCGTTTGCTTCGGTTGACCGCTGGGCGGATCCGGCCCGGTCCGCGCCGTCAGTGACCCGCTCCGGCGCCCGATCCGCTTCGCGCACGGCCCGATCCGTTCCGCCAGGGCCCGTTTGACCGCGCCCGCTTTGACCCTGGAGCTCTTTGACCAGATCTGTTTTGACTAAGGTTGTTGGAATTCTTCTAAGTCCCAGTTTATTTGTGTACTGATGCTATATTCAAACTGCGATATCTTTTAGTGTGTTTCTCCGATTCGCGCAAATAGCATGTCCAGACGTTCGTGGTGATTAGCACTACGTTTTATCTTTTATTGTCATGCATGTTAGAGATCATCTAGGTGCTTGTTTTGCTGTTGCAAGAGTGCATCGTGATATAAACTGCTGTTATGTGTTGTTTTTATGTCATCTTTGCCATGTGATATCTTTTAGCTCGTTTGTCCGAATGATGCAAATGGCATGTCCACGTGTTCGTCTTGCCATGATCTACATGTTGTATGTGATAGGTTGCATGATAGATTTATTCTTGCCATGTTTATCATCGTTGCAAAGTGCCATGTGGCTGTGATGTTGTTTCACTTGTTATGAAATGCCATCTTGTTGAGCTCGTTGCTATCGTTGTGTTTATCTCAATGATGCATGCTTGTATGTTTCGGAATCACCATCATGTGTACTTTGATGAGGTGCTTAGCTCTTGCCATGTTTTGTTTCGAGGTGACTTAAACTTGCTCTTTTAGATGCCATGATGAAATTACTGTTTTAGGACTTAGTGGATTTTCACCAAGTCTGAAATCTGTAACATTCCGATGCCATGTTCGTGTGATGTTCTAGGACAAACCATGTTAGTTTTGGAGTGGATCTTGATTGTTCCTTGTAGTATATATTGTTGGCTTTCCATTCATGTTCTCACATGTCTATTTAAGTGGCTATAGCATGTTTATCTTTTGCTCCAAAGTTTCAATAAAATTCTGCTGCCAGAATTTTATTGTCAAGTTCAATATGTCCAAGTTCATTGCTATTGAACCGTGACTCCTTTGGGGGTGCACCTTTGGACTTAGTTGCTGTGGTATATGTCTAGTTTGTGTTCATGTCCTTTGCCATGTTGTTTGAGAGCTGTAGCTTAATTATTTTGTGCTCCGAAGTTGCTATGTTGCTGTAATTTTCAGCTTTCGCTCATTTCTTGTTTCGGGCATAACTTTTAGCCCGTAACTCCGATTTCAGCGAATCTTATATGAAACTTGATTGATTTTCTGTGTAGATTCATAATATCATATTGTTATCATGTTTTGAGGTGTTTTGCTTGAGTGCTATTTTCCGTGCTCCGTGTGCATCCTTAGTGCATCCATCATGCATCCATCATTTTCGAGTGTGCATTGCATCTTGTTGATTTGTGCTTGGTGTGATTGTTTTGTTTAGAGCCGGGAGCAGAGTCCGAGTTCGAGTATGAGCACGAGGTTTCCAACGAGGTTGAGCACGAGGACCCTTCTTACGATCCGAACGACTTCTCTTCAGGCAAGATGACCGAACCCCGATAACATTACTATCTTTGCCTATTGCTGGTAGTTCCGCTCTATAGTTTTGCCTCGATGCCCATGATCTTCTTGTCAGCCTCCTACTTGTAACCATTGCCCTGTTTAACCAACCTACCTATGCAAACCGTTGCTTGGCTAAGTACGCTTCGCTCAGCCCTTCTTATAGCATTGCTAGTTGCAGGTGAAGATCGAAGATGCTTGCTTCATGTTGAAGTTTGGTTGGGTTTTATCACACTATATAAATGCTTAAAATGAAATCATCTATATATTGGCAAGGGTGGAAGGCTAAGCCTTTTGCTTGGTGATTTGTTCCACTCATGTCGTTAGGAACCGTATAAACCGGTGTTATGTTCCTTGATTATGCGTTCCTAACGCGGTTGGTGTCAGGGATATAGTTAGTAGGTATAAACCGGATATTGTAAACCGGCTTAGTTATATCGTACTTGGTTTTACCATTTCAGTAGAGATTACGGCCCATGAGATTTCAAGGCCCATGTATAGAAATACGGTTTGTAATCCGCCAAAGAGATGTAACTTGAGAGATAAGAAAGAAAGGGCAGAGACCGAGGCGGACACGATTATGAGCCGGCCTCGGGACTCTGTAATCCGGACCAGGTGTCACCTCTATATAAAGGGACGACCCGGTACCGGTTCAGGGACAAGCAACAATCAATCCGTCGAGACGCAGGCAAGCGAATCCGCTCCCTGTAAACCGACGCCCAAGCAATACCAAATCAACTAGACGTAGGCTTTTACCTTCTCGAAGGGGCCGAACTAGTATAAATCCTTTGTGTCCTTTGTGTGCCATGAATCCTTTCAAGCTAACCCGTGCGATGGTTCCATCATCAAGTCCGCTAAACCGGACATCTGCCGTGTTAATTCCACGACAGTTGGCGCCCACCGTGGGGCCTGCGCACGATGGTTTCGAGTTCTTGAAAGGCGGCTTCGAAGGGTTAAAGGGTTACGTAGTCGGCCGGATGACCAAGAGTCGTCGTGGCCGGATCTACATCGACAACGCAGGTTGGGGACCGGAGGCCGATTCGATCGAATACGGGTACCGGGTCCCCTTCGGCAGCATCCAAGTCTTCATTGGCAAAATTGGGGAACCGGGACCTGAGCCGGACATCCTCCCCGACATCGTCGAGCCGGCTCAGCGTGCGAGAGCGGCCCGGATTCAGCCTGCCATGAAGCATGTGTTCGTTGGAGCGATTCATGGAGGCCAAGCCGGGGACGGATCGGAATCTGATGGTGTGACCGTCGTCTGCTCAGATGACGAGTCTTCGTCCGGGGAAACTGAATCTCTGTATCAGTTGCGGGATGGCCGGTCTGAAGGCGAGTCTGATGGAAACAGTATTCCGGGCCCCTTCGACCCGCCAAACCGGGTGGCGGTCTTCATGGCCGGTTCACAACCCCCGACGAACGGAACTACAGCAGAGGCTGGTGCAGGGGGAAGCGGTTCAAATCCCTCCCTTACTGAAGTTCTATCCACCTTGATCGAGGAGTTCGCAGCCAAGGCAGTAGAGGTCGTAGCTCCAGCAGACAAGGCGCAACATGATGCAGTGCTTCTTCAGTTAAAAGCCCGGATCGATCAGTTAAAGGAGGATTTAAAGGCAGAAGGGGAGATGTTAGCCGCAAGACAAGCAGAGTTGGATGATCAAGCTTTTCACTTGAGGATGGAGCAGGCTTCTATGGAAGGAGTAAGGGGGCGAAAGTATCAATCCCGCCTACCGCCGGGTTTTGAATCTGCGAATTTGTTCAGAACACCTGGGGCTGGGGCCAGTAATAATCCGGCTTTAAACCGGAGGAGCCCCCCGGCTCGGGATGAGCCGGTTCAGCAGCCCGCGGCAGAACGGGAGTGTCGGATTACATCGACGCCTTACGTTCCTATCCCCCCGGGACATTACTCAAACCCTTTGGATAACATTGCTGCGGCGGCAGCGCGGTTGGCCGCTTTACCTGTGGAAGAAACATCCCCGGTGGCGATAGAGGCGCGCAGGGCCCAGAAGCTGCTTAATACGGCGTTAATACAGCAGCAAGCGTACTCTCATAGCAGGGAAAGGTTACATTCAACACCACGTCCCAACCGAAGTTACTCTAGACGCTGGGAAGAGCCGGAAGTGTCTAGCAGTGAGCGCATGAGACACCAGCACAGGCAGGATAATCCGGCAAGGGCGGAGATGCCAGCCCCGGACCTAAACCGGCCTAGATCGGAGGCCAGGGAGGAAATTCGTCAGTCGACGCCGGTTCACACAGCCACTACAGGAACAGGAGCTACAGCAAGCGGTTTTGGAATACAATGTCTCGTCCCCGCCCTACGGAGCGTTAAGTTGCCCAAAGATTTCAAAGGACCTCGCAAGGTGCCTAATTACACAGCCGATTTACCACCCGAAGCTTGGGTGGAAAGTTACGAGATGGCCATGGAGATGCTGGATGTGGATGAATCGGCTTGTGCCAAGTATTTCACTATGATGCTCGAAGGCACGGCCCGGACTTGGTTGAAGGCGCTACCTCCGAATTCTATCGGATCATGGGGGGAGCTGCGGGGTCAGTTCATCAAAAATTTCAAGGATACATGCAAACAACCAATGTCGGTGGTAGACTTGGCAGCCTGTGTACAAGGCGAGCAGGAGTCTACAGCAGCTTGGGTACGCAGAGTGGCAGAGATATTACACTCCTCAAATGGCATCAACCCTAGCACAGCAATTGTAACTTTGGAGAACAATTGCCGGTTTGAGTCGTTAAGATTGAAACTCGGACGGCTTAAAAGGGAATGCAATGACATGGGGACTCTAATGAGTGCCCTGGTAAAGTACGGAGACTCGGATAATACAAAGTATCCAGAAGCAGAAGGAGATAAAGCGGGAAAGGCCAGCAAGACTGGCAAACCGGCGCCGGTTAATCCGGTTACTTCAAGTTTTTTGGGCAAACGGAAACCGGAAAATAGCTCCGATTTTGTGGCTAATACACAGGTTCAAGGCGGTTTTCAGGTTAGTCAGCAAGGTCCCACTCGCCAAGCCGGTGGAGGAAACCCGGGTTGGGAGCAGGATTTGGATCAACCATGTCTAAAGCATAGCGGAAAAAGGGGGCCTGCACGGCACACTGCAAGAGAATGCCTGTCCCCTATGATAGCAGGGAACGGCCGTTTTAATCCTCTTAGCCGGCCCCCGAACGGCGGTTCAGGGCCCGGGTTTTATGGTCCGGGTTACCAAGGGAACAACTCCGGTTCAGGATATAGGGGCAACAGCGGTTATCAAGGGAACAACGGTGGTTATCAATCCCGGCCAGGCGGCCAAGGTAGTCAAGGAAACTACAATGGTCAGGGAAATCAATCACATTATCAAGGTGGTTATCATGGTCAGGGAAATCAATCGTATCATCAAGGTGGTTACAACAATCAGAATAATCAGCAGCAGGGCCAAGGGAGTCACAATAACCAAGGAAATCAGCAGCAGCAGCGTCCGCAGCAACAGCAGCAATCCGGATACCAGAGTAATCCGAAGGAGTTGAGCAGCGGTCAATATCATGTTTTCGCCACAAGTTTATGTAAGAGAGACCAGAAGGTTTTAAAGCGGGCTGTTAATGCGGTAGAACCGGCGACGCCACAGTTTCTACGATGGTCAGAGCAGCCCATTGTTTGGAGCAGAGAGGACCACCCGTTACGGGTAGATAATCCGGGACATTTAGCCTTGGTGGTAGCACCTCAGGTGGGAGGATACAGGTTTACTAAAGTTCTCATGGATGGAGGTAGCAGTATCAATATATTATATTACGAGACTTTTCGCCGTATGGGTCTGGCAGATAAACAGTTAAGGACAGCAAACACAGTGTTTCACGGGGTGGTCCCAGGTAAGTCAGCTTATCCAGTTGGTAAGATTGACTTAGAAGTTACCTTTGGGGATGAGCATGATTCCAGATCGGAGATGATCACCTTTGAAGTTGTCAAAATTAAAAGTCCGTATCATGCTTTGTTTGGGAGGACGGTTTATGCTAAATTTATGGCTAGACCATGTTATGTTTATCTGCAGCTTAAAATGCCGGGTCATAAAGGCACGATCACGGTGCATGGCAGTCGTAAGATAGCAGTGGAATGTGAGGAAGGTGATGCAGCTTATGCAGAAGCGGTATGTGCCACGGAAGAGTTAAAATTTTATAAGGATAATGTTGATCCGGCAGATATGACCCCGCTGAAGAAGCCAACTACCGAGCATGATCCGGCTTTGAAGTTCAAATCAGCGGAAGAGACTAAGCAGGTTGATTTTGTGCCTGGAGATTCGTCTAAACAATTCACCATCAGTGCTAACCTAGATCCTAAATAGGAAAGCGCGCTCATCGAGTTCATCCGTGAGAACCGGGATATCTTTGCATGGAAACCTTCTGACATGCCAGGTATACCGAGGGAACTCGCTGAGCACAAGTTAAATATTGATCCGAAGTTTAAACCGGTAAAACAATATCTGCGCCGCTTTAATGAAGAGAGGCGCAAAGCTATAGGAGAAGAAGTGGCCAGGCTTTTGGCGGCAGGGTTCATAGTGGAAGTTTTTCATCCGGAATGGTTGGCTAATCCGGTGCTGGTTCTAAAGAAGAATGGGAAGTGGAGGATGTGCGTGGACTACACAGACCTCAATAAAGCTTGCCCAACTGATCCTTTTGCTCTACCTCGCATTGATCAGATTATTGATGCTACAGCAGGGTGTGAGCGGCTGAGTTTTCTGGATGCGTACTCAGGTTATCACCAGATAAAGATGGCAGTGGAAGATCAAGAGAAGACAGTGTTTATAACCCCTTTTGGTGCTTTTTGCTATGTGTCTATGCCCTTTGGGCTCAAGTGTGCGCAGGCAACTTATCAGCGTTGTGTTCAGAATTGTTTGAAGGGGCAGATAGGAAGGAACGTACATGCTTACGTGGATGACATTGTGGTTAAGTCAAAGGAGGAAAGGACAATGATAGAAGACCTCAGAGAAACCTTTGATAATCTTCGGGCTTACAGGATGATGCTTAATCCGGAGAAGTGTGCCTTTGGTGTCCCGGCTGGTAAGCTTTTGGGATTCCTGGTCTCGAACCGGGGAATAGAAGCCAACCCGGAGAAGATCAAGGCCATCACATCTTTGGCGAAACCGGCTTGCATTAATGATGTTCAACGCATAGCTGGCCGGATCACGGCGTTGAGCCAGTTTATCAGTCGCTTAGGAGAAAAGGCGATCCCGCTTTATCAAATGTTGAAGAAAACGGACCGGTTCATTTGGAGTGATGAAGCGAATACAGCGTTTGAGAATCTGAAACAACAACTAGCGAAACTGCCGGTTTTAGCTGCTCCTATCGACAAAGAGCCTTTGCTATTATATGTTGCTGCAAACACACGGGCAGTCAGCGTTGCGACTGTGGTTGAGCGCAAGGAAGCAGGGAAGGAACATCCGGTTCAGCGCCCGGTTTACTATGTGAGTGAAGTACTCATCGAGTCCAAGCAAAGATACCCTCATTGGCAGAAATTGGTATATGGGGTGTTCATGGCAAACCGGAAACTGAAGCATTATTTCCAAGGGCATCCAATAACTGTGGTTAGTTCAGCCCCGCTGGGAGACATAATCCAGAATAGAGAAGCTACAGGCAGAATAGCCAAGTGGGCTATTGAGCTCAGTCCGCATGAGTTGAAGTACGTACCACGTACTGCTATAAAATCCCAGGCCTTGGTCGACTTCACCAATGACTGGACAGAATTACAGACTCCGGAGGAGAAACCGGATCTCACTTATTGGACGATTCACTTCGACGGTTCGAAGCAGTTGGAGGGCTCGGGGGCCGGAGTTGTTTTAACTTCCCCCAGAGGTGATAAATTTTGTTATGTCCTCCGGTTGTTATTTCCTTGTACTAATAATGCAGCAGAATATGAAGCACTACTTCATGGTTTGCGGTTGGCAAAGGAGATGAATTTAAGCCGGGTTAAGTGCCTGGGCGATTCAGACCTAGTGGCACAGCAAGTTTCGGGCAAGTGGGATTCAAGGGATCCCCTCATGGCGGCTTATCGACGAGAGGTTGAAGCGGTCGCAGGTTACTTCAAAGGGTATCAGGTGGAGCATATAGACCGACGGAAGAACGAAGCAGCTGACGCTTTAAGCCGGCTAGGGTCGCAACGTAAACCGGTACCACCAAACACCTTCTTGGATGAATTGCACAGTCCTTCGGTTCAAGTACCTTCAGAGGACGATCTAGCTGTTCCGGACCCAGAGGCACAGTTGGTTGCGGCAACCCATGTTATTCTGGATTGGACGTTACCCTATTTGGTATATTTAAGCCGAGGAGAGTTACCAGAGGACGAAGATGAAGCACGGCAGATAATCCGGCGTTCCAAATCTATGACAATTGCCAACGGGGAGTTGTACCATCGCAGTACTTCTGGAGTATTTCAACGGTGTGTTTCAGCTGAGGAAGGTTGTGAGATTTTAAGGGAGATTCATGAAGGGGATTGTGGTCATCATGCCGGATCAAAATCTTTAGTAGCTAAAGCTTTCCGGCATGGCTTTTATTGGTTAACCGCACATGCAGATGCGGCAGACATGGTCCGCAAGTGTGACGCTTGTCAGAAATTCTCAAGACGTGCTCTTATTCCAGCACAGGAACTCCGGATGATACCAATAACTTGGCCTTTTGCAACTTGGGGGCTTGACATGGTTGGTCCTTTCAAGAGATCCCAAGATCAGAAAACTCATCTACTAGTGGCAGTGGACAAGTTTACGAAGTGGGTTGAAGCGGAACCTATAAGCAAGTGTGATGCGGCAACGGCGGTTAAGTTCATCAAAAAAGTAATATTCCGGTTTGGTTTTCCACACAGCATCATCACAGATAATGGCACCAATTTATCTCAGGGTGAGATGGAAGAATTCTGTCGACGAGAGCATATTCGTTTGGACGTATCTTCTGTGGCTCACCCCCAATCCAATGGTCAAGCAGAAAGGGCAAATTAGGAGATTTTGCGAGGAATCAAGCCCCGGCTTATGACACCTTTGCAGAGAACCCCAGGATGTTGGGTTGAAGAATTACCGTCTGTCCTTTGGAGCATTAACACTACACCCAACCGGTCTACAGGTTATACACCTTTCTTCATGGTTTACGGCGCAGAAGCAGTTCTTCCAAGTGACATACGCCATGATTCACCAAGGGTAGCGGCCTATGTAGAAGCCATCAATGAGGAGTCAAGACAAGACGGTTTGGATCGGTTGGATGAAGAGCGTGACATAGCTGCAGCACGGTCGGCGATTTATCAGCAAGATCTGCGCAGATATCACAGCCGCTGGATCAGAACCAGGACATTCCAGGAGGGTGACTTGGTACTCCGGCTTATCCAAGATCAAACAGATATGCACAAGCTATCCCCGCCATGGGAAGGGCCCTTTGTGATCAGCAAAAATTTACACAACGGGTCATATTATTTGGTGGACATTCGAGAGCACAAAGATTCACGGACATCAGAAGAGGAGACGAAAAGGCCGTGGAACATTGCTCATCTACGGCCATATTACACCTGAGCCACAGGCTTCCATGTATCCTATGTATATATTATGAATAATGAATAAACCGGCACCCTCGGTAAACCGGGGGCTCAGCCTTTTTTCCACATATATAAATTTTGCGGCAAATATCCATGTCAGTTTGTTATCAAAGAATCATATTTCAATGTTGGCTGGTTTTTAGAAACTAATCTTTGCAGGGGGTGTGAAGGAGCGGTAGAACTCACGGGAACAAGAGATTATGTCCGGTTCAGGAAGAGAAAAACCCCATAAAAAGAAAAAGGAAAAACCTGCAGGGTCAGGAGGAACGTCAGAGGCCCCTGGGGACAGTCGGGTTCGCCCACATCCCCATGATTGGCTATGTTATGAATATTTGGGCTCCCTGAACAGTTGGTACGCCCACGTTCAAATGATGACCCGGCCCCTGGGGACAGTCGGGTTCGCCCACATCCCCATGATTGGCTATGTTATGAATATTTGGGCTCCCTGAACAGTTGGTACGCCCACGTTCAAATGATGACCCGGCCCCTGGGGACAGTCGGGTTCGCCCAC
>LR738713.1:358106617-358156776 GCA_902687465.1 Secale cereale
AGCGGTAGAACTCACGGGAACAAGAGATTATGTCCGGTTCAGGAAGAGAAAAACCCCATAAAAAGAAAAAGGAAAAACCTGCAGGGTCAGGAGGAACGTCAGAGGCCCCTGGGGACAGTCGGGTTCGCCCACATCCCCATGATTGGCTATGTTATGAATATTTGGGCTCCCTGAACAGTTGGTACGCCCACGTTCAAATGATGACCCGGCCCCTGGGGACAGTCGGGTTCGCCCACATCCCCATGATTGGCTATGTTAGGATTATTTGGGCTCCCTGAACAGTTGGTACGCCCACGTTCAAATGATGACCCGGCCCCTGGGGACAGTCGGGGTCGCCCACATCCCCATGATTGGCTATGTTAGGATTATTTGGGTTCCCGGAACAGTTGGTACGCCCACGTTCAAATGATGACCCGGCCCCTGGGGACAGTCCGGTTTGCCCACGTCCCCATGATTGGCTAAACCTTGTTTTGAGCCTGGCAGCTCTTTGAAAAAGCCTCGATTACATAGTTTGATTTACAAGAATTGTGTGTTTCTTGATGTTTTTTGTGTTTCATAACCTTTTTAACCAAGGGGAACAGCTCCAGAAGTTGACCGTCTATCTAGTGTTACAAGTCTGGGTCATGAACGCCAGCGAGAGTTAAACCGGCGTTCATCGTAACCCGGCTCGACTTCATGATGAGCTGACAGTTGGCAGCACACGATCAGATACAAGTTACAAATTTCTGAACCGAGAAGAGAAAGATTTATCGACAAGATGAACCGAAGAGTTTCAAGGGTTTATTAGAATTGATGAAGACTGATTAAGGTGATTTTAAACATCCTGACCGGTTTAAGGTATTTTGGCTACATACAATTCAGGTATCACAGTTATTTGTTAAAGATATGCTTATTAGTTATACCAAGAGAACAAGTTAATCCGTCTAGTGGTAAAGCCACTAGGACATATTTTTGATCTTTCTTATGGACAGAGCAAGGAATCCGCATCAATCAACAAGTCAACGAATGAATACTTTATAAAGACCAAAAGTCGGATCACAGTGCATTAAGTTACAGCTAAACCTATTACAAGGCATAAAATCCAAATAGTTGGAAGCATTGTTTACAGAATAACAATCATGATTATAACAGTAGCATTCAAGACTGTGCTTCTCCTTGCTGAGATGAGTGGCCACCGTCTTGTTCCGGAACATCTTCCTCCTCGTGAAGCGGCGGGAAATCTGGTGCACGCCAATCAATCTTGGCCAAGGCACGGAAATATACTTCATCGTTGATCAGCTCAGCAGGATCAATATCAGGAGCAAAGGTGTGAGGACGAACCGGCGGAGTTAAGTTTGCAACATCGTAAACCGGTCGTTCCACCCGCTCGTTCTGCAGGTTGTATGCTGGATGATATCGAGACAAGTCAGATTCCACCGCAATCTTGCTAGCAAGGGGACGCACTTCCTTGGTCAGAGCATAAAGATCATTTTCATCAAAGGCTGAACCGTCCTCCTTGGTATCAGGAAATCCGGTTAACACTTCTTCCGGATCAAGGTCTGGAACCCAAGCTTTAGCCCTCGTAAGGGCCAGAAGAGCACCTCCTCGAGCAGCCGATTTCTTCACCTCTTCAAGACGAGCCGGCAGAATGGACAAACTGTTCAAGGTAGATTTAATAGTTGAAGGAGCCGGTTTACCAAAGGAAGTGGCGCTGATAATCCTTTGTGCTCCTGAGTATAGTTGTTCAACCAAGGTATAGCAGGCCTTCAGTTTCTTCCGTACATCATCCCCAAGATGGGAGACACGGCGTCCTACATACAACAATGAAAGTTAAACCGGTACAGGTCACAGGTTACAAAGATAACAGACAAGAGTTCAGGTTATGCTTACCAAAGATAGCAGAAGTCATTAAATCAATTTGGCACTTTAACCCGGTCAATTCTTCAGTAACCGGGTTAAGTGCTCCTTCGGCATCCTGAACACGTTTTTCAAGATCCTTTTTCTGGACTTCAAAAGTAGTCCGTTCCTCATCAAAGAATTTCTTCAAATCTTCCGCAGTCTTTAAACTCACTTGAAGTTCTTTCTTCGCCTTTGAAGCGGCTGATTCAGTCTCTATAAGCCGGCTTCGAAGTTCATTGATTTCCAAAGCATTCCGGTTCAGCTCAGCCTGTAGACAAAAAGTTCAAAAGTAAGGTTAGAAATTACAAGTCTCAAGCACACAGCCAAGTTGTATACTTGACACTTGGGGGCTAATGGCAGTTGAAGCAATGCATCAGAGACAATTTTGAAATTACAAGTATCAACTACATAACCAAGTTATCTACTTGATACTTGGGGGCTAATGTATGGATCAGCAGTTAAAAACTACAAAGTTCCGGATTATCTCCAATAAAGCAGATAAACCGGAACTTGGGGGCTGTTATAAGATAAAGATGCGTCGAAAAAGGCAAAGTCAGAAGAGGAAAACTTACTTCATATTTTTCTCTCATCAGGTTTACTAGGCTGGCTTCATAATCCCGGCTGCTATGGAGACGGTTCAAATATCCGGAATAGATATCTTGAGCACTCATACTTGAAAGACTGGATATATCAGTACTCCACTTCCCCTTTTCCTGAGTCATCTTTTCCGCTTTAGCTGTATGTTTTGCTAAAACGGTGGGTTCGGCTGGCGCAACATAAGCAGTGCCAGTAACCACGACATCAGGGGAAGTGGGTGCATTCGGAGGAGTAACGTCAGTTTGAGCCGGATCAGGAGACGCCGGGTTAACTTGAGGAGAATTAACCCGGGCCGGACTTGGTGGGTTTTGGACATCTTCAGTGGCAGGAGTTCCAAGAGCGGGTTCGTCAACCGGAGCAGCAGGAGTACCTTCAGGAGGAACGGCGGTAGACGGATCAATCACCAGTTCATCAGCAGAAGGATCAGCAACAGGTTTTTTCGCCTTGGCTCTTTTGCTAGGTTTCGGTTTGCTGGAAAAACAAGCAAAATAAGTTAGCATTATAAAGGAAGGGGGTGTCATAAACCGGAAGAGGTAAAGAGAATTACCCCGGGACGGTCTTCAAAGGAGGAAGCTGTGTAGCGGTTGATTCGCCAGAAGAAGACAGTGGAGTTTCCTGATAATCAGGATCAGTCGGTTTAAGTGGTTTTCGGATAAGACCGGCCTTGGGATGAAGAAGGGTCGGAGAAAGTATCACCTCAGCGCGGCGTTTTCGAACCGGAGTTAATGAGATTCCAGAGGATTCCACTGCCAAGCCACTATGGCGAGTGGTCCGGCGCAAAGCTTCGTGTTGTTGCTTCTTCAAAGTAAAATTAGGATCCAACTTAGCATAAGGATGAGAAAATTGATATTTTCTAACAGTCCGACGGCTCTTTTGAGGAGGAGGTTCTGAATCAGAAGAAATAAGGGTTACCTCAATCTCAGCTGGGTTATCACCTTCAAGTGGATCCTGTGAAAGGGTATCATTAGATATGTTAACAAGTACATAAAAGCAAAACGTAAACCGGAGCAAGGCATACCTCGGAGTCCGGATCATCATCCTCAGAAGGAGAACCGGCATCAACGGCTGCTTTCCTTTTCTTGTTTGCAGGGGTTTTTCGGCGAGCTTGCCTTGCAGGTTTTTCCTGAGGTTTCCTCCTCCAGAAAGGGTCATCAGCCTAAATGAAAAAAGCAAAGGCAAGTAAAAGACGGTTCAAAGAGGACGGTTTATAAAGTACAAGTTAAAGGCAAACTCACTTCAGGCAGCTTATTCTTCTTGAAGTATGGGGCCAAGCCAATTTTAGAGCAATCTGTTGAAGCAGGATTGACAATCTTCTTGGCTGACTCAATTACTTCCGATTCAGAAAGCTTCTCCTTAGAAAACCTCTGAGGATCATCCGATTTACCGGAGTAATTACACATCAGCTCAGGGCGCCGGCTTAAGGGGAGGATGCTCCAAGATAGCCAGCAGTGAAGGAAATCAGTACCGATCAGGCCATTGGCCATGAAAGCCCTCAGCTTGGAAAGTTGTGGTGAAAACTGGATCCGTTCAGCAGCACTTAACCGTTGTGGCAAGGGGTGATTCACCGGGATACGAGTTTCACGATAACCCGGCAAAGGATTTTCACCTTCGGGAGATGTATCTACACAATAAAACCAGGACTTGTTCCAGTCCTTAGGGTGAGTGTGTAATGAGGCGTGAGGAAAAACTACATCCCTCCTTTTCTGAATACTAATTCCGCCAAGTTCTTGGTGAGGCCCGCTGGTGAACTCAGTGCGTCGGTTTGCATGGAAGAAATCCCGGAATAAATCAACTGAAGGCTCCTCTTGCAGATATACTTCAGAAAATACTTGGAAATCGCAAATGTTGGAAACAGAGTTTGGTCCGATGTCCTGTGGGTGCAGCTGGAAGGTGGCAAGAACATCCCGGAAGAATCTTGAACCGGGGGGTGAGAAGCCTCTGGAGATATGGTCCAGAAATACGATAACTTCCCCGGATCTAGGAGTAGGAGGGCACTCGTTACCCGGAGCACGCCATTTTAGTTCAGCCCGAGGACCTAAGGTACCAATGCTCGACAGCTTGACTAAATCTTCCTCAGTCACGACGGAACGGACCCAATCGCACGAAACATACTGTTTAGCCATTTGAACAAAGTGCTGAAGAAGAGAAAGTACAATGACGGATTATGAACATACAATGATCGGGGATCTATTCAGGATATACAATGATTGAAACGGAGAATTGTTTGGCAAGATTAAACCGGCAATTACGAAACGAAGTTTATCATTTCCGGTTTAAATGGCAGTTGAAGAGGAACAGTTTACATCGTTGCATCAGTTTATGTTATTTCCGGTTTATGGCACGACAAATTAAACCGGAACATACTTAGCGGATCTATCAAAGAGAAAAACAGGTTTCCAACGCATTGCTAAGGAGGAATAGATCTGAGCATACTGAGATAAAAGGAACGAAAATTACACGGGAAAATCTACAGAGGTCCAATTCGGAGCAGACGAGTTTACAGGATGTGCATAAAAAAAACGAGACCTAAGGCAGGCAACTGCAGAAATAAAACAACAAGATCTAAAGGGCAAGGCGCAAAAGTTAAATCCGCGGAACTGGTGCTAAAGGTTCTGATGGCGGAGTTCTAATGGCGGAACAGATAAAATTGTAGCATTATAAAAGACAAGATCTAAGGCTAGTAGTGAGCGGAAGGTTTATTGGCCAGGCCTAAAAGTTACGGATCCTACAGGAGGAACGAATCTACAAGAACAGAAGGAAAGCTTTGCTAGGAGCCCTAATGGCGGAAGGACTAGGAGGAGCACGGGCAGATGCAGATCGAAAACAAGGAAAGAAAAACATACCTGAAAAATGGAGGGCAGCAATGGAGTTTCTCTGGACAAATCAGGTTGATGCAGCGGCCTGGGAGCTCTTGATCCGACGAGATGATGGCGGCGCTCCGAGCTCGGGCTCTAATGGAGTTCTTGCGGGTCAGGAAGCGGAAGGAGGAAGAAGACGCGAGAAGGAAGAATGAAAGGGGGCGTTATTATTTATAGGCAGAGAGGCAGATGCGAAGCGACAGGTGCGGTAATCAAGGGAGCAAAATCGGATAAAGATCCTTTAAACGCCTCGATTCTCGGGATAACCATTAAAAACAAACTACAGTACAGCTCACAGCGTTAAATGCGGAAGTGATGTCATGGTGGTTTCCAGAGATGATGTCATGGCCGGTTTACAAAGGATGAAGACAGAAGAAAATTGCAGGAGACGACGGAGACTGATATGAACAAGTTCAAATCATTCTGGGGCCTAATGTCAGGGATATAGTTAGTAGGTATAAACCGGATATTGTAAACCGGCTTAGTTATATCGTACTTGGTTTTACCATTTCAGTAGAGATTACGGCCCATGAGATTTCAAGGCCCATGTATAGAAATACGGTTTGTAATCCGCCAAAGAGATGTAACTTGAGAGATAAGAAAGAAAGGGCAGAGACCGAGGCGGACACGATTATGAGCCGGCCTCGGGACTCTGTATACCGGACCAGGTGTCACCTCTATATAAAGGGACGACCCGGTACCGGTTCAGGGACAAGCAACAATCAATCCGTCGAGACGCAGGCAAGCGAATCCGCTCCCTGTAAACCGACGCCCAAGCAATACCAAATCAACTAGACGTAGGCTTTTACCTTCTCGAAGGGGCCGAACTAGTATAAATCCTTTGTGTCCTTTGTGTGCCATGAATCCTTTCAAGCTAACCCGTGCGATGGTTCCATCATCAAGTCCGCTAAACCGGACATCTGCCGTGTTAATTCCACGACAGTTGGGGTGTATGGGACCCCCTCGATAAACCGCTAAGTGCTAAGTCTTTTCCAGCAAGTCCCAACATTGGTACTATTTGCCTAATAACAAACTAAACATGCATAGGGAGTAATTAACCCTCTTTCTTAATCAACAACCCCGGGCCAGTGCTCCACATGAGTGTTGGTCCGAAACGGGGAGCCTGCGGGGCCGCCTTGGGGCAACTCGAGGTATCTGGCATACACCCATAGCTTCGCCCATCCGGTCGTGTCCTGAGACTTAGATACGCGCGGCTACTATCAGGGTGTCGACACGCCGAGAGGATTTGCTGGATTAGCCTTACCTTAGTTCAGTATATCTTGAGCACGGGATTCCGAGGATACTCGGGTCTTCCCACTTTGGAGTTGCGACTCCGCGGATCGTGGGCTTGTAATGGGTCAAGTTGGAACACCCCTGCAGGGTTTTGAACTTTCGAAAGCCGTGCCCGCGGTTATGTGGCAGATGGGAGCTTGTTAATATCCGGTTGTAGATAACTTGACACAATGTTTCTAATACACTACCAGCGTGTTTTCCGTGACTGTCAATTTCCGAATAGGGATTCGGGAGTTGAACACGGAGGGGTTATGTTTGTTGAGCTTTAGCTAGGATCACTTCGTGATCACTTCTCGCCGGAGGCTTTCTCTTCTCGCTCTCACTCACGTAAGCTAGTTGCTAGTTGCTGCTGCAGACACTTATTCTTTTCTTCAGCCTTTCCTCTCCCAAGGCTTGAATAGTCTTGTTACCCAGGAACGGGATTGCTGAGTCCTCTGTGGCTCGCAGTTACTTCACCACACCAGATGCAGGTCCAGTTGTGAGCTATCCAGGTGATGGCACCGAGCTTGATTGGGAGTACGACGAGGAGCGCAGTCGGTACTATGTTCGATATCCGGATGATCAGTAGTGGAGACTCCTACTAGGATTCGATCCGCCTGTGGTTTATTTATCTAAGTTTGGTATCTTGACATTAGGATTTTTCCCTTAGAGGGTTGTGATATTTCTTAATGTATGATGTTTGAGACATGTTATGTAATTGTGTGACGTGGCGAGTGTAAGCCAACTATTTATGTTTACAATCCCCTCTTTTACATGAGATGTGCAAAGATTACCAAACTTGAGATCATTCTAGGATGGAATTATGCCTTTAAGTCGTGCCTCGACACGTAGGAGGTATAACTCCATCCTGGGCATTACAAGCGCCCCGAGCTTCAGCAGCGGCTGGAGGAGGGTCTTCCCGGGCTGGTGCTAAAGCTCCTGCCGCCCCTCGTGCCTCGGCGACGACCGGAGCGGGGTCCTCTCAGACCACCGACCCCGCTCCCGGCAAGCGGCCGAGGGCGCCTACTCCTCCAGCTCCTCGCGCCGGGCCGCGCGAGGCGGACTTTGACTTCTCCATGCTTAGTTCCGACGAGGAGGGGGAAGAGTAAGTACTGTTAACTCTTGTTCCCTTCGATTTGTTCTTGTTTTGAATCTTCTTCGTCCGATTCTGATCTTGTTTTCCTTCCAGGACCCTGGCCCAGAGGGCGGCGAAGAGGGCCAAGATCCCGGTCGTCGATCTTGAGGACGAGCCCGCCGCAGCAGCAGGGGATGCGCCTGCGACAGGTTTGCCGGATCAGCCAGCTGCTCCGCAGCGCAGCCCCCAGCGTAAGTCTCCTGTTCACTCCTTCGCTTGTCGGGCGCGCGTGGGGCTTCCTATCCTTGTTAATATTTTTGCCTGTTTGTTGACTTGTACAGAAGTGGAGCCGCAGCCTCAGGAGCGCCAAGAAACTGCTCCCGATGAGCCGCACGCCCCGACCTCTCCGCAAAGGAGGAGCCCCCCGGCGAGGGAGAATACTCCGCCAAGGGCGGGTACTCCGCCAAGGGCGAGTACCCCGCCAAGGGCGAGCACCCCGCCAAGGGTGAGCACCCCGCTAAGGGAAGGCACCAGCTGTTGGGAAACGTAGTATTTTAAAATTTTCCTACGATCACGCAAGATCTATCTACCAGATGCATAGCAACGAGAGGGAAGAGTGTGTCTACGTACCCTCGTAGACCGGGAGCGGAAGCGTCAAGTGACGCGGTTGATGTTGTCGAAATTCTTCGCGATCCAACCGATCAAGCACCGAACGTACGGCACCTCCGCGTTCAGCACACGTTCAGCTTGATGACACCCCACGAGCTCTTGATCCAGTTGAGCTTCACGGGAGAGTTTCGTCAGCACGACGGCGTGGTGACGGATATGATGTGTTCACCGGCGCAGGGCTTCGCCTAAGCTCCGCGACGGTATGACCGAGGTGTGATTCTGTGGAGGGGGGCACCGCACACGGCTAAAACAATTCAACTTGTGTGTCTTTGGGTGCCCCCCTGCCCCCGTATATAAAGGAGCAAGGGAGGGAGGCCCGCCGGCCCTTCCTGGTGCGGCTAGGGTGTGGACTCCTACTAGGAATAGGATTGCAATCCTATTCCTAGTAGGATTCACCAAAAGAAGGAAGGGGGAAAAGAATAGGAGAGGTGGCGCCCCCCCCCCCCCAATCCTAGTCCAACTAGGAACCCTAGGTGGGGGCGCCGGCCAGCCCTATGGGCTGCCTCTCTCTTTCCCTTTAGGCCCACTATGGACCATCCCCTCTCGTAGGGGGTTCCGGTAACCCCCTCCGGCATTCCCGATAAATCCGAAACTTTTCCGGAACACTTCCGGTGTCCGAATATAGTCGTCCAATATATCAATATTTATGTCTCGGATATTCCGAGACTCCTCGTCATGTCCGTGATCTCATCCGGGACTCCGAACTACCTTCGGTACATCAATACTCATAAACTCATAATACCGATCGTCATCAAACGTTAAGCGTGCGGACCCTACGGGTTCGAGAACTATGTAGACATGACCGAGACTCATCTCCGGTCAATAACCAATAGCGGAACCTGGATGTTCATATTGGCTCCTACATATTCTACGAAGATCTTTTATCGGTCAGAACCGCATAACAACATACGTTGTTCCTTTTGTCAAACGGTATGTTACTTGCCCGAGATTCGATCGTCGGTATCTCTATACCTAGTTCAATCTCGTTACCGGCAAGTCTCTTTACTCGTTCCGTAACACATCATCTCGTGACTAACTCATTAGTCTTTTTGCTTGCAAGGCTTATTGTGATGTGTGTTACCGAGAGGGCCCAGAGATACCTCTCCGACACTCGGAGTGACAAATCCTAATCTTGATCTATGCCAACACCACGAATATTTTCGGAGACACCTGTAGAGCATCTTTATGATCACCCAGTTACGTTGTGACGTTTGATAGCACACAAGGTGTTCCTACGGTATTCGGGAGTTGCATAATCTCATAGTCATAGGAACATGTATAAGTCATGAAGAAAGCAATAGCAGTTAAACTAAACGATCATAGTGCTATGCTAACGGATGGGTCTTGTCCATCACATCATTCTCCTAATGATGTGATCCCGTTGATCAAATGACAACTCATGTCTATGGCTAGGAAACATAACCATCTTTGATCAATGAGCTAGTCTAGTAGAGGCATACTAGGGACACTCTGTTTTGTCTATGTATTCACACATGTATTAAGTTTCCGGTTAATACAATTCTAGCATGAATAATAAACATTTATCATGATATAAGGAAATAAATAATAACTTTATTATTGCCTCTAGGGCATATTTCCTTCAGTCTCCCACTTGCACTAGAGTCAATAATCTAGCTCACATCGCCATGTGATTTAATACCGATAGGTTACATCGTTATGTGAATAACACCCAAAGGGTTTACTAGAGTCAATAATCTAGTTCACATCGCTATGTGATTAATACCCAAGAGTAATAAGGTGTGATCATGTTTTGCTTGTGAGAGAAGTTTAGTCAACGGATCTGTCACATTCAGATCCGTATGTATTTCGCAAATTTCTATGTCTACAATGCTCTGCATGGAGCTACTCTAGCTAATTGCTCCCACTTTCAATACGCATCCAGATTGATACTTAGAGTCATCTGGATTTAGTGTCAAAGCTTGCATCGGCATAACCCTTTACGACGAACTCTTTATCACCTCCATAATCGAGAAATATTTCCTTAGTCATCCAATTACTAAGGATAATTTTGACCGATGTACAGTGATCTACTCCTGAATCACTATTGTACCTCCCTGTCAAACTCTTGGCAAGGTACACAACGTGTTTTGTACACAGCATGGCATACTTTATAGAACCTATGGCTGAGGCATAGGGAATGACTTTTATTCTCTCTATATTTTTCTGCCGTGGTCTGGCTTTGAGTCTTACTCAACTTCATACCTTGTAAAACAGGCAAGAACCCTTTCTTTGACTGATCCATTTTGAACTTCTTCAAAATCTTATCAAGGTATGTGCTTTGTGAAAGTCCAATTAAGCGTCTTGATCTATCTCTATAGATCTTGATACCTAATATATAAGCAGCTTCACCGAGGTCTTTCATTGAAAAACTCTTATTCAAGTATCCTTTTATGCTATCCAGAAATTCTATATCATTTCCAATCAACAATATGTCATCTACATATAATATTAGAAATGCTACAGAGCTCCCACTCACTTTCTTGTAAATACAGGCTTCTCCAAAAGTCTGTATAAAACCATATGCTTTGATCACCTCATCAAAGCGTATATTCCAACTCCGAGATGCTTGCACCAGTCCATAGATGGATCGCTGGAGCTTGCATACTTTGTCAGCACCTTTTGGATCGACAAAACCTTCTGGTTGCATCATATACAACTCTTCTTTGAGATATCCATTTAGGAATGCAATTTTGACATCCATTTGCCAGATTTCATAATCATAAAATGCGGCAATTGCTAACATGATTCAGACAGACTTAAGCATCGCTACAGGTGAGAAAGTCTCATCGTAGTCAACTCCTTGAACTTGTCGAAAACCTTTCGCAACAAGTCGAGCTTTGTAAACAGTAATATTACCGTCTGCGTCGGTCTTCCTCTTGAAGATCCATTTGTTTTTGATGGCTTGCCGATCATCGGGCAAGTCAACCAAAGTCCACACTTTGTTCTCATACATGGATCCCATCTCAGATTTCATGGCTTCAAGCCACTTTGCGGAATCTGGGCTCATCATCGCTTCCTCATAGTTCGTAGGTTCATCATGGTCTAGTAACATGATTTCCAGAACTGGGTTGCCGTACCACTCTGGTGCGGAACGTACTCTGGTTGATCTACGACGTTCAGTAGAAACTTGATCCGAAGATTCATGATCATTATCATTAACTTCCTCACTAATTGGTGTAGGAATCACTGGAACAATTTCCTGTGATGTACTACTTTCCAATCTGGGAGAAGGTACAATTACCTCATCAAGTTCTACTTTCCTCCCACTCACTTCTTTCGAGAGAAACTCTTTTTCTAGAAAGGATCCGTTCTTAGCAACGAATATTTTGCCTTCGGATCTGTGATAGAAGGTGTACCCAACAGTCTCTTTTGGGTATCCTATGAAGACACATTTTTCCGACTTGGGTTCGAGCTTATCAGGTTGAAGTGTTTTCACATAAGCATCGCAGCCCCAAACTTTAAGAAACGACAACTTTGGTTTCTTGCCAAACCATAGTTCATAAGGTGTCGTATCAACGGATTTAGATGGTGCCCTATTTAACGTGAATGCAGCTGTCTCTAATGCATGACCCAAAACGATAGTGGTAAATCGGTAAGAGACATCATAGATCGCATCATATCCAATAAAGTACGGTTACGACGTTCGGATACACCATTATGTTGTCGTGTTCCGGGTGGCGTGAGCTGTGAAACTATTCCACATTGTTTCAAATGAAGACCAAACTCGTAACTCAAATATTCTCCTCCACGATCAGATCGTAGAAACTTTATTTTCTTGTTACGATGATTCTCTACTTCACTCTGAAATTCTTTGAACTTTTCAAATGTTTCAGACTTGTGCTTCATTAAGTAGATATACCCATATCTGCTCAAATCATCAGTGAAGGTCAGAAAATAACGATACCCGCCGTGAGCTTCAACACTCATTGGTCCGCATACATCAGTATGTATGATTTCCAACAAATATGTTGCTTGCTCCATAGTTCCGGAGAACGGAGTTTTAGTCATCTTGCCCATGAGGCATGGTTCGCAAGCACCAAGTGATTCATAATCAAGTGATTCCAAAAGTCCATCATTATGGAGTTTCTTCATGCGCTTTACACCAATATGACCTAAACGGCAGTGTCACAAATAAGTTGTACTATCATTATTAACCTTGCATCTTTTGGCTTCAATATTATGAATATGTGTATCACACGATCGAGATCCAACAAACCATTTTCATTGGGTGTATGACCATAAAAGGTTTTATTCATGTATACAGAACAACAATTATTCTCTAACTTACATGAATAACCGTATTGCAATAAACATGATCAAATCATATTCATGCTCAACACAAACACCAAATAACACTTATTTAGGTTCAACACTAATCCCGAAAGTATAGGGAGTGTGCGATGATGATCATATCAATCTTGGAACTGCTTCCAATACACATCGTCACTTCATCCTTTAACTAGTTTCTGTTCATTATGCAACTCTCATTTCGAGTTACTACTCTTTAGCAACTGAACCAGTATCAAATACCGAGGGGTTGCTATGAACACTAGTAAAATACACATCAATAATCTGTATATCAAATATACCTTTGTTCACTTTGCCATCCTTCTTATCCGCCAAGTATCTAGGGCAGTTCCACTTCCGGTGACCATTTCCTTTGCAGTAGAAGCACTTAGTTTCAGGCTTGAGTTTAGCTTTGGGTTTCTTCATGGGAGTGACAACTTGCTTGTCATTCTTCTTGAAGTTCCCCTTCTATCCCTTTGCCCTTTACTTGAAACAAGTGGTCTTGTTAACCATCAACACTTGATGCTCTTTCTTGATTTCTACCTTCGCCGATTTCAGCATCGTGAAGAGCTCGGGAATTACTTTCGTCATCCCTTGCATATTATAGTTCATCACGAAGTTCTATTAACTTGGTGATAGTGTCTAGAGAACTTTGTCAATTACTATCTTATCTGGAAGATTAACTCCCACTTGATTTAAGCAATTGTACTACCCAGACAATCTGAGCACATGCTCACTGGTTGAGCTATTCTCCTCCATCTTGTAGGCAAAGTACTGTCAGAGGTCTTATACCTCTCGACACGGGCATGAGTATGAAATACTAATTTCAACTCTTGGAACATCTCATATGCTCCGTGGCGTTTCAAAACGTTTTTGAAGTCCCGGTTATAAGCCGTAAAGCATGGTGCACTAAACTATCAAGTAGTCATCATATCGAGCTTTTGTCAAAACGTTCATAACGTCTACATCTGCTCCTGCAATAGGTCTGTCACCTAGCGGTGCATCAAGGACATAATTCTTTTGTGCAGCAATGAGGATAATCCTCAGATCACGGAACAATTCCGCATCATTGCTACTAACATCTTTCAACTTGGTTTTCTCTAGGAACATATGAAAAATAAACGGGGAGCAACATTGCGAGCTATTGATCTATAACATAGATATGCTAATACTACCAGGACTAAGTTCATGATAAATTAAAGTTCAATTAATCATATTACTTAAGAACTCCCACTTAGATAGACATCCCTCCGGTCATCTAAATGATCACGTGATCCAAATCAACTAAACCATGTCCGATCATCACGTGAGATGGAGTAGTTTCAATGGTGAACATCTTATGTTGATCATATCTACTATATGATTCACGCTCGACCTTTCGGTCTCCAGTGTTCCGAGGCCATATCTGCATATGCTAGGCTCGTCAAGTTTAACCCGAGTATTCTGCGTGTGCAAAACTGGCTTACACCCGTTGTATTTGAACGTAAAGCTTATCACACCCGATCATCACGTGGTGTCTCGGCACGACGAACTTTCGCAACGGTGCATACTCAGGGAGAACACTTATACCTTGAAATTTAGTAAGGGATCATCTTATAATGCTACCGTCGTTCTAAGCAAAATAAGAAGCATAATAAGATAAACATCACATGTAATCAAAATATGTGACATGATATGGCCATCATCATCTTGTGCTTTTGATCTCCATCTCCAAAGCACCGTCATGATCACCTTCGTCACCGGCGCGACACCTTGATCTCCATCGTAGCATCGTTGTCGTCTCGCCAACTATTGATTCTACGACTATCGCTACCGCTTAGTGATAAAGTAAAGCAATTACATGGCGATTGCATTTCATACAATAAAGCGACAACCATATGGCTCCTGCCAGTTGCCGATAACTTTATAAAACATGATCATCTCATACAAAACCGTATAACTCATCATGTCTTGACCATATCACATCACAACATGCCCTGCAAAAACAAGTTAGACGTCCTCTACTTTGTTGTTGCAAGTTTTACGTGGCTGCTACGGGCTTAGCAAGAACCGTTCTTACCTACGCATACAAAACCACAACGATGTTTCGTCAAGTATGTGTTGTTTTAACCTTCACAAGGACCGGGCGTAGCCACACTTGATTCAGCTAAAGTGAGAGAGACAGACACCCGCCAGTCACCTTTAAGCAACGAGTGCTCGTAACTGTGAAACCAGTCTCACGTAAGCGTACGCGTAATGTCGGTCCGGGCCGCTTCATCTCACAATACCGCCGAAGCAAAGTATGACATGTTGGTAAGCAGTATGACTAGTATCGCCCACAACTCATTGTGTTCTACTCGTGCATATCATCTACGCATAGACCTGGCTCATGATGCCACTGTTGGGAAACGTAGTATTTTAAAATTTTCCTACGATCACGCAAGATCTATCTACCAGATGCATAGCAACGAGAGGGAAGAGTGTGTCTACGTACCCTCGTAGACCGGGAGCGGAAGCGTCAAGTGACGCGGTTGATGTTGTCGAACTTCTTCGCGATCCAACCGATCAAGCACCGAACGTACGGCACCTCCGCGTTCAGCACACGTTCAGCTTGATGACACCCCACGAGCTCTTGATCCAGTTGAGCTTCACGGGAGAGTTTCGTCAGCACGACGGCGTGGTGACGGATATGATGTGTTCACCGGCGCAGGGCTTCGCCTAAGCTCCGCGACGGTATGACCGAGGTGTGATTCTGTGGAGGGGGGCACCGCACACGGCTAAAACAATTCAACTTGTGTGTCTTTGGGTGCCCCCCTGCCCCCGTATATAAAGGAGCAAGGGAGGGAGGCTGGCCGGCCCTTCCTGGTGCGGCTAGGGTGTGGACTCCTACTAGGAATAGGATTGCAATCCTATTCCTAGTAGGATTCACCAAAAGAAGGAAGGGGGAAAAGAATAGGAGAGGTGGCGCCCCCCCCCCCCAATCCTAGTCCAACTAGGAACCCTAGGTGGGGGCGCCGGCCAGCCCTATGGGCTGCCTCTCTCTTTCCCTTTAGGCCCACTATGGACCATCCCCTCTCGTAGGGGGTTCCGGTAACCCCCTCCGGCATTCCCGATAAATCCGAAACTTTTCCGGAACACTTCCGGTGTCCGAATATAGTCGTCCAATATATCAATCTTTATGTCTCGGACATTCCGAGACTCCTCGTCATGTCCGTGATCTCATCCGGGACTCCGAACTACCTTCGGTACATCAATACTCATAAACTCATAATACCGATCGTCATCAAACGTTAAGCGTTCGGACCCTACGGGTTCGAGAACTATGTAGACATGACCGAGACTCATCTCCGGTCAATAACCAATAGCGGAACCTGGATGTTCATATTGGCTCCTACATATTCTACGAAGATCTTTTATCGGTCAGAACCGCATAACAACATACGTTGTTCCTTTTGTCAAACGGTATGTTACTTGCCCGAGATTCGATCGTCGGTATCTCTATACCTAGTTCAATCTCGTTACCGGCAAGTCTCTTTACTCGTTCCGTAACACATCATCTCGTGACTAACTCATTAGTCTTTTGCTTGCAAGGCTTATTGTGATGTGTGTTACCGAGAGGGCCCAGAGATACCTCTCCGACACTCGGAGTGACAAATCCTAATCTTGATCTATGCCAACACCACGAATACTTTTGGAGACACCTGTAGAGCATCTTTATGATCACCCAGTTACGTTGTGACGTTTGATAGCACACAAGGTGTTCCTACTGTATTCGGGAGTTGCATAATCTCATAGTCATAGGAACATGTATAAGTCATGAAGAAAGCAATAGCAGTTAAACTAAACGATCATAGTGCTATGCTAACGGATGGGTCTTGTCCATCACATCATTCTCCTAATGATGTGATCCCGTTGATCAAATGACAACTCATGTCTATGGCTAGGAAACATAACCATCTTTGATCAATGAGCTAGTCTAGTAGAGGCATACTAGGGACACTCTGTTTTGTCTATGTATTCACACATGTATTAAGTTTCCGGTTAATACAATTCTAGCATGAATAATAAACATTTATCATGATATAAGGAAATAAATAATAACTTTATTATTGCCTCTAGGGCATATTTCCTTCACCAGCGGCCCTTCGCCGGCGGGGGCTACTACCACGCCGCCAAGGGAGGACCCCACGGCGAGGGACCTCGTCGAAGAAGAGGCCCGCGCAGGTAACCCTTGTAGTTTTCTTCTCTCGAACTTCTCTTTTTGGATATTTGCTTGAAAATGATTTTCTTCTTTCTTCTTCTTTTCTTATCTTCAGACTCGTCCGCTCCAGAGCCTATGGAGACGGAGGCCACCACCGAGGAGCCCGCGCGCGGCAACGCTGGTGATGCCGCGGCTACCGAAGAGGCGGTCGGTACCGACGAGCCCGCCGTCGAGGAGGCAGCCAAGGCCGCCGATGCGGCAGTGGAGGAGGGAACCGGCGGTCGCACTGACGGCCCTGAGGCCGCAGGAGCGTTCGATGTTGCGCCGACCGCCGACCCTGCTGCTGCCGGGGCCGGAACCGGCGCCTACTTGGAGGCTGGGAATGGGGTCTTCATTCAGATCCCGTGGGCATCTACGCCAAGGGCGCCCGCGGAGGGAGAGGTCTTCGATGGGGAAGTCCTCGCCTCCGCCGGGCTAAAGTTCGTCGACGCGCCCGGCAGCAGTAGCGAGCCCGAGGAGGAGCGACTCCTGCGGAGGCTCCTGGCCCTGTACCGCGCCAGGCAGGCCAAGCTGGAGTCCCGAGAGGCTCTGGCCGCCAAGGCAGGCGTCGACTTGGAGAAGCGCGCCGAAGAGCTCCGAGCCACCAACCAAGCGGCCCTCCGATCCTTGGCGAGGAGCGGGAGGAGCTCGCCGAGGCGCATCAAGCGTTCATCCTCGAGAAAGCCGAAGCAGAGGAGCAGCAACGGCTCGCCGCCGAGGAGCTGTCCCGGCGGGAAGGAGAGCTAACGCAGCGGAAGGTCGACCTCGACAGCCACGAGGACGACCTTGTCGCGCGCGAACAGTCCCTTGGCGGAGCTCTGTAGGAAGCGAGGGACACCGCTGCAGCCGCAGAGACCGCCAAGAGAGACTTGGAGGCGAGGGTGCCGCAACTGGAAGCCCACCTGAAGACGAGCGAGGAGCAGGTTGCCGCACTCACATCGGAGAGGGAGAAGGACGCCCACAGCCACTCTGAGCTGCAGGTCCGTCTCTCCGACAAGAGCAAGGAGCTCGCCATCGCCAAGGATTCTGTTGCAGACTTGGAGCTGAAGCTGTCCACCCTCACCGCATCACTTGTCGGCGCCTGAAACCGGGAGTCGAAGCTGAAGGAGGACCTCAGGGCTGAGAGGGCACTGCTGGACAGCGCCGCCCTCACCCAGAATAACTTCGGGCAGATGGTGGAGCAGTGGACCAAGGGGCTCGTCGCCGCCGCGGCTGACAACGACAGGGAGTTGGCGGGGCTGGGGACGGAGCACCTCGGATACTCCCCCGACGCGAACCTCCCTCAGAGCGCCAAGCTGAGCTTATTCTTCAGGGGAGTGGCGCCGGCCCTCGAGCAGCTCCAGGAGAGGATCCCCACGCAGCTGGCGAACGAGGCGCATAGGCTTTTCACAGGAGTCGTGGAGAGGGTGCTGACGAAGATAGTCTACCGCAACCCAGGACTCAACCTTGAGAACGTCCTCAGGACCTTGCCGCCCGACGCCGACCAGGAGGCGCTCAAGGCCCTTGTCGCGCCCATCGTGGCCAAGGTGGGCAAGATCAGGAGAGTTGATGGCGACCGCGTAGACTAGGTTGTTTTCTTTCCGCTTCCCTTGTCGCTGTGAACCATGTCATGGACAAGAATCTATTAGTGCTGCGACAAGTTGCTTTTGTAATATAACTCTATTTTGGGTAGTTAACGCAGTGTTATTTCCTTTACTTGACTTCTTTGCCTTGTATGCTTTTACCCTACGCTTTTAGGGAACTTGCCGGCGAAGGGACCCTTGCCGCAAGCGCTGAGTGCGGAACTTCAGCAGTCTGCTAGCAATGCCGCTACCGGCAAGAAACCTTGTCGCAGCTAGTCGCAGCACACTTAGGTTGTTGAGCGAACTCGAAAACGAAGTAAGGGTGCGACACTTGTCGCAGCACACTTAAGTCGTTGAGCGTGCTCGAAACAAAGTAAGGGCGCGGCTAGCTACGAGTAGGTTCCTCCGCGCACAGGTTTTCCATACAAGGTGTGATCGTTCAAGGAAGATAACTTAATTTTTTTTTAAATGTGAATGCTCAAACTTTGGCAACTTAGCTTTTGTGTTGTTTGCTTCCCGGCAAGGCTAGGCTTTCTTGAACGTCACTTGGTCCATACCACTGTCTCCTTCCCCCCCGGCAAACTTGTGTGCGAGGAAGCCTTCTTCTGCTTGAGAGAAAAGAGAAAGGAAGGAAAAATAGATATGGAGCCTTGCGGCTCGTTATCGCTTACCGGAGGTGTGTGCTGCACGAGGTGTCATATAATACATGCAAAAAAGAGAAAAATGCATGAAACGACAAGTTGTGCGAGGCACAAAAGCTTTACTGATGCACGGGGTCTGCGCCCGGCTTTGTACAAAGGTTTACATGCAACAGCGGCAAGACTTGTACAAAAGGTGGTTGCCAGAATGCATCACGGCAGCCGCACCTTATGGGTGAAACTTGCGAAGATGCTCAATGTTCCAGGAGTTGCTCACCGGTAAGCCCTCTTCGGTCTCAAGGAGGACAGCGCCGGGCCTTGTAACTTGTCTCACCCGATAAGGGCCTTCCCACTTCGGCGTCAACTTGTTGGAATTCTTGGCGGACTGAACGCGCCGAAGAACAAGGTCGCCTTCCTCGAGACTTCTGGCCTTAACTTTGCGGCTATGGTAGCGGCGCAAAGCTTGGTGGTATCGAGCAGCTCGTACAGCAGCCTGAAGACGGTCCTCCTCAAGGAGCAATGCGTCATCTTGTCGCAGCTGCTCTTGCTCGAGCTCATCGTAAGCGAGCACTCGAGGCGACCCGTATACGAGTTCCGTGGGGAGAACTGCCTCTACTCTATAGACAAGAGCAAAGGGTGTCTATCCGGTGGCTCGATTTGGTGTCGTTCTGATTGAACAAAGAGCCGCCGGCAACTCTTCAATCCAGTTTCTTCCGCATTTGTGCAGCCTGTCGAAAGTTCTTGTCTTGAGCCCGCGCAGCACTTCAGCGTTTGCCCTCTCCGCTTGACCGTTGCTCCTTGGGTGAGCAACAGAAGCGAAGCAGACCTTGGCGCCAAGGTCTTGGACGTATTGCATGAAGGTGCGACTTGTGAATTGCGTGTCGTTGTCGGTGATGATCCTGTTAGGGATTCCGAAACGGCAAACAATTGACCTGAAGAACTTGACTGCTGACTGTGCGGTCACCTTTCTCACTGGTTCCACTTTTGGCCACTTTGTGAACTTGTCGATGGCGACGTACAAGTACTCAAAGCCCCTGACTGCGCAGGGAAAGTGGCCGAGGATGTCGAGCCCCCAGACCGAAAATGGCCAGGACAAAGGGATCGTCTGGAGAGTTTGAGCTGGCTGATGTATTTGCTTGGCATGGAACTGGCACGTTTTCACACTTGGTTACTTGTGCAGTTGCATCTTGGAGGGCTTCTGGCCAAAAGAAACCTTGCTGGAACGTCTTGCCGGCAAGTGCTCTTGCGCCAATGTGGTGGCCACATATGCCTCCATGTATCTCTGCCAATAGCTTTTGCCCATCTTCCCGGGGAATGCACTTCAGTCTAACACCGTTGAGTCTTCTTCTGTATAGTTCATTGTCGACGAACTGATACATACTTGACTGCCGGTTTATTCTTTCCGCTTCTTCTGGCTCTTCGGAAAGTTCTCCTGTTTGAAGAAAACGGACAATCTGTTGTGCCCATGCTGGAGCCTGAGGCTCAACAACAAGGACTAAAGGCATCAGTGCTGCTGCGGGAACGTTAGCTTCTACGGCAAGAACATGTGGCTCGGCCGGAGCTCGACGTTCCCCGACAAGCTTGCCGGGGCAAAGCTTGTCGGGAACGCCTGCTTCAACTGTACAAACCCTTGGGTCTGCAGGAGCAGACTGTTCCTCAGCAATTTTGTCGTTGATCTTGGGGACCTTGGCGGCGGCTTCAGGAAGTTCTGCTGGCAAGTAGTCACCGGAGACCAACTTTCTCTTCTTACCTTGTCCAATTGATGGTGTAACGGATGGTTGAGTTAACTTGAGCACAAAGATCCCTGGTTCCACAGGTAGCTTTAGTGCAACACACTTTGACAGGCCGTCTGCGACGTCATTTTGAGCTCTTGGAACGTGCTCCATCTGCAAGCCTTCAAAGTGTTCTTCAAGTTTCCTCACTTCGTCGACGTATGCTTCCATCAACGGACTCTGGTAGCTCTTGTTTACTTGTCGGACTACCAATTGCGAATCACCCCGCACAATGAGCTTCTTGATCCCAAGTTCTGTTGTGATTCTGAGGCCGGCAAGCAAACCTTCATACTCTGCAGTATTGTTCGTTGCTTGCTCCTTGGGAAAATGCATCTGGACAACGTACTTGAGGTGCTCTCCGGTGGGCGCGACAAGCAACACGCCAGCGCCGGCGCCTTGCAGCGAGAAGGCACCATCGAAGTACATTATCCATTCTTTGCTCGCTTCTTTGACGGGGATGCTTGTCTCTGGAATCTCTTCGTCTGGCATTGGCGTCCATTCTGCTATGAACTCTGCCAATGCTCTGCTCTGAATAGTTGAAGTACTTTCAAACTTGAGGCCAAAGCTCGACAGCTCTAGTGCCCCCTCGACAATTCTGCCTGTTGCTTCTGGATTTTGCAATATCCTCTTCAGCGGAAAGCGAGTGACCACCGTTATCTCATGTGCTTGGAAGTAGTGGCGCAGCTTTCTCGAGGCCATAAGGAGACCGAAAAGCAGCTTTTGCACCCCAGAGTATCTTGACCTAGCCCCCTGCAAGAGGGAGCTAACAAAATAGACTGGGCGCTGCACCATCTTCTTCCGCACTTCTTCTTGCATCTGCGCAGACTCATCCTTGTCGGGGCCAGAGCTTGTCGGGGAAGCCCCCTGCTTGTCGCTGGATGTGCTTATCGGGGCTGTGGGCTCCTCATCTCCCTCCCTTTCCGCTACCAACGCAGCACTAACCACTTGATTGGTTGCTGCTAAGTACAGCAGCAACTTCTCTTGTGGCCTAGGTGCGACAAGTATTGGAGTGGAAGACAGGTACCCTTTCAAGTCCTGTAGCGCTGCCTCCGCTTCCGGAGTCCATTTCATTGGACCTACCTTTTTCAAGATTTTGAAAAACGGCAGGGCGCGTTCTGCAGACTTAGAAATGAACCTGCTGAGAGCAGCCACGCAGCCGGCAAGCCTTCGTACATCCTTGACGCGCTTTGGAGCTTCGATCTGCTCGATGGCTTTGATCTTGTCGGGATTGGCTTCAATCCCCCTCTGAGACACAAAGAACCCGAGAAGCTTGCCGGAGGGGACTCCGAACACGCACTTCTCGGGGTTAAGCTTGAGTTGTATCTTGCGCAGATTCGCAAAAGTTTCATCTAGGTCTTGAATTAGGGTATCCTTGTCCTTGCTCTTGACCACTCTATCATCCATGTAAGCTTCTACATTCATGTCTATCTGTGGCTCAAAAGCAGTGTGGACTACCCTCGCGAACGTTGAACCTGCATTCTTCAATCCAAAGGGCATGCGTATGAAGCAGTAGGTGCCGCATGGAGTAATGAACGCGGTCTTCTCTTCGTCTTCTTCAGCCATAAATATCTGGTGGTACCCGAAGTATGCATCAAGGAATGAAAGCAACTCACACCCAGCTGTGGAGTCAACGATCTGGTCAATGAGCGGCAAGGGAAATGGATCTTTGGGACAAGCTTTATTCACGTCGGTGAAGTCTATACAAAGCATCCACTTCCCATTCGCCTTGCGCACTACAATAGGGTTGGCCAACCACGTGGGATGAAGTACACCTCTGACAAGGCCTGCTGTTTCCAGCTTCTTGATTTCCTCCGCAATAAACTCTTGACGCTCCACCGCTTGCTTTCTGACCTTCTACTTGACGGGCCGCGCGTGAGGACAAACGGCAAGCTTATGCTCAATTACTTTCCTGGGAACACCGGGGATGTCAGACGGTTGCCATGCAAACACGTCGACATTCGCCCGCAGGAAAGCAACGAGCGCGCTTTCCTATTTAGGATCGAGCGTGGCGCTGATGGTGAAAGTACCACCAGTGTCGTCCTCCTTGGCAGAAACCTTCTTGGTTGCAGGTGGAGCTGTCATTCCCATCTTGCACTTGCCGGTGGAGCTCGATGGTGCGTCCTCGACGGCAGCGCAGCACTCCGAAGAGGTGCGTTTGCCGGAGTGGGCCCCAGAGCTCTTGCCGGACTTGGTCTTGTTCTTCCCCCCGGGAGCTTCTGCGGCAAGTGCCTCGTTGTCTGTTGCGGCTGCTGCGTCCCGGTAGATCTTGTCGGCGCAGATAAGCGCGTCCTTCTTGTCTCCGGGGACAGAGATGACGCTTATCGGGCCTGGCATCTTGAGCATGTTATAGGCGTAATGAGAGGCTGCCGTGAACTTGGCGAGTGCTGGACGGCCAAGTATCCCATTGTACGGCTGCGGGATATCGGCAATGTCGAAGGTGATCCTCTCAATCCTGAAGTTCAACTCCCCGCCAAAGGTTACTGGCAGTGTGATTTTCACCTTCGGCTTGCTCCTTCCCGGGTTGATCCCTTGGAACGGGCCGGTCTCCTCGAGCTCGCTGTCGGGGATCTGCAGTTTCCGGACCACAGCAGAGGAGATCAGGTTCAGGCCGGCCCCGCCGTCAACCAACATCTTGGTGACCTTGAGGTTGCGGATGGTTGGCGAAACCAACATCGGCAAACACCCGACCGCAGTTGTGCGGTCAGGGTGATCCTCAATGTCGAAGATGATGGGCGTGCTGGACCACTTCAGGAGTTTGCGCGACTCGACGGGTGGCTCTGCTGCATTAACTTCCCGCACCCATTGTTTGAGTTGGCGGTGGGAAGTATGCAGAGAGGCCCCTCCATCGACGCACAGAACTTCTGTGGCCTTCTGGAACTCCTGCTCGCTGTTGTCTCCGTCATCCATGTCTTAATCGTCGTCTTCGTCTTCGTCCTTGTCGCGGCCGCGGGGAGGTCTATCTCCTTGCCGCTGTTTGGCCTTGCCGCGGCGTCCTCCCCGGCCATTGAATGGCCACTTCTTGCCGGACTCTCCTCCGCCTCCCTGGGCCTTCTCTTTGTCGCGTCGCTCGTACTCAGCCTTCTGCTGTTCGACGAGGTACTCGACCCTTTTGCAGTTCTGGAGATCGTGGCCCTTGGTGCGGTGGATTTTGCAGTACTGCTTGTCGGAGCTGTCCTGCTTGTCGGCGGCCGCTACAGTGGTGGCTTCCTTGCCGGAGCCACCAGCCTGAGCTTTCTTGGTGCCAGCCTCCTTGCCGGACTGCTCGACGGCCAGTACTTCCTTGTTCTTCTTCTTCTTGTTGTTCCGCCGCCGGTTCTTCCTTGCCGGGGCAGCATCCTCACTGTATGTTCCTCCTGCTCCGGTATCCTCCCCGGGGAGTCTCCTCCCTTCTTCAGCGCGTGCGCACTTGTCGGCCAGGGCATAGAGCTCACTGACGTCTCGTATCTTGCACATCGCCATTTCCTCCCTCATCCGGCGGTTACGCACGTTCTGGTGGAACGCGCTAATAACCGCGGCAGGGTGGACGTCTGGGATGTTGTGCTGAACGCGGCTGAATCTCTGGATGTACTTTCGCAGGGACTCTCCTTCCTTCTGGGCAAGTATGTACAGGTCGCTCTCCTGGCCATGGGGCTTGTGGCCGCCCGTAAAGGCGCCGACAAACTAATGGCACAGGTCGGCCCAAGAAGAGATGGAGTTCTCCGGCAAGTGCATGAGCCAAGATCTGACGTTTGGCTTGAGCAAGTTCGCTATATCTTCTCGTCGCGTCCCCCAGCAGCCTGCACCGCGATGGTGTAGATGCTGAGGAACTCTGACGGATGGGTCTTGCCGTCGTACTTCTCGGGTACGTCGGGCTTGAAATTCTTCATGCTGGGCCACTGGACTTGCCGCAGCTCGCGGGTGAACGCAGGGCAACCCGCCGCGTACGGCAAGTCGCCTGGTTCTCCGGGCGCGTGCATGTCGACAGCGGGCCCAGCGCGCTGGTCGGACTGTCGTTGCGCTTCTCTTCGACGCTCGATGCGGGTTCGAGTGTCTTCTTGTCGTCTGTCGTCAAGGACTTGGCGTTGATCGCGGCGAGCTTGTGGATCCGACGACGCCGTGGAGTCGTCGTCGACGTTGATCCGGTGAGTCGGCGACTTTGCCTTCGGGGCGGGGAGTGCACGGTAGTTGCACCCCCGGCGGTCTTGTCCCCGGCGGTCTTGTCTCCATCAGCCCGCGCCTGACTGACTTGCCGCGGCCGCGACGTCGTCGGCTGTTGTGGCGTGTCGTTGTTGGCGAAGGCGATGAGGCTTTGGATGGTGGCCCTCCAGTCTTCGGCCTTGTCTGCCGCTGGAGGGAAATCGAGGAGCAGCTGAGCTCGAGCTAGAGCTTCTGCTGGAGTGGAGGGGAGCGGTGGCGAGCGGTGCGAGGAACGAGATATGCTCGGACTTCTAACTGTGTTAGAAGGAGCAGGGTCTCGTCCCGGCGACCGCGCCTTGCTCGTGCCAGCGCGTTGGCCTTGAGCGTCCCGTGACCCACCAACTTGACCTTGGCCCAGCAAGCGGATGGTACCTTGTGTACCACGTCGCTGTCGGTCCGGCACCTCCTAAGAGGGGCGTGGCACGTGCACGGACGCCGAGGTCTTGGAATGCGCCCGGTCGTCCGTCATGTCCTTGGACTTGGCGGCGCCGTGAGTTTCCTCGCCGGCGTCCGTCCTTCCGCCAGCGTCTACCCCACCAATCGTTGGTTCCGGTGGTGGCGGGATCGACGCAGATGGGCCTCCAACCTCCGAAGCCTTCTTCTTCGGTGGCATGTTGATGAATTTGACGAAGTTGATGAAGCTACTGAAGATTCCGCCCGCGTGAACGCCGGATCAGGTTCGCACAACCTCGACGCCCCTACCTGGCGCGCCAAAGATGTCGGGGAAACTGATCGCCCACGAACACCTATGGGACCGGAGCCCCTTTTCGGTACGGCAAGGGAGCGGAGGGTGCACGAAGAGCGGATCAAGGCGAGCACGCGAGCAGTTTACCCAGGTTCGGGCCGCACGGATGCGTAAAACCCTACTCCTGCCTTGTTTGTATTGTGTTCTTAGCTCGGGAGCGAGGAGAGCTACAGTGCGTATCGCTGGCAACACCGAGCGTGAGAGTGACCAAGGATCGGAACCCCCTCTACGTTGCGCATGGGCCTCCTTTTATAGGTCAAAGGGGTCACCGACAGGTGGCAACGTAGATGAGGGTAAAAACGTAAAAACGGTAGTAGTTGGAATAGTGTATGTACAGTGGTCTATACCTAACCCTGACGGCAGGGGACAAGGGTATTGAATGCCCGTCGCCGTCGCCCCAAACAGTGCAAAAAAACGTCCGTCAGGGCGTCTCCGTTCGCCACGAAGGTGGCCTCGTCATCGCGGCTCGCCACGGTGTACCCCAGGCTGCACAGCCTTCCGCCACGTGCACCTGGAAGGGCCCCAGGGCGACGTGTGGCCGGATGAGCTGGAGCGTGGGCACGTAGTGGGGGCTTGCCGCGGCAAGCGCCTTGTCGCGGTCGCTACCTTGCCGCGCCCGAAAGCTTGTCGCTCTCCGGGCCTTGCCGCGACGCGCGGAGCGTTGCGGCAAGTCTTCTGAAATGCCACGTTTGGCTTTCCTGACAAGCTCCTCTTGCCAGGGCCTTGTGCCAAAGGGGTGGTCTTGAGCCTGGAACGGCCTTCCCGGCAAGCTCCTCTTGCCGGGGCCTTGTTTCTTTAACTTGAATACTTTGTTCTTGAATGGCTCCAAAGGATCCAGAGCGGGCCTTGGCGGGCGCGTGGCAAGCCCTGCCACGGGACGCTGCTACTGCCCGTGCACAAGTCGGGATACTAAGGTACCCCTACTTTAGTACACCGACACACGTTGTCTAACGCTTCTGCTTACGGTCTACGAGGGTACGTAGACACACTCTCCCCCTCGTTGCTATGCATCTCCATGGATAGATCTTTGCGTGTGCGTAGATTTTGTTTTTCCATGCAACGTTCCCCAACACCAAGAAAGGAAAAAACATCATAAAAGAACATTAAACATAATTAACACCGAATAATGCAACACAAGTAGGATATAATTTCATTGCATAATTATTGACTTGACGTGCTTGCATAGGGAATCACAACCCTTACCACCAATATTCTTACTGAAGGATAATTATTCACCAACATAAGTCACATATTACTATCATCTTATTACAAAACTATTGCAAGGAATCATGTTTAATGTCCAATGATCTTCATGAGAGTTTTTATTATAATTTATCTGGATATCTATCACTTTGGGATCAATTTCTTTTAAAAAATATTGCCATTGCAAATAACAAGCTCTCAAACAAATTTAAGTGAAGAACGAGAGCAAAAGTTTCTTTAAAGTTCCATCTCTCAAAATAATATAAGTGAAGCATGAGAGAAAAATTCTTCAAAATTTATACTAAATCTTAAAATAATCTAAGTGAAGCATGAGAGCATATTTCTTCAAAATAAAAGTACCATTGTGCTCAAAAAGATATAAGTGAAGCACTAGAGCAATTCCATAGCTCTAAAAAAATTAAGTGAAGCATAAAGAGCGATTCTAATAAATCATAGCATAATTTTGGCTTTCTCAAATATGTGTGTCCATAAAGGATGATTGTGAAAAACTTAAAGGCAAAAGAAGCAAAGACACATATAGTACAAGATGCTCCAAGCAAAACTCATGATATGTGAGGAATAAAAATATAACTCCAAGTAAAATACCGATGGTCGTTAGAAGAAAGAGGGGATGCCTACTGGGGCATTCCCAAGCTTAGTTGCTTGATAATTTTTAAATATTTCCTTGGGGTGCCATGGGCATACCCAAGCTTAGGCTCTTTTCAGTCCTTATTCCCTCATCAATCACGATCTCAACCAAAACTTGAATACTTCAATCACACAAAACTTAACAAAACCTCGTGAGATCAGTTAATATAATAAAATTCATCTTTACTATAAGTACTGTAGTAAACCCATTCAAATCTTGTTATTACATTATACCTACTATATTCTAACTTTACCATGGCTTATACCTCCCAATACAACCATAGATTCATCAAAATAAGCACATAATGTAACAAAAACAGAATCTGTCAAAAACAGAACAGTCTGGAAAGACGTAATTTTTAGTCATACTTATGTAACTCTAAAATTTCTGAAATATTAGAAAAATGTGGGAAATTTGTATATCATTTCTATGTAAAAATTTCATCAATTGTTCACGCTCCAGCAAATGACAACAATTATGTCACTGGACGCGATTTTTTTTGTTGATGCACTGAATCAAATCAACTCTCACACAAATAAACCCAAAGGCTTTGCTTGGCACAAACACTAATTAAACACCAAAAACACAATCATTGCAGAAGTAATAATGTGCATTTATTAAAAACAGAATAAAAACCAAAAAACAACTATTGGTTTGCCTCCCAACAAGCGCTATTGTTTAATGCCCCTAGCTAGGCATAATACATAGCTTTTACGTGTTGTCATCTTTAGTTTTTGGGATCTTTGCACGAGCTTTCTCATATCCGGGATGCTCTTTACGCTTCCCATCACTTTCCGAAGAAAAAACCATCTTTAGATCTAAGATATCAAGACGCTTATTACAAAGGTCAATCAAAGTGTTCGTGCGATTGAGGTTTCCACTAATATTCTTGAGAAGTTCATTAGTCTTTTGCAATTCAATTAAATTTTTCTGCATGTCACCTAGTTTTTCTAATATTTGAGTCCCCTCTTGAGTGAAAGTAAATCCCTTTTGTGGTGGTGGAACTCCCAATATACCTCTATCAACTCATAAGCGGCATTAGCATCAATCTCAACAAAATTCCCTTTAGCGGCAAAATCCAAAAGTTGTCTATGTGACACACTTAAACCAACATAAAAATTGCAAAGCAATTTTTTTGCATCTCCTTTAATAGAGCAAGCACGATAAGATTCCAGTAGCCTACACCAGGAATCTTTAAGATTTTTTCCTTCTTTCTGTTTGAAGTAAAGGACTTCAAAGTCTGGAGACAAAGGAGGTGAGATGTGCCCATCATAATGGCAAAGCAAGAGACCTGACACGAAAAAGGCAAATGGAAAGAAGGCAAATAAAATGGCAAATATTTTTGTGTTTTTCTAAAAACGTTTTAGAAGTTGGGGAGATGAAAACAAGAGGCAAATGGCAAATAATGTAAATTGCGAGGAGATGAAAGTTTATGTGTGGGAACCTGATAGATCTAACTTGATCCTCCTTGGCAACGACGTCAGAAATTCTTCCTGATAGTTGTGGATCGCGTCAGTAATTCCCAGAAGAGGAGAGGATGATGCAGCACAACGAAGGTAAGTATTTCTCTCAGTTATGAAACCAAGGTTATCAATCCAGTAGGAGAACCGAGCAAATTATGTAAGCGACAACTGCACACAAACAACAAATCCTCGCAACCCGACACGTAGAGGGGTTGTTAATCCCTCTTTGCGTAAGCTAGTATGATAAAAGATAATTTGATAGATGCAAATAAGATGAAAGAAAATAAAACGCAGCAAAGTATTTTTGGGTTTTTGGTAATATAGATCTGAAAATAAAATAGGCAAATAGTGGAAAACACGAATAGCAATATGGATCTGGAAGTATATGATGAGAAATAGACCCGGGGGGCGTAGGTTTCACTAGTGGCTTCTCTCGAGAAAATAGCATACGGTGGGTAAACAAATTACTGTTGGACAATTGATAGAAAAGCGAATAGTTATGACGATATCCAAGACAACTGATTATGTATATAGGCATCACGTCCAAGATTAGTAGACCGACTCCTACCTGCATCTATTATTTTTACTCCACACACCGACCGCTATCTAGCATGCATCTAGTGTATTAAGTTCCAAAAAGAAATGGAGTAATGCCTTAAGAACGATGACATGATGTAGACAAGATCTATTCATGTAGGAATAGACCCCATCGTTTTATCCTTAATGGCAACGATACATGCGTGTCATGTCTCCTTCTGTCACTGAGACTGAGCATTACAAGATCGAACCCATCATAAAGCACATCCTCTCATTGCAAGATAAATCAATCAAGTTGGCCAAACAAAACCAAAATATCGAAGAAGAAATACGAGGCTATAATAATCATGTATGGATATAATTGCAAATAGATCTGATCATAAACTCACAATTCATCGGATACCAACAAACACACCACAAAAGAGTTACATCAAATAGATCTCCGAAGAGAACATTGTACTGAAGATCAAAAAGAGAGAAGAATCCATCTAGCTACTGCCTATGGCATCGTAGGTCCATGGTAAACTACTCACGCATCATCGGAGAGGCACCAATGGAGATGATTGCTACTTCTCGAGCTTGCGTTGTATTCCCTCAAAGAGGAAAGGATGATGCAGCACAATAGCGTAAGTATTTCCCTCAGTTTGTGAGAACCAAGGTATCAATCCAGTAGGAGACCACGCGCAAGTCCCTCGCACCTGCACAAACAAATAAGAACTTCGCAGCCAACGCGATAAGGGGTTGTCAATCCCTTTACGGTCACTTACGAAAGTGAGATCTAATAGAGATGATAGTTTGATATTTTTGGTATTTTTGGTTATAAGAACAGAAAGTTAAAGCAGAAAACTAAAGTAGATTGTAGATTGATATGTTGAGAATAGACCCGGGGGCCATAGTTTTCTCTAGTGGCTTCTCTCATGATAGCGATATTCTACGGCGGGTAAACAAATTACTGTCGAGCAATTGATAGAAAAGCAAATAATTATGAGACTATCTAGGCATGATCATTATATATAGGCATCACGTCCGAGACAAGTAGACCGAAACGATTCTGCATCTACTACTATTACTCCACACATCGACCGCTATCAAGCATGCATCTAGATTATCAAGTTCATAAGAACAGAGTAACGTCCTAAGCAAGATGACATGATGTAGAGGGATAAACTCAAACTTAGTGATATAAAACCCATCTTTTTATCCTCGATGGCAACAATACAATACGTGCCTTGCTGCCCCTACTGTCACTGGGAAAGGACACCGCAAGATTGAACCCAAAGCCAAGCACATCTCCCATTGCAAGAACCATAGATCTAGTAGGCCAAACCAAACCAATAATTCGAAGAGACTTGCAAGGATATTATAATCATAAATAAAGAGTTCAGAAAAGAACCAAATATTTCTCGAAGATAATCTTGATCATAAACCCACAATTCATCGGATCTCGACAAACACACCGCAAAAGAGATTACATCGAATAGATCTCCTCGAAGACCGAGGAGAACTTGGTATTGAGATCCAAAGAGAGAGAAGAATCCATCTAGATACTAGCTATGGACCCGAAGGTCTGTGGTAAACTACTCACAACTCATGGTGAGGCGATGATGATGATGTAGAAGCACTCCGTGGTAGATCCCCCCCTCCGGCGGAGCTCCGGAACAGGCCCCAAGATGGGATCTCACGGGAACAGAAGGTTGCGGCGGTGGAACTATGGTTTTTTCTATTGTTCTGATGGTTTCGGGGTACGTAGGTATATATAGGAGGAAGGAGGGCACCGGGGGCCAGACGGGGTGCCCACGAGGCAGGGGGCGCGCCCTATAGGGGGGGCACCCTCGTGGACGCCATGTCAGCCCTACTCCATGGTTCTCAAGTCTCCCGTGCGTATTTTGCTCCAAAAATATCTCTCCAGAAGTTTCATTCCGTTTGGACTCCGTTTGATATTCCTTTTCTGTAAAACCCTGAAATAGGCAAAAAAAACTACAATCTGGACTGGGCCTTTGGGTTAGTAGGTTAGTCCCAAAAATAATATAAAAGTGTATAACAAAGCCCATTAAACATCCAAAATATCATAAATAATAGCATGGAACAATCAAAAATTATAGATACGTTGGAGGCGTATCAAGCATCCCCAAGAATAATTCATGCTCGTCCTCAAGTAGGTAAATGATAAAAACAGAATTTTTGATGTGCAATGCTAACCAACATAGTTTTTCAATGTAATTCTCTTAACTGTGGCATGAATGTTCAGATCTGAAAGATTCAAGACAAAAGTCTATATTGACAGAAGAAATAATAATACTTCAAGCATACTAACAAAGCAATCATGTCTTCTCAAAATACTATGGCTAAAGAAAATTATCCCTACAAAATCATATAGTATGGCTATGCTCCCTCTTCATCACACAAAATATTTATATCACGCACAACCACGGTTTCAGCCAAGCACTTGTTTTCATACTATATTCTTTCAAACCTTTCAACTTTCACGCAATACATGAGCGTGAGCCATGGACGTAGCACTATGGGTGGAATAGAGAGGTGGTTGTGGAGAAGACAAAAAAGGAGGGAGATAGTCTCACATCAACTAGGCGTATCAACGGGCTATGGAGATGCCCATCAATACATATCATTGTGAGTGAGTAGGGATTGTCATGCAATGGATGCACTAGAGCTAAAATGTATGAAAGCTCAACAAAAGAAACTAAGTGGGTGTGCATTCAACTTGCTTGCTCACGAAGACCTAGGGCATTTAAGGAAGCCCATCGTTGGAATATACAAGCCAAGTTCTATAATGTAAATTCCCACTAGTATATGAAAGTTACTAAACATGAGACTCTCTATCATGAAGAACATGGTGCTACTTTGAAGCACAGGTGTGGAAAAGGATAGTAGCATTTGTCCCTTTTTTTGGCCTTTCTTTTTTCTTTGGCCATTCTTTTTTTTCTTTTTTTGGAGGGGCTTTCTTGATTTAGCCTTTCCTCACATGGGACAATGCTCTAATAATGATGATCATCACACTTCATTGAATTGCAACTCGATATTACAACTCGATACTAGAACAAAGTATGACCTATATGAATGCCTCCGGCGGTGTACTGGGATGTGCAACGAATCAAGAGTGACATGTATGAAAAATTATGCATGGTGGCTTTGCCACAAATACGATGTCAACTACATGATCATGCATGGCAATATGACAATATGAAGCGTGTCATATGAATGGAACGGTGGAAAGTTGCATGACAATATATCTCGGAATGGCTATGGAAATGCCATGATAGGTAGGTATGATGACTGTTTTGAGGAAAGTATATGGTGGCTGTTTTGAGGAAGGATATATAGTGGGTGTATGGTACCGGCGAAAGTTGCGCGGTACAAGAGAGGCTAGCAATGGTGGAAGGGTGAGAGTGCGTAATATCCATGGACTCAACATTAGTCATCAGAACTCATATACTTATTGCAAAAATTTACGAGTCATCAAAACAAAGCAATCAACGCATGCTCCTAGGGGGGAGGTTGGTAGGAGTTAACCATCGCGCGCCCCCGACCTCCACACAAAGGATGACACTCTACAAATATCTCATGCTCTAACTTCGTCACATAGCGGTTCACCATACGTGCATGCTACGGGAATCACTAACTTTAACACAAGCATTTCTCAATTTCATAATAACTCCACTAGCATGACTCTAATATCACTATCCTCATATCTCAAAACAATTATCTAGCATCCAACTTCTCATCATATTTAATGCACTTAGTGTGAAAGTTTTTACTACATTGATCTTGGATGCCTATCATGTGAAGGCTAGTTTTACAGCCAAAGCACATTACCATGCTGTTTTAATATACTCTCAAAAGGATATAAGTGAAGCATGAGAGATCAACAATTTCTACAAAATATAATCACCACCGTGCTCTAAAAGATATAAGTGAAGCACTAGAGCAAAACTATTCAACTCAAAAGATATAAGTGAAGCACATAGGGTGTTCTAACAATTCCTAGGACATATTTAACTCTCTCAAAAAGGTGTGTCCATCAAGGATAATTGTGGCAAACTAACAAGAAAAGACTCAAATTATACATGACGCTCCAAGTAAAACACATATCATGTGTTTATAAAAATATAGATCCGAGTATAGTTACCGATAGATGAAGACGAAAGAGGGGATGCCTTCCCGGGGCATCCCCAAGCTTAGGCTTTTGGTTGTCCTTGAATTTTACCTTGGGGTGCCTTGGGCATCCCCAAGCTTAGGCTCTTGCCACTCTTTGTTCCATAGTACATCAAAGCAATACTCAAACTTGAAAACTTCACAACACAAAACTTAGACAAAAATCTCGTGAGCTCCGTTAGTATAAGAAAACAAACCACTACTCAAAGGTACTGCAATGAATTCATTTTTTGTTTATATTGGTGTTAAACCTACTGTATTCCAACTTCTATATGATTCATACTTCCCAATACTACTCATAGATGCATTGAAATAAGCAAACAACACACGAAAAACAGAATATGTCAAAAACAGAACAGTCTGTAGTAATCTATAGTTTTCGCATACTTCTGTAACTCCAAAAACATTGAAATAAATTGGTAAACGTGAGGAATTTATCTATTAATCATCTGCAAAAAGAATCAACTAAATAGCACACTCCAGTAAAATCTGGTGACCATTCTAGCGAGCGCTAACGATTCTGTTTTTCACAGCAAGATCATATAAACTTCACACAAGTCTTCCCAAAGGTTCTACTTGGCACAAACACTAAATTAAACACAAAACCACATCTAAACAGAAGCTAGATGAAATATTTATTCCTAAACAGAAGCAAAAACAAAAAATAAAAAATTGGGTTGCCTCCCAACAAGCGCTATCGTTTTACGCCCCTAGCTAGGCACGATACATGGATAGATCTAGGTATTGCCATCTTTGGAAGGCAATCCATAAGTGGCTCTCATAATAGATTCATATGGTAATTTAACTTTATTTCTAGGAAAGTGTTCCATGCATTTCCTTAACGGAAATTGGAATCTAATATTTCTTTCCTTCATATCAATAATTGCACCAATCGTTCTAAGGAAAGGTCTACCAAGAATAATAGGACATGAAGGATTGCAATCTATATCAAGAACGATGAAATCTACGGGCACATAATTCCTATTGGAAACAATAAGAACATACTTAATCCTTCCCATAGGTTTCTTAATAGTGGAATCCGCAAGATGCAAATTTAAAGAACAATCATCAAGCTCATGGAATCCTAGCAAATCACACAAGGTTTTTGGGATAGTGGAAACACTTGCACCCAAATCACACAAAACAAAGCATTCATGATCTTTAATTTTTATTTTAATAGTAGGTTCCCACTCATCATAAAGCTTTCTAGGGATAGAAACTTCTAATTCAAGTTTTTCTTCATAAAATTGCATCAAAGCATCAACTATGTGTTTGCTAAAAGCTTTATTTTGACTATAAGCATGCAGAGAGTTTAGTACGGATTGCAACAAGGAAATACAATCAATCAAAGAGCAATTATCATAATTGAATCCCTTGAAATCCAAAGTAGTGGGTTCATCACTATGCAAAGTTTTAATCTCTTCACTACCACTTTTAACAATTTTAGCATCAAGATCTTAAAACTCTGAATCATTGGGGCACCTTAAAGTAGAATCATCTCCAATCCTATCTTTATCAAGATTCATACTAGAAAACAAGGATCTAATAGGAGACACATCAATAACTTTCAGATCTTCAACTTTATTTTCATGATAACTAGAAGAACACGCTTTTATATAATTCTCTCTTTTAGCACGCATCCTAGCGGTTCTTTCTTTGCATTCATCAATGGAAATTCTCATGGCTTTGAGAGACTCATTGATATCATACTTAGGTGGGATAGATCTAAGTTTCAAAGAATCAACATCAAGAGTAATTCTATCCACACTTCTAGCCAATTCATCAATCTTAAGCAATTTTTGTTCAAGCATAGCATTGAAATTCTTTTGCGAATTCATAAACTCCTTAACACTAGTTTCAAATTCATAAGGCATCTTTCCATAAGAGTTATTGTAGGAATTACCATAATTATTAGAGGAATTGCTAGGAAAAGGCCTAGGGCTAAAGTTTTCTCTATAAGCATTGTTACCAAAATTATTCCTACCAACAAAGTTCAGATCCAAAGATTCATTATTATTTTCAATCAACGTGGATAAAGGCATATCATCAGGATCAGAAGAAGCACTCTTAGTAGCAAATAATTTCATAAGTTCATCCATCTTCCCACTCAAAACACTAATCTCTTCAATAGTATGCACTTTTTTACTAGTAGATCTTTCGGTGTGCCATTGAGAATAAGTAATCATAATATTATCTAGGAGTTTGGTAGCTTCTCCTAAGGTAGTTTCCATGAAAGTGCCTCCTGCGGCCGAATCTAAAAGATTTCTAGAAGCAAAATTCAAGCGAGCATAAAAGTTTTGAATAATGATCGAAAAGTTCAAACCATGTGTAGGGCAATTACGTATCATTAATTTCTCTCCCAAGCTTGTGCAACATGCTCATGATCTAGTTGCTTTAAATTCATAATATCGTTTCTAAGAGAGATGATCTTAGCAGGAGGGAAATACTTAAAGATAAAAGTATCTTTTCACTTATTCCACGAATAAATACTATTTCTAGGCAAAGAGGAAAACCAAGTTTTAGCATGATCTCTAAGTGAAAACGGAAATAACTTCAATTTAACAATTTCATTATCTGTATCCCTCTTCTTTTGCATATCACACAAATCAACAAAGTTGTTTAGATGGGTAGCGGCATCTTCACTAGGAAGGTCGGAAAATTGATCTTTCATGACAAGATTCAATAGAGCAGCATTGATCTCACAAGATTCAGCATCGGTAATAGGAGCAATCGGAGTGCTAATAAAATCATTATTGTTGGTATTGGAGAAGTCACACAATTTGGTATTGTTCTGAGCAATAGTGACAAGCAAGCAAATCAACACACAAGCAAACAAGAAGCAAGCGAACGATAAACACACGACAGAAGAAGGGCAAATAAAACGGCAAGGGTGAAGTGGGGGAGAGGCAAACAAGAGGCAAATAAATGTAATGCGAAGGATAAGGGTTTGTGATAGGTACTTTGTATATGACTGTTGCGTAAGCCTCCCCGGCAACGGCGCCAGAAATTCTTCTTGCTACTTCTCGAGCTTGCGTTGTATTCCCTCGAAAAGGAAAGGGTGATGCAGCACAGTAGCGTAAGTATTTCCCTTAGTTTTTTTAGAACCAAGGTATCAATCCAGTAGGAGACCACGCGTGAGTCTCTCGCACCTGCACAAACAAATTAGAACTTCGCAGACAACGCGATAAGGGGTTGTCAATCCCTTTATGGTCACTTACGAAAATGAGATCTGATAGAGATGATAGTTTGATATTTTTGGTATTTTTGGTTATAAGAACAGAAAGTAAAAGCGGAAAAGTAAAGTAGATTGTAGATTGATATGTTGAGAATAGACCCGGGGGCCATAGTTTTCTCTAGTGGCTTCTCTCATGATAGCGATATTCTACGGCGGGTAAACAAATTACTGTCGAGCAATTGATAGAAAAGCGAATAATTATGAGACTATCTAGGCATGATCATTATATATAGGCATCACGTCCGAGACAAGTAGACCGAAACGATTCTGCATCTACTATTATTACTCCACACATCGACCGCTATCCAGCATGCATCTAGAGTATTAAGTTCATAAGAACAGAGTAACGCCTTAAGCAAGATGACATGATGTAGAGGAATGAACTCAAACTTAGTGATATAAACCCCATCTTTTTATCCTCGATGGCAACAATACAATACGTGCCTTTATGCCCCTACTGTCACTGGGAAAGGACACCGCAAGATTGAACCCAAAGCCAAGCACATCTCCCATTGCAAGAACTATAGATCTAGTAGGCCAAACCAAACCAATAATTCGAAGAGACTTGCAAGGATATTATAATCATACATAAAGATTTCAGAAAAGAACCAAATATTTCTCAAAGATAATCTTGATCATAAACCCACAATTCATCGGATCTCGACAAACACACCGCAAAAAGAGATTACATCGAATAGATCTCCTAGAAGACCGAGGAGAACTTGGTATTGAGATCCAAAGAGAGAGAAGAAGCCATCTAGATACTAGCTATGGACCTGAAGGTTTGTGGTAAACTACTCACAACTCATGGTGAGGCGATGATGATGATGTAGAAGCACTCCGTGGTAGATCCCCGCTCCGGCGGAGCTCCGGAACAGGCCCCAAGATGGTATCTCACGGGAACAGAAGGTTGCGGCGGTGGAACTAGGGTTTTTTCTGTTGTTCTGATGGTTTCGGGGTACGTAGGTATATATAGGAGGAAGGAGGGCACCGGGGGCCAGACGGAGTGCCCACGAGGCAGGGGGCGCGCCCTATAGGGGGGCGCCCCCCACCCTCGTCGACGCCACGTCAGCCCTACTCTGCGGTTCTCAAGTCTCCCGTGCGTATTTTGCTCCAAAAATATCTCTCCAGAAGTTCCATTCCGTTTGGACTCCGTTTGATATTCCTTTTCTGTAAAACCCCGAAATAGGCAAAAAAAAAAAGCAATCTGGACTGGGCCTTTGGGTTAGTAGGTTAGTCCCAAAAATAATATAAAAGTGTATAACAAAGCCCATTAAACATCCAAAACATCATAAATAATAGCATGGAACAATAAAAAATTATAGATACGTTGGATACGTATCAATGATGAACCCCTTTGTGATCGTGTTCCGCTCCGGCGGAGCACCGGAAAAGGGTTCTAGATTGGATATCTTGGTTCTGAAACTTGTGGTGGCTGAAACAATTTTTCTCCGACTCCTCTAGGGTTTCTGGAATATCTGAGAATTTATACAGCTGAGAGGCGGTGGAAAGGACTCTCGTGGTCCCCACGGTCCATCAGGGCACGCCTGGGCCTCCTGGCGGGCCCTGGTGGACCGTGGGCCCCATGAGCCTCCCCTCGTGCACTTATTTGGCCCTCTAGATGTTTTTTGGTCCAAAAAAACTCCAAAAAGTTTCGTTCCATTTGGACTCCATTTGATATTGATATTCTGCGAAGTAAAAAATGGGCAGAAAACAGCAACTGGCACTAGGCACTATGTCAATAGGTTAGTCCTAAAAAATGATATAGAAGTGCTAGAAAATGATTGTAAAACATCCCAGAATGATAATATAACAACATGGAACAATCAAAAATTATAAATACATTGGCGACGTATCGCCTATTCCCGAGGTTGATGGGTCAAATCTGCTCGACGATGACTTAGATGTCACCGATCGGTCCAGCTCCGACGACGAGGCCCTGCTACTTGTGAGTTGCGTTGGATTTCCCCAGAGATGAAGGGTGAAGCAATAGAGTAGCGGATAGTATTTCTCTCAGTGAGAACCAAGGTTATCGAACCAATAGGAGAATCACGCAAATACCTAGTAAGCAGCACCTACACACACAAGAGCAAATACTTGCACTCAATGCGGGAAAGACGATTGTCAATCCCCTCGTTCTTTGCAAGGATTAAATTTGATAGTGGTAGATATATAAATTGAAAAGTAAAATAAAAAGAGTAAAATTACAGCAAGGTATTTTTGGTTTTAGTAATATAATAAAAGTAGACCTGGGGGCATAGTTTTCACTAGAGCCTTCTCTCTCGAAACATAGCATATGGTGGGTAGACAATTATTGTTGTGCAATTGATAGAAAAGCGCATAGTTATGATGATATTCATGGCAATGTTCATATATATATAGGCATCACGTCCATGAAAAGTAGACCAAAACAATTCTGCATCTACTATTATTACTCCACCAATCGACTAACTCCTGCCTACATCTATGGTATTAAGTTCATGACAAACGGAATAACACTTTAAGCAAGATGACCTAATGAAGACAGAATAAACCAAGCAATATGATTAAACCTCGTCGTTTTACCCATAATGGAAACAATACAAATACGTGTCTCGCTATCCCTACTGTCACTAGAGGACACCGCAAGATTGAAGCCACTACAAAGCACCCTCCCACTGAAGATAAATCAATCTAGTTGGTCAAACCAAACAGATAGATCGGAGAGACATACAAAGCTATAACAATCATGCATAATAAAGTTCAGAAAAAGCTCAATTACTTTCAATGAATAATTTGATCATAAACCCACAATTCATCGAATCCCAACAAACACACCGCAAAAGAAGATTAAATCGAATCGATCTCCGAAGAGAACATTATATAAAAGATCAAAGAGAGAGAAGAACTCATCTAGCTACTAGCTATGAACCCGGAGGTTTGTGGTGAACTACTCACACATCATCGAAAAGGGAAACAAGATTGATGTAGAAGCCCTCCGTGGTCGATTCTCCTTCCGGCAGAGTACCGAAAAAGGCTTCCAAATGGGATCATGGAAGAACAGAAGCTTGTGGCAGTGGAAAATTGTTTCGGGTGGCTGTTTGGGGTTTTTCCAATATTTGAGAATTTATAAAGGTGAAATTAGGTCAGACGGAGCCATGTGGGGCCCACAAGGCATCAGGGCGAGCCCTACCCCCTGGGTGTGCCCTGCTGCCTTGTCGTCTCCTCGTTACGCCTTTGGTCTAGCCCTGAAGCTTTTATGGTCTCTTTTGTCTAGAAAAAAATCGTCAAAAGTTTTCATACCAATTGGACTTCGTTTGGTACATATTTTCTGGAAAACAAAAAACAAGCGGAAAACAACAACTCGCACTAGACACCGAGTTAATAGGTTAGTCTCCAAAATGATAGTATTCCATCCCGTAATTGAAGACATTTTTTGACACTATACTAGTATAAAAATGTCTTATATTATGAAACGGGAATATAAAATTGCATATAAAGTATCAAGATTGATAATATAATAGTATGAAACAATCAAAAATTATAAATACATTGATGTCATATCACACCCCTCTGGCCGCCGTCTACACATAGATGCACAACTGCACCAGCGACCGCAAGGGAAGGAGTCGGCAAGAAAATGGTTTAAACGACCCGGGAGGAGTAAGTTGCCAACACGCCACAAATTCCATTTCTCCACGTTGGGCGCTACCCTACAGCTCGATGGTCAGGTGCGGTGGCTCCGTCACGCTGCCGCACCACACAGTGGCCACCACTGCTCGCGCTCACGCCTCAACTTTTGCACAGCTGCCATTAATGCATCATCGGTGTGGAAGCAAGCGCTAGACGCAACGCGGCAGCACACGTACCAACACAGCGACGGCGCCGCTGCTACTAGTAGCTTCTTCTCAGCCATTCCTTTCCAGGTCCGTCTACGGCGTCTCTGCATCTACTCATCTCATTCCTTTTCAAAGCTTTGTGTAGTTGCTCTTTAAAGAAGAGAAAGGAGTTTAAAGAAGAACGAGCCGCTCAAAATCGAATGTGTTTTTCTTTCTTTCTCTGCTGAAGCACTACTTCCTTCTATAAACAAATTTAAGATGTTTTAGATCACTACAGATGGAGTATCTTTGCATATCATGACGGAAACCCATGTCTCTAGTTCAAAGATAACCGGATCAGCCCAGAGAGGGGAAGCTTCCACAATAATAGAAAAAGAAAAGAAGAGGAAGACGATTTCACAGCTTTATTAGATCAAGACACGGATCAGTGGGTGACAAAAGCTAGTCAGGCAACATGCCGGTGAAAACGATCGAATCGATCATGATGAAGAAATAATTAGGCATGTGAAGTCCTGGACCTAGCCTTTTGTTTTGTAAAAGCATCTTTATTTTTTTGAGATGTTGTAAAAGCATCTTTACCGTCGCGTCGCAACGCACTCACACACACAGTCACCTACGAGTATCTCTCTCAAAAAAAGTCACCTACGAGTACCTATGTAGCCGTTCATGAACGATCGATCGAAATAGGATTCGGCCAAAGACATCTCGTCAGAGCAAGTACAATAAGATGACATGGACGGTCTGTAAGTCTTTACATATTATATTTTGGATGAGTTTGAGGGGAGAGAGAAGGAGAGAGAAAAGAAGTGGGCTCTTCGTTAGAGCAAGTATAATAGGATGACGTAGTCGGGGCTGTAAGACTTTAAATATTATATTTTGAATGAGTTGACGGAGAGAAAAGAGAAGAGAGAGGAGAAGCGGGCTACTAGTTAACAGCCGGCTATAGCACGTGCTCTTAGGCACTTTGTGAGAGAAGAAGATGGGTCATGTATCAATAAAGTAGTACAAATTTATATAAACTATTATACTTGTTGACTGTAAGGCTGGCTATAGATGACATGGTAAAATCATATAGCCAGCAGCTGGGTATACTATTAACCATGCTCTTAGTAGCCGGCTCTAGCACGAGACCCAAGACGCTTTGTGAGGTTGTAAGATGGGCCGACTACTAATGAAGTAGTACACATATAAAACTTACTATTGTACATGCCGGCTATAAGGTTGGCTATAGATGACATGACAACTCCTTATAGCCGATTGTTGGTTGTATTATTAACCATGCTCTTAGGCGCTCGACCCCAAACGAAGAGAACAGACCGCTCAACACGAAGGAGTAAAAGAGACCAATGCCCTTTTTTCACTTTTGATCCATTCTCGGTTTAATTTTGAGTCGCGTTATGCACGGGCGTGGCGTGGCGCTCGCTCTAATCCTCTCTGGCCCGCCTATCGGGAAGACAACCATATTCCTCTTTCCATGCCCTTTGCTCCGCCCTTCGCCGCCGCCACCCCCGTTCCCGGCCGCGTCACCTTCCATCAAGGCCGTCCACCCCACAACCACACCATATCATAGTCGGCCCGTGCCCGCGTTTTGGTAGAGCTTTTTGCCGGCGTTCATGGTTCCTTGTTGCCGGTGGGAGAGAAGCTACGGCCGCCGGCACCGGCCGTCGACCCCAACAACTTCCAGCAGACGCTGCATTGCCGCAGGGTGCCCACCCACCAACACCAACCTTGCTTCGCGTCCTCGACTTGCTCTTTTCGGTCACGTCTCCACCATGACCGCAAGGTGTTCAACACTTTGCTCACAAGGTATCATGGATAGCGGAGATGCGTATTTCTTTCACAACTTTCATTTGTTCATCGGATGATTCGTCCTCGGATGATGAAGAGCTTCTAGCGGCTGCATTGGTCGTCTAGGACCACATTAGTAGGAAGCGGCCTCGGTTTAGGAGATCAATCCTCAAACATGCTCCGGTCTTGAACCGCAACGCGGAGAGAGGCCACACCCTTCTTTATGTCGATTACTTTGAGAATATCACACTCTTCAAAGCACACAATTTCGCCGCCGCTTCCGTATGGCGAGACATGTGTTTAATCGTATTCGAGAGGGAGTGCTAGCATATAACTCATACTTTGAGCGCAAAGAGGATGCCCTTGGCAAGCTTGTCTTCTCTTCTTATCAGAAATGCACTGCAGCTATCCGCATGCTTGCATATGGAATTCCTCGTGATCTCGTGGATGAGTATGTGCGTATGAGTGAGTCCACATGTCTCCTCTCAATGTGTAGCTTCTGTAAGGCCGTAGTGGCTGTGTTCGGCCCTGAGTACTTTAGAGAGCCAACTGACGCTGATACAGAGAGGTTGTTGGCGACCAATGCTGATAGGGGCTTTCCGGGCATGCTTGGTAGTATAGAATATATGCACCGGAAGTGGAAGAAGTGTGCATTTGCTTGGCAGGGGTAGTATAAGGGGCATGTGAAAGATGCCACTGTCATAATTGAAATGGTGGCTTCACAAGATCTGTGGATATGGCATTCTTTTTTTGGATGGCTGGTTCTCACAATGATATCATTGTTCTTTAGCTTTCTCTAGTGCTTGCAAAAGGCCACTCCCTAGAGGTCAGCTTTGAGACTAATATCCATCACTACAACAGGGATATTACCAAGCTGATGGTATCTATTCTCAGTGGTCCACTCTTGTGAAAACCATACCCAACTTGCAAGGAGCGAAGAGACAGAGGTTTGCTCAAATGCAGGAGAGTGCTAAGAATGTGGAGCGCACTTTCATGTGCTTCAGTCTCTATGGGGTATCGTTTGAAACCCTGCATTGACATGGAACACTCGGAAACTTTGGGAGATGATGACTGCTTGTGTGATCATGCACAACATGATCGTGGAGAATGAGTGTGACGATAGCATCAACGACCAAGGGTTTGATTTCCAGGGTGAAAATGTTGAGACCGAGCAGCCACCTCCTGCAACCTTTGAAAATTTTGTCTATTTTCATCGTGAAATGCATGATTGGCATACTCATGTCCAGCTCAGAGTGACTTGGTTGAGCACATGTGGACTCACATTATCAACCAGTAGATCTATCGGTTTAATTTATTTTCACGCAAACAAATTTTGATTGGATTGTAAGAATATTTCGGACGTGAACTTTTTGCTATGTTTGATTTGAACTATTTGATATGCTTCATTTAGTACACTTGTTGATCTCGAACTAATGAGATGCGGCCAAAATGTGGCCACGTGTTGGGCGAACGGCAGACGCATCCACAAATTCAGACAGACACGGTTCGATTGCTATCACAAACAAACAAAAAGCAGACGAAACATACATCCGCTTGGGATCGTGCGAGTTGACCTTACATCTGCCATTGGCCCATCCACCACTTTCCCGTGAAGTAGGAGTTAAAAAGGATAAAAGTAATTATTTTTGCGGGGTAAAAGAAGAATTAATTAGTATGTATTTTCTTTGCAAGGTAATTAGTACGTACTCCTTCCGTCCGGTGAAGAGTGAACATTTAGAGATTTTAGGACAAATTATGGAGTGAAGTAAAATATACATTAGAAATGTGCAAGCCACTATCTCTCTCCTCTTTAATTACCCAACCCCCAATGAGCTAAGTGCATGTATAAATTAAGAAGACCATGCATAGGTTGTTATTAGTCTTGATTACCGTGTGATGAGAGATAAGTACTTTAAAGTGTATTGAGAAGATAGAAGTACACTCTTTTGTGGACAAAATTTGAAGCCAAACGTACATTCTTTACCGAACGGAGGGAGTATTCACTCAATTCAAAAACAGGCAAACGACTCAGGGAGTAATTGGGGTCTAGTTCTGAGTTTCGACTTGTGAATGGAGAACTGATGTCATGCATTGGTGGTGTTTCGACGTGTTAGTCTTTTTTGGTTTATAGGTGTAACATCCCAATTTTTTAATTTGGAATGTTATACATAGATCATAATTGCATTTCATGCTTTTGCATTTTTGTTGTGGCGTTCCTCAAAATTCTAAGCAACTCACGGACCTACGGAGAGAGTTGGGAATTTTACCGTTTTCGTATTTGAGTTTGCTTGAATACCGGTACGAGGACAGTGTGATTCTAATTATTTTTCTCTCCTAAAAATATTTCTAAATACAAAATATGAGCGGAGATAATATGACTTCTCCAAAATAACAGAAATATTGGAGGAAAAATGTTAAAATCACTTTTGGTATTTTTCTGGATTTATTTGCGATTTTATTTGCATAGGAAAAATGCGCATTTTTCAAAATTGCATTTAGGTCCGGGAAAAATTTTCACTTTGTCCTAAATCTTATTAGAGGACGGTGAAAAATTATTTCGGGAATTTTGGAGTCCGTTTAGTATTTCTTTCGTTAGTTTTTCTGCGTCAGGACTCTATTTTAAAAAAAAAAAGTGAACCGACTTAGACTCGTATAGGATTGAGACTCTGGGCTTTATAAGCGGCAGAGCTGGCCCAAGTCGCCAGCCCGCCTCGCCCCAGCCGCCCGCAACCCTAGCGCCGCCCCGCCGCCACTTCGCGCCGCCGCCGCCGCCGCCTGCCGCCGCCGTCGCACCTCCGCGCCGCCGCCGCCCCGCAACCGGCCGCCGCGCCGCCCGCCTCGCCCCTTCGGACCACCCCGCCGCCGGACCACCGTCGCCGGAGTTCGTCGTCGAGGTATATCAGTTTTTTCAGAAACCGATCGGTTTAGTAAAATCGTAAATTTGTTTTTTTTATTAGATCGGTTCGGTTTTTCGTCGATTTAGTTATTTAGCGGACGTTCGTCCGTACGTTTGTTTTAACAAACGGTTTTCGTCAGTTAGCCGCAGACAGTGAACGTTCGTTCGTTAGCCTGTTCGTCCATTTTTCTCTTTCGGGGTATTTATCCGCGATTATTCCGATCGCGATTTCTGCCCAGATCTTGTTTTTCGTTTTTCTTTTCGCTCGTGAGTCGAAATCAGGTGATTCAAAATCCCAGATCTTCGTCTCGACGCCCTCTTTACGTTTAATCAACTTGAACAAGATTTTGGCTACTGTAAAATTTGACTTTAGACCAATTAGTAACCGGAGCTCGTTTCTTTTGCAGTTTGAGTTTCGTTGCTTCTTTTGAGTTGTTTCTTTTTGCAAACCGGAGTTCTTAAGTTGAACTTTCTGGTTAGATTTCTTATTTGAGTTTTACCCGTGCATTAGTTAAGTACTTATTGTGTGCTTATTTGATTGCGATAGATTACCCGGAGTGCGCCGCTTGCTACTTTGAGTCTCTAGATTGTGCGGATCATCAGCAAGGCAAGTAACACTTTGATCATACTTTTCAATTACCCAGTTTTCATTGCATTAGACCAACCCTCACATATTGCATGAGTAAGATCAATTAACTTGTGGGACTGGGAAATAGATTGAGGTAGTACCTATTACCTGCATTACATTCAAACCTTTGGGAGTTACTTCTACGTTTGTTGTTAGGACATGCTATGCTCGTAGACGTGGTTTGGGTTTGAGTAAAATCCATGACAGATGTGAGTTTGTTAATTAATGGTTCAACTTAAGGTGGCAACTTTAACACACATCTGGGTGGATTGAGGCATCTGGTTATTCCAGTGATTGCCTGTTTTTCTTTTGGACCGCCACCCAGGCTCAAAGGGATCATGAGATTTTTCATACTAGAAACTTCCGTGTGCAGCCACATGCCAATATTGGCTCTGGCTTAGTTGAGTAAGTTGTGGGAAACCTTTTCATGATGGGCAAGCAGATGTAGTGGGTTTTGTAGGTGTACCGACCTATCTATCTGGTTAAGGGGACCTCTTCGGAAAGACTGTGTCTCGGTCATCCGTTTCTCAAACACCATGCAGTGCGAGAAACCAAGCGGAGGCGATCGAGTCTTGTGGGGAAAAGTGCACAAACCTTTGCAGAGTGTACAAACTGATCATGATTAGCCGTGTCTTCGGTTACGGACGTCTTGAGTATCTAGTACTTGGATTATCATGTGAATCTCATCATGTTACTTTAATTAACTTTGTTGGGTTTAACGATTATTTTAATTGGGGTTGAGAGGATGTCTATCTTCTCAACGATGTTTCAACTACCATGATAGTTAATTAAAATCTATTCCTTTGAAGTAGGGAAAAATTGGCTTTACGCAAAAAAAACTGTAACCATAGAGCTTTCCACCAGCCATATTGCATATAGTATAGCTTTACTTTCATTGCATTCTCTTGTGTTACCTTGCCAGCATATTCCATGTGCTGGCCCGTTTTCGGGCTGCAACGTTTCATGTTGCAGACTTTTCAGACGACGAGTAAGATGCCTTTTTAGGTCGTGGTTCTATACTCAGTGATGCCGTTGGAGTTGATGGACTCACTTATCTTCTAAGCCTTCCGCTGTTATCGTATTAGATGGCCTTCGGCCATATTTATTGTAATAAGTTCATCGTTGGACTATCGATGTAACAAGTGTGTGATTGCTACTCTGTTATAAATCCTTCAAGTACTGTGCGTGTCAGCATTACTGATCCAGGGATGACACTGATGCACAGAGATCAGACTGTTTGAGGTCTGGTCGCTACAATAAGGCTTATTTCAAAAAAAAATTGTTTTACCAATTTAAAGGGCTCATCTTCATCTTCTATTGAGATTACGAGATAGTACATTAAATGTTTGCATGCAGAAATTAAATAGTAACTCACCAATGCATGTAATGTTTCTACTCATCTAGTGGTCAAGCATGCATGCACTACAATTAATCCAAATTAATTCATCAGTTTAATTTGGGTAGTTTTATAAAGTACGAGATATATTCCTTCACTCACCATCTACCTTGGTTGATGAGATGTCAGATTTGAGCCTATAAACCGGAAAGGAGGGAGTACTACTCTCGCAAGTGGCATGATTCCTAGGATTGGTGGTGTTCATTCAATGCCATCATGCTTATCAGGCTGGTCATAGTGGGGAGTAAATTATACTAGTGTCATGCATATGACACTACTCTAAGTTACTCCCTCCGTCCGGTGAAGAATGAACATCTAGAGATTTTAGGACAAATTATGGAGTGAAGTAAAAAATACATTGGGAAGGTGCAAGCCACCATCTCTCTCCTCTTCAATTACCCAACCCACAATGAGCTAAGTGCTTATATAAATTAAGAAGACCATGCATAGATTGTTATTGGTCTTGATTACTGTGTGATGAGAGAGAAGTACATTAAAGTGCATTGAGAAGGTAGAAGTACACTCTTTTGTGGACAAATTCTGAAGCCAAACGTACACTACGTTTGGCTTCAGAATTTGTCCATAAAAGAGTGTACTTCTATATTCCCAATGCATTTTAAAGTACTTCTCTCTCATCACACGGTAATCAAGACCAATAACAATCCACACATGGTCTTCTTAATTTCTACATGCATTTAGCTCTTTGGGGGTTGGGTAATTAAAGAGGAGAGAGATGATGGCTTGCATCTTTCCCATGCATTTTTTACTTCACTTTATATTTTGTCCTAAAATCTCTAAATGTACACTCTTCACCGGACGGAGGGAGTATACTCTTTACCGGACGAAGGAAGTACCACCTTCATAGTGCAAAGTAATATAATAGTAATGTCATAGATAGCTTCATTTATTAGCTTGTAAACTCATACTTTTTCGAGAAGCGCTATATTACAGTAGCATATTATGTTACTTTAAACATCTCTTTCCTCATTAACTACATACTACCATATAAGTAAAAAATTCTTGGAATGCTTCATGTTACTATCTAAGTTACTGTCACTTGACTAGCCTCATGCATGGCCAAACTGATGGGCTGTTGCGAAGTCTGCAAATTAATCCGTGTCAGTGACCACTATGTTCGGTGATAAAAGGATACCCAGGATGATTTATTTCCGGACCAGGGAAAAGGGAAAGACTGTGCATGCGATGGACGATTAGACGTCTTATTTTATTTTAAATTTCTTTTTGCGGGGTAAAGAAGATTGTGATGGACGAGATTGGTGAATGGTGGTGGCATCTTCATCCTGGTCAGGCCGTTGGAATATTTCCAAAACTGCTTTGTCCGCTTTTACTCGCTATAATTAATAAATTAAGCCATGCAATGCATCAGTTCGATTTCAAGTATACAATACTCCTATATACTCCATCCACCTTAAATCCTTTTCAAGTAAAGTAAGCTTATACTGTAATAATAACTAACTAAAGGAGAGACGACCAGGCTCGTAGTAGCATCTTATTTTCCAGCCCCAGAAATCTCAGCTCTGCACCTGCCACTCTATATATACCAGTACCATCGCTGGGACTACGTACCTTCTTCACCCCCCGTTGGTCTGCCAGCTTCAGTGACCGTAACTACGCGCTGTAAGCTGGATTTTGTCTCGACCGGTCGTGATCTGGCGCGCTGGTGGCTCCCGCTGCCCGTCACGCGCCGCCCGCGCGCCCGCTCCTGAGCCCCTGACGTGTCCCTCGCGGCGCCCCGGCCGTCTGCTGCCAACGGGGGCGGGGCACACGTACCCACACGACAAGCTTCTTCAACTCACCCCCACTCAACTCAACTCGATCGCCGCCGCTCGTCCTTCCTTCCTTCCTCTTCTGCCCCGGCCAGCCGCCTCTTCCTCCTTTCCTTCCTTCCTTCTCCGTCTCACCGTCCCGTTCCGCCAGCCAGCCATCATCTCAGCGGTGGCGTCGGCGTCGTGGTCGTCTAGCTGAGAAGGATGGGGGAGTCAACGTCGCCGTCACCAGCGCCGGCGGCGGCGCCGGCCAAGGCGTACTACGAGGGGTGCCCCGGGTGCGCCATGGAGCGGAGGAAGGAGAGCAGCACGGGGACGCCGTACAAGGAGCTCTTCTTCGTCGGGATCACCACCTTTGCATCATGTCAGTTATATACTACTCCCTGTCTAGAATTAAATTACTGGCATGGTCGATCTTGCTCTTGTCCTTCTCTTCTCTTGCTCCTGCGAGCTGGAGTATTATAATCCATCCCTTCTCTCGGTCTTATCTTATAGCCACTGCACGTACGCGCGCTGTCTCCCCTTCTTAATTCATTTCTTAATAATAATGCTTCTGCGTTCTGCCTCAGTTCTTGCTCGTAGTGCTATCATTCTTGGAGCACATACTCCGTATATAATTGACATATTATAATGCTAGTATTACTCTGTTGGATTTCCAACATAACTGATCCTTCCGTCCGTCCATCTTTTTCAGCTTTGCCGATCACGTCGCTGTTCCCGTTTCTCTACTTCATGGTGAGTTCGCCTATGCCAATTTCCTTCTTCATACCTAGCTAGATTTCAGACTGGGTGTTTGTAGTCCACCTAAAAAGGCAAA
>LR738713.1:358156838-358168463 GCA_902687465.1 Secale cereale
AAAAAAAACTGGCCATCAGTATTCGCTATTCTGTACTGCTAAACTGCCCAAGCTAAGAGACAAAGACTGTCTTTACACTCTAGTCACTGCAAAATTTACCTTTTGCCAGTAAGCTATTTTCATCTGTTTTTTGCCGTTTTTTTCTTTTACTGTTTGGATCAGCATGTTAGCGATACAAGCCGAGTGGCACAAATACATAGTGCTCCATCCGTAAAGAAATATAAGAGCGTTTAGATCACTACTTTCTTTGCAGAGGGAGTACATGCAAAATCCAGTGGCATATATAAAAGGAGAGCAACTGTCCCGTATTCTAGTGATCATCAACCAACTATTCTTTCTACTGAACATTTTCATAATCCGACTGTAGGCAGGAAACTCCTTTCATGGTGCATCATGTCTGCTTTTAACAATAGCGTGCTCCAGTTAGCAGTTTATTCACTCATTGTGCAGCCCTATGGTCTGAAATCTTCCTAAGATATATATATTTTGCCCAAAAAAAAAGAGTACTCAGGTTTTTCCCTTCTCTGAATCAGATACAAGACTTGCACGTTGCTCAAAGAGAAGAAGATATTGGATTCTATGCTGGATTTCTTGGTAAGATTTTTTGTACTATCGTACCAACATTAATTTTGTACATACATGGTAAAACTATGAAGGAGCAATTCGTGCAGAGTTTGTTTCAGAATAATGTCAATATGCGGTACATATCTGTTACATTTCTCCTGTAGGTGCATCATATATGGTTGGTAGAGGTTTCGCATCGATCTTTTGGGGCATGGTTGCAGATCGCATCGGACGAAAGCCTGTAATTGTATTTTCACTTTTCACGGTGTAAGTATTGGTGATGATATCTTCCCCCCCCCAAACGGATGAAAATTTACCACAACATTTAATTTTCATGTCCTTGTCTTTTAGAGAGAGAAAAAAGTACACTAATTTCCTCGTGCACATTTCAGCATTGTGTTCAACACTTTATTCGGATTAAGTGTGAAATATTGGATGGCTATCACTACAAGGTTGCTTCTTGGTGCACTAAACGGATTTCTAGCCCCAATCAAGGTACTTAAAAAAAAGTACTTGAGGAACAGTCACATGAATGATCAACAGCTATTTTTGTTAATCATGTCACATGTTTATTTCGATAATGTTATGGTTACATGGCGATGCAGGCTTACTCCATTGAAGTTTGCCAGGATGACCAACAAGCTTTGGGCATAGCAACTGTAAATTCAGTTCAACATGAAACACTTAACTACATGCATAGTCCATAATAACACTGAAACATATTATCAACTCAGTTTGATCTTTCATAATAATTTAGGTCAATACAGCATGGGGATTAGGCCTTATAATTGGCCCAGCAATTGGGGGCTACCTTGCACAGGTAATACCACAGGCGTTAATCATATTCACTAAGATTTTCGTTTGACCATTTTTGTCTACTTATTACCAGCCAGCCAAACAATATCCACACATTTTCCATGACAAGTCAACGTTTGGGAGGTACTCATTTCTCCTATTATTGAATTGCTCATACTAAATGGCATAAATATTTGCCCATTTTCATGTCTGTGATCCCGACCATGCAGGTTCCCATATCTTCTTCCATGTCTTTGCATATCAATTTTCGCAACCTTCGCCCTCATAAGCTGCATATGGCTTCCGGTGTGTACAACCTGAACTATGCATACTGTATATGTATATCTATTGAGTTTTGTTTGAAGAGTTTGCTATGTATTCACATCGATGCACTAAACAGGAAACGCTACACAAGCACAGCAAGTTTGAAATGCGAGCTGAAACGGCTGAAGCTGGTACAACTCAGGAAAGTGCAGAGTCACCTAAGAAGAGCTTATGGAAAAATTGGCCATTGATGTCATCAATTATCACCTATTGTGTCTTCTCCCTTCATGACACTGCATATAGTGAGGTAATATACGGTATGGTTAAATCACGATATATAGAAACTCTCCAAAAGGATACTGCAGATCTAGGTGCACTAAAATATATTAATTCTTGACCCATTGTATCTAAAATTTGTACATATTTTTCATGCAAACCTCATCTGCTACATGCAAATGTAAATTCTCTAACCGCTATTTGTTACAATTCAACATCAGATATTTTCTCTGTGGACTGTAAGTGGTAGAAAATATGGTGGACTTAGCTTTTCATCCAAGGATGTCGGCCAAGTTCTTACAGTAGCAGGTAAGGATAGTTTAATCTATTTCTTCCCTAATTTTTTGAACTTTTTTACATACCTCTTAGTGATTTATGTTTAAACTGTAAACATGCAATGTGTTTCACTGTAGGTGCCAGTCTTCTTGTATACCAAATCTTTGTTTATCGTTGGCTCAATAATACGCTAGGACCTGTAAACTCAACCCGCATCGCATCTGTGAGTTACTAATGCCACTCTTTTTCTTTATGCCAATTTCAGTTTACTTAATAATTCACTGTCTCCCCTATTTTTGTAAATTGACCATTAGCATTGCAGGCCCTGTCTATACCAATTATTGCTGCTTATCCCTTTATGACACACTTGTCAGGAATAAGACTTGGTCTGGCTCTCTATATTGCAGCAATGATTAAGAGCGTTCTCGCTGTAAGTACTTTATACGAGAATATTGTCCCTAAGGTTTAAGCCATCTTTACTTCCAGCAAATGGTTACATACATGTGCCAATATATCATCATAGATAAGAATGCACGCTTGGTATTTTAGTGCATGTCTAATTCAAATATTTTCAATTCACGAATGTTCATCGCTGTGATGTTGATCAGATAACTAGAGTTTCTGGCACTTCTCTTCTACAAAACAATGCTGTGGTACGTAGCCAACTTATCTCACTTCACCTGAACACTGCCCGAGATTTTTCTCACAGAAAACAATATATATTTTCCAATTCAGTAATGTATACACAAATTCCTCACTTGTGTTGGATATTATTTTGACAGCCACAAGGGCAAAGGGGTGCTGCAAATGGAATAGCCACAACATTAATGTCCTTATTCAAGTCTGTTGCTCCAGCTGGGGCAGGTGTTCTGTAAGTAGTTTTGCTTTCTTAATCTCCTATTTGTTGGAAAGATAAAGAAGAAGAGTAAAGTATTTCATGATCTGAACTTCCCAGATTGAACAACGGTTTCTGAGCAAAAATAGGTACTGTTTTAGAAATACTGGTGCTGCTATTATCCATGATCACTAATATCGATGCCAGTCCTATTATCACTTCCCAAGTGTAGTGAACCGATGTGGCCATGTTACCTGAAGATAAATCTAAAATCCTGAAGCAATTCTAATAAGCCATAAATATGTTTCGAAATAAAGTGATAAACTTATTGTTGAAAAACATTTTGTGATTGCAGATTCTCGTGGGCACAGAAGCGCCAGCGCGCAGCGTTCTTTCCAGGTAAAAATGACGCAGTTCCAAGAAATATATCCATTGCAGTATCACTGGTCCTCTCAGTTCTCAATGGCTAAAGCATGAATTGCTGCGTTAATCATCTCATGATTCGTCATGTATGTTCAGGTGATCAGATGGTGTTCCTTCTACTGAACGTGACGGAGGTCCTTGGGCTCGTGTTGACCTTCAAGCCTTTCCTGGCAGTCCCACAACAGTACAAGTAAAACATACTAGTACCTGCTTAGGTAGTGCTAGGGAGCAGTGCGTGTGGTTCTGTGGCACTTGCATGCTATAAGCGTGAAGAGAAGACTCAAGAGTCTTGTTTTGTTGTACTTGTAGATAGATGTAGCAGTGTTGTTGGCACTATGACCTAAAGCAATCAGTCGGCCAATTGCAGTCTTGGCATGCTCTGTTGCTCTCCTACTGTAGTTGTTAACCTATGTTGTTTTTTCTTTGAAACGAGGCAAAAGATTTGCCATTTTCATTGAATAAGGATAAGAGTATGGTTTAGTACATCACAGCCCCGCCACAGCGGAAGAAGGGCAAAGGCCTACTCTTGCGGCATCAAATTGCACAAATGTTTGGCGCCCGCCACAGCCCAGATAGACGCTTCCTCCTTAATAGTTCGCACTATCACCGTCACATAGACGCTTCCTCCTTAATAGTTCGCACTATCACCGTCACAGGCGCCGCTTTGGTCCTGAACACGCGTGCATTTCGCTCTTTCCAAAGCTCCCAGCTTACAAGGTGGAGAACGGAGGCCAAGGCTCTCCTCGGTTGGCGCATTGTTGGCGAGGACTCCATCCCACCAAAGCCTTACTGTGCCAAAGTTCAACCAAAGGGCGGTATCAACATCAAGGTGCAGCCATGCAAGGACCTCCTTCCAGACCCGAATGGAGTAGCGGCACTTGAACAGAAGATGTGCCGCGGACTCTCGCACTTGATTGCAAAGCGGGCAGTGATCACAGTTTGGCCACCCACGACGCTGCAGCCTGTCCGCCGTCCAGACCCGATTTTGTGTTACCAACCATGCAAAGAATTTACATTTTGGGGGTGCCCGAGCCTTCCAGACAATGGTTTGCAAGTTGGATTGAACAAGTCCAGCAAATTGGGCCAAGTAGGCCGTCTTGGCAGAGTAAGATCCATTACTGGATAGCTTCCATAGGATGGTGTCCGGGACACCAGGTTGGAGGTTGATAGGCAAGACTATGTTCCACGGAGCAATGAACTGTTCAAGATGGGCTAGGGATAATCCTGCGCTTGTGTCAATCCAATTTACCCAATTATCATCCCTGAGGGCCAAAGCAACGGTGCCATGCTTCTTCCTGAAAAGCTCGAAGATTTTTGGGGCGATGTCTTTGGGACGGATGCCATCTAACCAAGAAGACTCCGAGAAGGTGGCCTTGGAGCCATCACCAATTGTAACCTTAGTGACAGCCGCAAAGATGTCTCGATCTTCCTTTTTACAAGGGAGCTCAGACCCACACCATGCCCTTGGCGGGTCATCCCACTCCAGCCATAGCCATCTAAGGCGGAGCGCGGTGGCGAACTTTTTCAGATTGAGGATTCCCAGGCCCCCAAATTGCTTGGGCCTGCAAACGTGCTCCCAGTTAATTTTGCATTTGCCGCCAGACACAGTGTCAGTTCCAGCCCAAAGGTAGGCTCTCCGCAGGCTGTCCAATTTCGGTAGTACCTCCACCGGGATGTCCAGTGGGGTGATATGGTAGATGACCACCGCCGTGAGGACCGCTTTGACCAAGGCCATTCGGCCCGCAATAGCCACATGTCTCCTTCTCCAAGGTGCAAGCTTCCCAGCTGCTTTGTCTTCAAGGTGCTATGAGTGCATCCTTTTGAGCCGTCGAATCGCAAGGGGAAGGCCTAGGTAGCGAATTGGGAATGATGAACGACAGGCCGGGAAATGCTGCAGGATGTCATTGAGGTCCAGACTTGCGCACTGGATGGGGGCAACCAAGCTCTTCGCACAGTTGGTGACCAGCCCCGTTGATTCATCAAAGGAGGAGAGCGTGTTGGCAATGAAATTGACATCCTCCTTGATAGGGGTGCAAAAAACCGCTGCATCATCAGCATATAAAGAAGTGTTGAACGTGACATATCTTGTATTTCTAGTCTTATCTTCTCTAGCCTTGTATAGCTAACTCCTAGAGATATGGTAGGATTAGTTACCTTGTCACGCAAGACATCATGTGTATATAATGTAACCTACTCCATGGAATACAATGAGTTGCACCAAATATCCTCTCTACATGGTATCAGTTTTACCGCGATCTTCTGTCGCTTCCGCACCCTCAAGCCGCCGCGCCTAACCCTAGTCGCCGCCGCGCCAACTCCTAAACCCTACCGCCGCCGCCGCCGCCGCTACTCCCTCTGTAGCCACCGCCGCCGTCTCCTCCTTCCCACACCTCAAGCCGCCGCCGCCGCCGCCACATCTCCCGTAGCCGCCGCCGCCGCCGCCACATCTCCCGTAGCCGCCGCCGCCGTCGCTTCTCTTCTTCATCCTCCTCTCACCACCACCCAAAACCCTAACCACCCGCCGTCTCCATGGCCAAGGCTGACGCATCCGACGCCGGCTCCTTTTCCGGTGCCATGTTCACCTCCGATCGCCTCAACGAGATTCACATCAAGGACCACGTACCTGTCATCCTCGACCTCGACTCGCCGTCCTACAACGCATGGCGCACGTACTTCGCCCTGCTGTTCCGCTCTTACCGCCTCATTGAGCATCTTGACAGGAGCGTTGACATCCGCGACATGAAGGACGACGACGAGTGGCTCGCTGTGGACGCCTGCATCGTCAAGTGGCTCTTCCTCACCATCTCCAGCAGCCTCTTCAACATGGTGAACGCCCGCGACCCGTCCGCGTAGGCTATGTGGACACGGCTGTGCGACCTCTTCCTCGACAATCAACTCCAGCGCCGTGTCTTCCTCCAAGGTGATTTTTTCACCATGCAGCAAAACGATCTCTCGATCGACGAGTACTGCACGCGGATGAAGGTTCTCGTGGACGAGCTCCGCGACGTCGGCATGAACATCGACGACTCCGTCCTCCTCACCAACCTCCTTCGCAGCCTCCACCCCGACCTCGGCCAATCCGCCGCCAACCTCTCCCTCATCACGCCGACGTACGCCAAGGCGGTCACGTACCTTCGCATGGAGGAGAAGCGTCTTCGTCACGCGGCGCGGCAAGCTCCTCTCGCCACCCTCCATGCCGGCACCGTCAAGGGGCCCGCCGCCCTCCCGCAGCCTCCCCGCGCGCCGGCTCCACAGGCGCCCGCCGCCCCTGACCAGGGCCGCCAGAAGAGGCGGGGAGGTCGCGACGGCCGCGGCCGCAACGGCGGCTCTCAGCCCCGCCAGGCGGCTCCACCCGCTCCTGCTCAGGCCGCGGAACCCCCGCCCTGGCTCACGGGGTACAACCCCTGGACGAGGGTGGTGCACGCCTACTCGATGCCACTTCCTCGGGCGCCTGCTCCGGGCCTCCTTGGCCCTCGCTCGGGTCTTCATCAGGCCCTCTTGGCCACGCCGGGTAGCTCCGGACCCGACGGCTCTTCAACGTACAACGGGACCATGGCTCACGGCGCTGCCATGTCACCTCCCTACGGCGCCGCACCGACCGGCTACACCTACGACCCGGCGCTCCTAGCCGCCCTCCACGCCGCTCCTTCCCCAAGCAACTACTCCGGCGGCGGGGACTGGTACATGGACACAGGCGCCGCTGCTCATATGGCGTCGAACCCGGGTATCCTCTCTCGTGTCTCTCCGTACCCTCTTTTTTCTCGCATCGTTGTTGGTGATGGATCTACGCTTCCCATCACCCACCACGGCGCATCCTCCCTCCCTCTCTCTTCCCCCTCCTTACCTCTCAATAACGTGCTTGTGTCCCCATCCTTAATCAAAAATTTATGTTCTGTCCGTACTCTTACTCGTGAACATCCTGTTACCGTTGAGTTTGACAAACATGGTTTTTCTGTCAAGGATGCCCACTCCCGGAAGGTTCTGCACCGATGTGATTCCCCCGACGATCTTTACCCGTGTGGCCAAACGACAAGCAGTGGTCCCATCGCTCTCCACGCCGACGTCTCTCTCTGGCATGCTCGTCTTGGCCATCCCGGCGTCGACGCTCTTCATAAAGTTTTGCAGACTTTTCCTTTTTCATGTAATAAATCGGAGGCACACACTTGTCATACCTGTCGCATAGGAAAACACGTTCGTTTGCCGTTTTCAACTTCATCATCAATTGCTACTTTTCCTTTTGATGTTATCCACTGTGATGTTTGGACATCTCCCGTGCCTAGCAATTCGGGTTTATCATATTACCTTGTGATTTTGGATGATTTTTCTCATTTCACTTGGACCTTTCCGTTGCGCCGCAAATCCGACGTCGCTTCCTCCCTTCATGCTTTTTACGCCTATGTTGCCACCCACTTTCACCGCACCATTGCCCATCTTCAAACCGACAACGGAAAGGAATTTGATAACCTCGCTATTCGCACCCTTTTATCTACTCATGGCACCATTTTTCGCCTCACATGTCCTTACACATCTCAGCAAAACGGTCGCGCCAAACGTGTTCTCCGCACTCTTAATGAGAGTGTTCGCGCATTGCTCTTCCACGCACACATGCCTGCTCGGTTTTGGCCCGATGCTCTCGCCACATCTACCCTTCTTCTTAACATCCGGCCTTGCAAACCCCGATGGAACTACACCCCTCATCACCTCCTATTCGGGTCACCTCCGTCATATGATGATCTTCATGTTTTCGGTTGCCTTTGTTATCCTAATATCACCGCCACGACACTACATAAGCTAGCGCCTCGCTCCATCGCTTGTGTCTTTCTTGGCTACCAACCAAACACAAAAGGCTTCCGTTGCTACGATCCGGAGTCCATCGTGTGACCATGTCTCGGCACGTTTATTTTGATGAGGTTGTTTTTCCGTTTCAGCAGGCAGCGTCGCGTCCCTCGGCATCTCTGGACGCCTCTCCTCGACGGACTCGTGGAGCCCTTGCACTCTCACCACCTCGCCGGTCGGGCGCGGTTGCGGCCTCGTCACCCACCGTCTCGTCACCCTCGGCGCTTCCTCCGCTGACTCAGGAGGAGTCGGCCTCCCTGGCCACGTCGGGCCCCCGCCTCTTGGCTCTGGAGGAGCCGGCCTCCCAGGCCTCGCCGGGCTGCCGCCCCTCAGCTCTGGCGGAGTCGAGCGCGCCCCCAGCTGGGCTCTCGGGCGCCTCGTTGGCTCAGGAGGAGCTGACAACTTCGGGCCCGACTGCGCCCTCATCGCCGTCTATGACCGAGCCCTCTGGCTCCTTGTCGGCTCTGGAGGAGCCGGCCCTCTCAGCCCCCTCGGCCGGGCTTTCTCATGCCTCATCAACACCCGTGGCCTCGCCGGCATCTTCATCGTCATCCGAGCCGGCTGTTGTGGCCCCTCGACGCCGTGGTCCACGCCCGCCTCCCCCACCGCCTCATCATCATATGGTGACGCGCGCCAAGGCCGGTGTGCACCAGCCGAATCCGCGCTACCACAACCTCAGCGTCACGACCCTCTCTCCGGTTCCGCGATCGGTGCGTTCTGTGTTGAGTGATCCGCATTGGACCGCCGCTATGCGCGCTGAGTACGATGCTCTTGTCGCCAACCGGACTTGGACCCTCGTTCCTCGTCTGCCTGGAGCGAACGTCATCTCGGGCAAGTGGGTTTTTCGTCACAAACTCCTCCCGGACGGTTCTCTGGACAGGTACAAGGCTCGCTGGGTTGTCCGTGGATTTGCACAACGTGTCGGTGTTGACTTCTCTGAGACTTTCTCTCCGATCGTCAAACCCGGCACGATTCGTATTGTGCTTCAGCTGGCTGCCTCTCATCACTGGCCCGTACATCAGCTCGACATCAACAACGCTTTTTTATATGGCCATCTTCAGGAGCGAGTCCTCTGTCAGCAGCCGACTGGGTTCGTTGACCCTCAGCGACCGGATGATGTCTGCCTGTTGTCACGGTCATTATATGGCCTCAAACAGGCCCCGCGCACCTGGTACCAGCGCATCGCCGGGTTTCTTGGTCTTCTCGGGTTTCGTAGCACAACCTCCGACACATCGCTGTTCGTGCTCCATCAGGCTGATCATGTGGCTATGCTTCTGCTCTATGTTGATGATATTGTCATCACTACCTCCCGAGCGGATCTTCTTCGCGACATCATTGGTCGTCTCAGTTCTGAGTTTCGGCTGAAGGATCTTGGAGCGTTGCACTTCTTTCTCGGCATTAATGTGCGACGTGATGCCACTGGGTTCTTCCTGCATCAGGGACAGTACGCTCTTGATCTTCTGGACCGTGCCGGCATGACTGACTGCAAGCCAGCCGCCACACCTGCTGAGGCCAAGCCGAAACTCTCCACCATCGCTGGCCAGCCTGCCACCGACGCCGCTCTTTACCGCAGCATTGTGGGCGCTCTTCAGTACCTCACGCTCACCAGACCAGACATTCAGTTCGCGGTGCAGCAAGTTTGCTTGCATATGCACTCGCCCCGTGATGTTCACTGGTCTTTGGTCAAGCGCATTCTTCGGTACATTCGTGGCACCCCGACCTACGGTCTTCGTCTCCGTGCATCCGCCTCGACTGAGCTTCTTGCTTATACTGACGCGGATTGGGCTGGCTGTCCAGACACTCGACGTTCCACGTCTGGCTATTGTGTCTTCTTCGGTGACTCTCTCATTTCTTGGTCCTCCAAGCGGCAGCCCACCGTCTCCCGCTCGAGTGCTGAGGCCGAGTACCGTGCCGTCGCCAATGTTGTTGCCGAGACATGTTGGCTCCGTCAGTTACTTGGCGAACTTCGGGTTTCCATCCCGAAAGCCACGGTGGTTTACTGTGATAATGTTTCGGCCACCTATCTCGCGGCCAACCCAGTGCAGCACAAGCGCACCAAGCATATTGAACTTGATGTTCACTTTGTCCGCAAGAAGGTACAGTTGGGTCAGCTTCGTGTTCTTCATGTACCGACCACTCAGCAGTTTGCCGACATTATGACCAAGGGGCTTCCAACCGCTGCATTCCAAGAGTTTCGTTCCAGTCTTTGCATCGCCGACGCCAATGCTTCGACTGCGTGCGGGGTGTTGAACGTGACATATCTTGTATTTCTAGTCTTATCTTCTCTAGCCTTGTATAGCTAACTCATAAGAGATATGATAGGATTAGTTACCTTGTCACGTAAGACATCTTGTGTATATAATGTAACCTACTCCATGGAATACAATGAGTTGCACCAAATATCCTCTCTACAAAAAGCCCTAATGCCCGAGAAGCGGTTGCCTAGCGGGTGCAGCAGACCTTGAGAGATGGCCTTTTCCAAGATGTGGTGCACTGAATCTTTCAATTTCTTGATGCAATTGGGGGGCGACGTTTGCCCTGCTTCGGGTCGGAGGAGCAAAAACAGAGGACTCTAGAAAACAGTTCAGGCGGTGGGTGCTGAGATTGACTGACAACAGTAGTGGGTCGCCGTTGGTTGCTGTGCGAGCTGCTGAACGATTATGTATTACGACGATGGGTGTGGAGTGTGTGGTCACTCATGGTGGTGAAACGCGGGTTGGATCTTGGGGTTGTGGTTAGGAGAAGGGGCAGAGCGCTTCGTACCCACGACCTGGAGCCTGCTCGGCGTACTCGACGCCGACGGCACTCCTCCGGCTATCGCTGACGGGGGCTTGATACCCCGCCGCGGCGCGCCCGCCAATGATGCTGTCGGAGGCCTGTGGGCCTGTGCCGCTCCTCTGTAGCTCGTCGAGTCGTCTCGTAGCGCCCTCCGACCACGCCTTTCCGCCCGTACAGAGAAGAACGGTTCGTGCCCGGGTCACGGATCGGAACATAAACGATGGGCTTTTGTGGCCCAAAGCCCCATCTGAAAGCCAGTGCGCAACTAGTTAACGAGCGTTTCTTCGGAAGACTCGTAACGATCAGTGCCACTTGACGTTCTCAGTCATTCGTCACGTGTCGCGCTCTTCGAATTTTTTTTTTATTATTTTTTCGCACGCGTTTTCAGCTTATTGAACGGTTTTTTTCTGATTTTTTTTCGACGTTTTGGTTTTTCACCGGTCTTCCTTAACTTTTCGACGTTTTTTTTGCGAAAAACACGTTTTTTTCCCGCGAAAGTCACGGTTTTGCTTCCGCGAGAGTCACGGCCGTGCCTCTTTCAAAAAGGAAAAAAAACGCGTTTTTTCTTTTTTTTTTCT
>LR738713.1:358168558-358188003 GCA_902687465.1 Secale cereale
GAAAAGGAAAAAAACGCGTTTTCTGTTTTTTTTTTTGCGAGAGTCACGGTTTTGCTTCCGCGAGAGGCACGGTTGTGCTTTCGCGAGAGTCACGGCCGTGCCTCTCGGAAAGGGAAAAAATGCGTTTTCTATTTTTCTTCTTCTTTCGCGAGAGTCATGGTTTTGCTTCCACAAGAGGCACGGTTGTGCTTTCGCGAGAGTCACGGCCGTGCCTCTTTCGTAAAGGAAAAAAAATGTGTTTTCTATTTATTTTTTCTTTCACGAGAGTCACGATTTTGCTTCCGCGAGAGGCACGGTTGTGCTTTCGCGAAAGTCACGTCCGTGCCTCTTTCGGAAAGGGAAAAAGTAGTGCGCCCGGTTCGTTTTTCTCGTCCGGTTTTTTCATGAAAAAATAGTTTGTCAAAATCTATCAACATGGGATCTAATTTTGAAAATCTCGACGCGAAGAATTCAACGGTGAAAATGGTTCGAGATTTGGACGCGCGGTTTAAGAGATAAAACATTTTGAATTAACGAATCTAAGAAAAAAGGGAAAACGCTCAAATTGCGACAAGTGGCGCACATGCAGGCAGCGCGTTACTTGTCACAGCATGCTGTGGGGTTTGGGGATGATCTTTGCAACGAGTACTCTTCAATTAGTGATTTCGAGTTTTCACTAAAATCTTGTTGCCAGATGAAAAAAACTAAAATCTTGTTGCCTAAAAAGACAAAAGTATTGTTCACTTGTCTCAGAAAAATAAACTAAAATTTTATTCACTTTCCTAAAAAAGAATACTGAAGTCTTGTTCACGAAAGAAAAGAAAAACAAAATTCGAGGGTCATATTCGTGGGTGTGCACTGTGTTCAAAAAAAATAGAGAGCGCCCCTCGAACTGACTAGTAGAACATCCGTGCATTGCTACGGGCTATAATGCATACATAAATGAATCAAACAAATGATTAAGGTCGCCTCTAAGGTCGAACTTATTTCTCCCTCATACATTATGGCGTGTTTGAGGCTCCTCGAAATTCAACCATCTAGACAGTCGGAAATCCCCCAATCCAGATCATATGTGGGGAGAAATGTGATTGTCCGGACTATGGGCCATGCTATATATCTCCAATACGCGGGCCGAACACAAAAATCTATCCCATGACACACCCTTCTCCTTTTTCTGTCGGACCCTATCTTTCCCGCACGGCTTCCGGCTGCAGCGGGATATTTCTCGCTAGCTGGAGCCCTTTCTTTTAGAAACGGGTGACGCCCACCTCACCTTTGTTGTGTGTTACCCGTGCATTGCTAAAGGGGCATATATATTCTAGTATTCAACATTAATTTTGTCTAATATTTTTTTTAGGGACAACTACATTTGAGCCCTTAGTTGTGTCACACCTGTTTGATTTGCCCCAAAATTCAAAAAACGCTCGTTTCTGTCCAACTCGTTCCATCCTCTTATAATTTTGCCCTTTCACCGTTTGACCGACACTTTGAAAATTTCATAACGAATTCATACTAACTCCAAAAAAATACAAATAAGATATCAAAATGTTCAGAACAACATCACCTATATGTGCATGTCATTTGCATTCATGAAAAAAGTGTTCAAAAGCCCCCATCTTAGTTTGACCTCATATGATCTCATCATGAATAGTAAAATTTAGAAAATGATACAAATAAAAAAATCTGAATTTTTTTGTGGCAAACATTGACAAATGTTTTGAGTGATTATAAAGTTTCATCATGAAATGACATTCGTGGAAGTCGTGGCAAAAAAACTAAATTGATGCTCCAAAACAAAAGCATTCTTGGGTGCTGATTTCTTTGCCACAACTTCCATCTATGTCATTCCCTTATGAAACTTTCCATGCGCTGAAAACATTTGTCAATGTTTGCCAGATTTTCTTCAGTATTTTTTTATCATTTTTTAAAATTTTAATATTCATGCTGAGATCATATGAGGTCAAACTAAGATGGCGGCTTTTGCACACGGTTTTCATGAATGCAAATGGCATGCACATATAGGTGATGTTGTTCTGAACATTTTGATATCTTATTTGTATTTTTTGGAGTTAGTATGAATTCATTATGAAGTTTTCAAAGTGTTTGTCAAATGGTCAAAGGGCAAAAGCATAAGAGGAGCTAACCAGTTTGGACAGAAACGAGTTTTTTTTAATTTAAGGACAAATCAAACAGGCGTGGTACAACTAAGGGCTCAAGTGTAATTGTGCCTATTTTTTAAGATCCTCGTGTACATCAAGAGATGTTCTTATCTTTCTTTTACCAATAAATCACTCTGCCTCTTCTTCTTCTTCTTCTTCTTCTTCTTCTTCTTCTTCTTCTTCTTCTTCTTCGATCCACTATCTCCACTTCTTCAATTCAAGCACCCATTCAAATACGAAGCCGTATACTTGGGGCATCTATCTCTCTCCCTCCCCCCTTTCTCTGCAGTTTAATTATATTTCAGAATGTTCTTGTCTTAGCCAGGCGTGCAGACAGTTTTTTGTTGCGTCATGGCAACTAGTCTCCCTCCCCCTCTCTCCTTCGCCCTCCTCTCTCTCTCTCTCCCTCCCCCTCTCTCCCCCTGTCTCTCCCTCTCCTTTTCTCTCTCTCTCTCTCTCTCAATACATATTTAATATGCATTATCGAAAAGCTAGGAGAACGACGATGCTACTTTACTGTTTGTCATGTCTTTGTGAAAGATAAAGTGATAGAGGGGAGGAGGACATATACTTGGCAGTGTAGGTGGCCACTTAGGTTGTTGTATGGTTACGGAGAACGATGATGACGACGTTGATGGGTTGGGGGCAACGGCATGTTAAAAAGCGAAAGGTATATTATCTTCAGATATAAGATGCACTTTGCATTGCAATAGGAAAGAGTTTTTTCCGCTAGTCCTAGAGCATCCTCACACTATGTATTGCAAAGAAATTAATGCATCAGAAGTTCTGCTTAGTGGTATTCCTTTCACACTGATCATGTGCACTGATCTTTTTTTAGAGCTTCCCAATAAAATGTGAAGTGCTAATATAATCGCTAGCATCACCGCCGCCGGTGGGCCGGTGTCGTGGGCGGAGTATGTAAGTGAGGTGGCGGCCGGTGTTTGACTAGGGAGATTTTGATCTCGGTCGATCGCTAGGCAGGATGTGCGCGTGGGTTGGTGTAGAACATTGCATCTGAGGCCTTGAATTGGATGGCAGACTGCGGAAGCAAAATTGGATGGAGGGTGTTGATTTTTTTGTGTACGCTAATATGGCTGGCCTTGGGGTAATTTAAGTTTACAACCTTACCATACCTAGATTGATTTATTACCATAATTACCATATTCGAAAGTTCCTGAGTTATGACCTTACCATACATGGATTGATTTATTACTATAATTATTATATTTGAGATTTCTGAGTGTATAGACTTACCATAGGTGGATTAATTGTGATTGATTACCATAAATAGGTTGGGTATTGCCGGCCAGACGAGAAAAGAGGAAAACCGGTGGGAGGTGGGACGAAGATTACCGGGAGTGATGCAACACGTTCTCCCTGTTGGTGAACTCCACTAATATATTACAAATGTGTACGGGTAGATAGAAACACTAAATATTGTTGGGTGGTATTTCATTTCTTGTTATTTTGAATGTGTATGTCTCCCTGGAAGGTTGATGTGAAGATAACCAAACTATGGCCAATCAATATACTTATTCAAACCTTGAATAATGATTGAATTGCCAAAAAAGGATAATGAGATGAGGAAAACCTTGAATCATGTGTGGTGTATCCATAAGTTCTGAAAATAAAAATTACACTTTAGAGTTCAACGATATAATCGTGTGTTTGAGAAATCTTAGCATATAGAAACAACGCTATAATGCAACATACCAAATAGAGATGGTATGTTCTTACTGAAATGAATAAGCTAATGCGATGCTGCTTATGCTTACAGGAGATTGTTGCTAAAAGCAAAATATAACATGAGATCTCGAATCCTTTAGCATAACCTATATAATAACCGTTGTGACATCTTATTATCAAATTAATTAATATTGGCTGAACCTTGTTTTCTGATGGTGTGCTTCTCTTTTGACAAGTAAGAATGACTACCCAAACTTCACACATCAGTGTTACCTTCAACTAGCATGAGAGAGCGCAACTTCGCCAGCATGTCCGCGAGCATCAAGTCTTCTTATCTTCTGGCTCTAGCTGCTAGCTCATGAGCTAATTTGTTTTCTTTCCCTGGGGATAGCATTGATGCAGAAAGAATCCAAGGTCGTTAGTGCACCTTTTATTTCACAGATGACTAAAAGGAGTCAGACTGAAAAACAGTCACACTGGTCAGATCTCCCCAACATCAGTTCCTTGGCAATTAGTACACAATTAGTTTAAATGATTATAGGGCCTTTGTAAACAGTGGATAATGCCTTTAGGACGATCAGAATGGCCTGCCCCTCGGCCTCCTCTACTGACGTACACAGCTGCACATGTTGGCTCACTGAAACAAACACCCAGCCTCTATAGTCCCGTGCAACTGAACCAGCACAACTCTCACCTGAATACGCGAAAAATGCAACATCTATGCTATCCATGTATGTGCAATTTACAAACACTAATAATTAAATAAACTAAATTCCTGACTGTGCAACAAGCTTCTACTGAAAATCTTACAAAGAATCGAGTGTTTGGGAGTTGTTCTAGGTACCTTGTGCTTGATTAAGGGTAGTGGTTGGTCGGCAGATGCAACAGCCTTTGGCCGTCCATGTGTTGTCAGCTGTAGTTCATAGATCCGTCATGTGTACCCTGTGCCTCATCCGTTAATCGTCAAAGATGAGAAGCTCGATTCCTTTATGAACCCCGTACAATTACTTGTATTACCTGATGCACATGCAGACAATAGCTCCTAGTTAGCACTGAATAAAATTGTTTGCATCAGGGATTCACCAAGTAGCTTGTTTCCCGGCGAGCGACACACAAATACATCAGGTAGATGGATTATAGAGGTTAAAAGTGCATCGATGTGTTCTTGGGAAAGGGAAAAAGAAGAGGGCTGCTATACCTTGGCAAGTGGGAGGCGAGATGATCCATACAGGCGAGGCGCACCATGTTCTTGAGTCCGAATGGGTACGGCGGTTTGGCTTCGTCGTGGAGGCAGCTTGGACACGCCAGTGTAGGTGTCCTCGATGGCCTGGAGCTCCATCTCCCGCGACGTCTCAGTACGATCGCTAGCGTCACCGCCGCTGGTGGGACGGCGTCGTGGGCGGAGTATGTAAGTGCAGCGGCAACCGGTGTTTGGCTAGCAAGATTTTGGTCCCGGTCAATCGCTAGGTAGGACGTGCGCATGGATTGCTGGCAGAACATTGCATCGGGGGCCTTGAATAGCATGGCCGACCATGGAGGAAAAATTGGATGACTGATCATAGGGTGTTGATTTTTCTGCGTACGCTAATCTGGCCGGCCTTTGGGGTAATTTAAGTTTGTTTAAGGGGAAGCGCTAGGAATCTGATTCCTTGTACGATTGATTTCATGTCGATACGTGTGATGGGCTTGTAAACGTGGCTTGGGCATTAGTACGTTCCTTAATCAGGGGCACAGTTACAAATGTTGACGCATCCAACATTTTAGGAAACTGATCCCTGATTTCTAGTAGGATATAATAAATCCTATAAATCACATTTTATTTCTAGTAACAAATCGCTCCCCGGTTGTTTCAATGGAAGCATTATTTCTGGTAACAAATCGCTCCCCGGTTGTTTCAATGGAAGCATTTTTCATGCGATAGAAATAAGGAAGCATCATATAGGTTCTCAAATACGTATTGAAAATATGCAGATGTCACTAATAATATTACCATAAGCTGTTAACAAATTCCATGTGGCGATCCTTCCATGTGGCATTTAGTTGCTTCATTGCCCTTTCATTGATGCTTTGATATGAAAAACACAAAATGACACATGCTTCCTTACATGTTTAATAAAGCTTCATGGCTCACCATTTGATGCTTCGGAACAAAAATGGTAACCGAAACTCTATTCAATGGTGTAGAAGCATCTCGATTTGGTGGAAGTTGCATCATACATTACAGAACCATTTTTCTTATGTGTAGGAAGAAAAATAGAGCAATGTTGGATACACCATTGATAGGTAATTGAATTGCAGGTAGAAAGTATACCAATAATTTTACATATACATTTTGACCGAAGAAAATTATGCTTCCAAAAGAGTGGAAATTTGTTTGCAACAACAATCACTTGTACTTCCAATGTGAACAAAATCTGAATCACGTGTGGCTACTGCACATATGGTATCCTTCAACCCGGCCAAATGCAAGACCGCTGAAGCACAACCGACGTAGCACGCATGAAAGCATCGCTACCACGCAGCCACATTGAAAAGGGACCTCATGAGTCTATAGCATGCAGCCCCAATTACAGGCTTCAACGAGCAGAGCACGACCATACCACTTCAAGCAGCAACTACAAGATGTCTGACGAGGAGTAGCAGAGGAAACGAAGGTCTGCACACGGGCGAAATTACAGTGCCACACCGGCCAGATTGGGGATGCAGCGCGACGAACGGATCACAAGGAGCCACATGCACATGCTTAGCCATCAAGGCGACATGGTGTGTGTGTTCTTCCCGGAGGACTTGCTGGTAGAACGTAGATGTGGTGGTGCGATAAGAGCGAGGTTGAAGCGAGGAGGATCCAGATGGCAGGTGTGGCAGAGAGGGTGGTGAGGTAGTTGATTAGGGTTTGATGGTGGATGTGAGGATGATCGGAGGGGTTATATAGTACAGCCAGGCGTTGTTGGATGCATGGCTCCAAAACGATTGGTGAGATGCTGGTCTGACGAAAACCATGTATCAGACGTCTCATAGGAAGAGTTTTCCTTTATATTTATAGCCTTACCATACCTGGATTGATTTATTACCATATAATTACCATATTCGAAATTTCCTGAGTTATGACCTTACCATACCTGGATTGTTTTATTACTATAATATAATCATATTTGAGATTTCTGAGTTTATAGCCTTACCATACGTGGATGAATTGTGATTGATTGCCATAAATACATTGGGTATTGCCGGTTAGACGAGAAAAGAGGAAAACCGGTGAGAGGGTGGTGGTGGGAGGTGGGACGAAAAAAAACCAGACGAAAAAAACCAGACGAAAATAAACCGTGGAGACTATTCACCAACTCAGACATTAGGAGTAGAGATTTCCTTTTCTTCCGCTGAACTCGAAAAATCCTTCCTGCATGTGACGCACGGCCTTAACTGCCCTGCAATCTTCACGATTATCTTCCCTACATACACATGATTGTTTCCTTCTGATTTGTTAACAGATTGGTTAGCACCATTATATATCGGGAGCAAGAAAATCGCCCGAGATATCGCTCCGTTTTATTGAATTGATTGTGTGTGGTTACCTTCAGTTAATTGATTGTGTTTGGAAAGAATTAATTGTCATGCATTATTGCGTTTGGAAATAATTGATTGTCATGCATTATTGCGTTTGGAAATAATTGATTGTCATGCATGATTGCGTTTGAAAAGAATTGATTGTTATGCATGAATCGGGGACGTAAGGGAAGAAACGGAACCTGATTGCGTGCGGTGAGTGGGATGAGGATGAGGATGGTGTGACGAAAAAACCGGTTGAAAAAAACCAGACGAGGTGGGACGAAAAAGCCCTGAAACAAAGACTACCAACTGCTTCATTAGGAGTAGAGATTACACGCCATTGCCACCAGAAATTCATGTCCATATTCATGGTACTAATTATCATTTATCACCATCAATCTTGACGATCTAAGAAAACCCTCACCGTTTATGATCGATCCATGCGTAGAAGCAAGCACAATCCAAATTCATCCGATAGGATACTTAACTTGACATTCCCGCAATTTGAGTAGTTATGAAAGCCAGGCTGAAGCATATGCTGGAGAGACGTAAACTGGGAGGTTTATACGCTTGAAGGCTCGCCCGATTATTATTTATGTGTAAGATACATAGCTTACACATTTCTTGCACGCAAGGGAGCTCTCTCCCCCACTTGAAAGGAACGAGGGACGATATCTCAGCCTGCGATGTGACCTTCATCTTTGTTCCTCCTGCGTGGACAGATTAATTTGCAAAACAGCCAAGACCGATTTGGAAAACAGCCCTTGATGAAGCGTATAGTCTAAGTATTTCCATAGTAGTGTAGGATGTACTACCAGACGAGGTTAATTGATCGAACTGGAAATACCTACATCAGAAATGATATACAGAAATGGATTGCTTAACCCCGAGCACACGTTTCTTGCATTGCATCCACAATTAAGCAACAGAGAGTGAGCATCTATATAACGAGTTCACGATCGTCGGGGACATTCCCATATCTGCACACGGTAGCCTACTGGTCTCTTGATCCATTGCTGAGGTGACGAAGCTAGCTAGCTACATTGGACTGGAACGCAAGAAGATGGAGGGGGAGGCGAACAAGAGGCTGGCCACGCTGGTGGGGTGCAACTACGTGGGCACGCACTACGAGCTCCGCGGCTGCATCAACGACGTCGACGCCGTGCGGGCCACCCTCGTCGCCCGCTTCGGCTTCGCGCCGGCCGACGTCGCCGTGCTCACGGACGGGCGCGGCGCCGAGGTGCTCCCGACGGGGGCCAACATCCGCCGCGCGCTCGCGGACATGGTCGCCCGCGCCGCCCCCGGGGACGTGCTCTTCTTCCACTACAGCGGCCACGGCACGCTCGTCCCGCCGCGCCACGGTGACGGCGGCGCGGAGGAGGAAGCGATCGTGCCGACCGACTTCAATCTCATCACGGACGTGGACTTCCGGCAGCTGGTGGACCGGGTGCCGCCGGGCGCGAGCTTCACCATTGTGTCCGACTCGTGTCACAGCGGCGGCCTCATCGACCAGGAGAAGGAACAGATCGGGCCCTCCGTCGGCTCCGGCCCCGGCGCGCCGCGCACGGCGACCGCGCGTACCGCTCGGTTCCTTCCCTACGGCGCGCTCCTCGACCAGCTCTCCGCCGTCTCGGGCATGCCTTCCTCCCACCACGTCGCCGACCACCTCGTGGCACTCTTCGGCGCCGATGCCAGCGCCAAGTTCCACGTTCACGGCGGCAGCGGCAGCGGCAGCACCCTGTGCACCGCACCCTCACCGGCGCGCCCGGACGAGGGCATCCTGCTGAGCGGGTGCCAGACGAACGAGACCTCAGCGGACGTGCCGGCGTACGAGGCCAGCGGAGGCAAGGCATGCGGGGCGTTCAGCAGCGCGGTGCAGAGCGTGCTGGCGGCGCACCCGGCGCCGCTGAGCAACCGGGAGCTCGTGGCGAAGGCCAGGGCCATGCTGGAAGAGCAGGGGTTCGAGCAGCACCCGTGTCTCTACTGTACCGACGCCAACGCCGAGGCACCGTTCCTTTCGCAGGATAAGAAGGAGGAGACAGCGGTGGGCGCGGCAAGTCCGGCCATGTCGCCGGCGCTGCTGTAGGGCACGTTCGGCTCACGTCCTACGGAGCGGGCATGCATTCCTCATGTGTCGTGGTTTACTGTTCCTGTCCTGCGCACGTCGGATTCGATGAGGGGCCAAACTCACGTGGTATATTGTTTGTGTGGGTCAAGTGTATACCTGTGTTTAAAGAAGTACTACGCAGAAACTATGGACACGGTATTATTTATATATATACACGGAGTTGTGATCACTTACTTGAATAAGCTCACATGTCATTATTGTAGCTTCAAAGTCATGAAATCTCTACTTACAACTCTGTATTTGCTTCCTGTATAGTTGCCGCCATCTTCATGCTTGATCACACTTTAGTGAATGTCTCACTGGTCAATGATAGGTCCAACATTTTGGAATAATACAAACTATGGTATAAGGGTTGGACTCGCTTTTAATGCGTTGTTGGTGTTGTTTGAGTTTCATAATTTTTCTACTCCATTTGTTTCAAAAATATAAGATATATTAATTTTTCACAAAGTCAAACCTCTTGAAGTTCAACTAAATTTGTGGAGAAATGTATCAATATGCACAATATCAAATCGGTATTACTAGAATCACCATGAAATGATTTTTATATTTTATTTATTTAGAGCATCTCCAATAATAATCCTATCATTAGGCATGAGACATTTTTAGGGCACGAGAGGGCAAACACCGGCCACCAACAGTCGCCCAAGCATAAAATATTTGTTAAACAAATTTGAGAAGCCAAAAAAAAGCTCCAAGTGCAACAAATATAGGGCAGTCGGGCAGCTGCCACAAATCCAAAACGGGCTCTAGCCGCACACCCAGCAACTTCCCTCCCTCGCATATTTTTTTTAAAACCGAGGCAAAAGCTTTGTCTCATCTCATTAATAAAGAAGAAGAGAGTAATCAGGTCTCAAGAGGGTCATTACTCCTCCACAAATGAAAGAAAATAGAGCTACTCTCGCGGCATCAAAGATCCCAAATGTTTAGCCCCGGTCAAGACCCAATTTTTGGCCTCTACTTTGATGCCCGCGAACACAGTTGTTGGCATAGAAGTTTTCTTCCGGAACACCCTCGCATTTCTCTCTTCCCAAACCTCCCAGGATACAAGCGACATAAGTGAGGATACAGCCTTTCTCCGGTGCCCATGCCCGAGCATAGTCGTAGCCCACCACTCCTGGACCGTTGGGATCCCTGCCCAAGCGATAGTGTCCAGCTCGGGGGCATCCAGCCAGCATCTCACCGCGTTCCATATGCGGGTGGAGTACCTGCACTTGAACAATAAATGTGCAGCCGTCTCAAGCTCCCTCTTGCATAGTTGGCATAAGTTGCAATTCGGCCATCCTCGCGCTGCAAACGGTCATCCGTCCACACTCTATCCTCGATAACAAGCCACGCAAAAAAACTTACACTTTGGAGGCGCCCAGTTGCCCCAAACCACCTTCGTCATGTTGGTTGCCACTGCTCCGGCAAACTGCGCCTTGTAAGCCGAGGCGGATGAGTATTTGCCGTTTGCCGTGAGGTTCCATTTGATGTCATCAGGCCGATCAACCTGAAGGTGTATCCTTCTTATCTTCTCCCAGAGTTCACAAAATTCTCTAATATGCTGGACCGATAGTCCATCCTCCATGTTAATCCACTGTATCCATCTGTGATCTAGCATGGCCTCTTGCACGGACTTGTTCCTATTGGAAGATACCGCAAAGATGGTGGGCGCAACATCCTTGGGCTTTTTCCCCTCGAGCCATGGGGAGTGCCAGAAGCGCATCGTTCGCCCGTCTCCCATGGTGATAGTCGTAGCAGCGTAGAAAAGCTCTCTGTCCATGGAACCACATGGGTTTCTCATGCCCACCCATGCTCTACTGGGCTCCTTCCATTCATACCACAGCCATCTCAGCCGCAGAGCTCTCACATACATGTGAATGTCTAGAACACCCAATCCACCTAGCGTCTTTGGTCTGCAAACAGTCTTCCAATTAACCTTACACTGCCCACCGGAGACCTTGTCCGCTCCAGCCCAAAGGAACACCCTCATAATCTTGTTGAGGGCACACAGTGTGCTCTCCGAAAGCCTAATTGATGTAGCATGAAAGGCTGCATGGGCGGTGCTCACCGATTTAACCAGCTCGGTGCGCCCAGCCACTGTGATGAAACGCCCCAACCAGGGTACCAGCTTCCCCGCGGCTTTGTCCACTAGGTGTTGTAGGTCAATTTTCTTAGCCGGTGAACTGGCAAAGGTAGGCCAAGGTAGCGCATGGGGAAGTTTGCACGAGTCGCCGGAAGGTACTCAAGAATGTCATCAAGGTCTATCCCACTTCACCTAATAGGTGTGACCGAGCTCTTCTCAAGGTTTGTCACTAGGCCCGTGACATCGCCGAACTCAGCCAGTATCGAGGTTAGCTGCTGAATGTCCTCCTTGAAAAGTACAACAAAAATTGCGGCGTCATCGGCGTATAAGGAGGACCGCATGCAAGTGGCCCTGCCTCCAATCCGGTGAAGCTTGCCCTGTCTAGTGGAGGTCTCCAAGATGCTCTGAATAGGATCAATCGCCAGGATAAATAGCAGATGAGAGAGCGGATCGCCCTGCCGGAGGCCCATGCCATGCCAGATAGGCTCGCCCGGAATCCCATTAAGAAGCACTCGGGATGATGACGAACAGAGCAGGGCGTAGAGCACGTCTCTGAACCGGGCCGGGAACGCACGGTGGGCTAGAAGGCTGTAATGCCCGGTATGAGATTATACCTCCCACGTGTCGAGGCACGACTTAAAGGCATAATATCATACTGGAATGATCTCAAGAGTGGTATCGTAATGCCCAGTATGAGATTATACCTCCCACGTGTCGAGGCACGACTTAAAGGCATAATATCATACTGGAATGATCTCAAGAGTGGTATCTTTGCACAAATCATGTAAAAGAGGGATTAAATTGCAAAAGAGTAGTTGGCTTACACTCGCCACGTCACACAATGCATTACATAAACGTTCATTATCCAAAACATCACAGTCTAACTACGGACGAAGATCCAAATGAAAGATACCATAAATAAAGAAACACGAGGTCCCGATCGCCCCTAGTAGGAACCACTACTGATCTTTGAAAACGTCACATACATACGGCCAAGCTCTTCATCGAACTCCCATTGAAGTTCTGATCCATCTCCTGCATTGTTCTCAGCGGTACCTGCATCTGGTGTTGTGTTGAATCTGTGAGCCACAGAGGACTCAGTAATCCCGTTCCCGGGTATCAAAAACTAACAAAGCCTTATAGGTGAGGAGGGGGGTAATAAAATGTTTGCAGCAAGCACTAAGCAACTAGCTTACGAGTTTAGAGCGGGAAGAGATCAAGTGCCAACGATCGCCATGTGATCACGAAGTGATCCTAACTACTCACGTCAGACATAACCCCACCGTGTTCTTCTTCTCGAAACCCCTTCGAGAAGAGACAATCAGGGAACTCACACAGGTAGTGTATTCTTAAGGATAGAGTGTCATGTTTTCTACAACCGGATATTAACAAATTCCCATCTGCCACATAACCGCGGGCACGGCTTTCGAAAGATCAAACCCTGCAGGGGTGTCCCAACTTAGCCCATCACACGCTCACGATCCGCGGAGTCGCAACTCCAAGGTGAGAAGACCCGAGTATTCTCGGAATCCCGTGCTCAAGATATTCCGACTAAGGTAAAACTAATCCAGCAAGACCTCCCGGCGTGCCAACACCCTGATAGTAGCCGCGCGTATCTCGTCTAAGGCCACGACCGGATGGGTGATGCTACAGGTTTTTACCTGCCCTTAGGTTTCCCCAAGGTGGCCCCACAGGCTCCCCATTTCGGACCAACACTCATGTGGAGCACTGGCCCGGGGTTGTTAATTAAGAAAAGGGTTAACTACTCCCTATGCATGTTTTAGTTGTTAGGCAAATGTAAAACCAATGTTGGGCCTTGCTGGAAAAGCTTTAGCGCTAAGCGGGTTATCGAGGGGGGCCCATAAACCCCAACCGTGTTAGGAACGCAAAATCCGGGAACATAACACCGGTTTATCGGGTCCTAAGGTGGCATGAGTGGAACAAAACACCGAGCAAAAGGCCAAGCCTTCCACCCATTGCCAATATATAGATGATTTAGTTTAACAGATTATATAGTGTGATATCCCAACAATAACTTCAACATGAAGCAAGAATCTTCAAATCTTCTCCTACAACTAGCAATGCTATAAGAGGGGCTGAGCGAAGCTTACGTAGCCAATCAAAGGTTTGCTAGGTTGGGTGGTTAGAGAGATTCATGGCTACAATAGGAGGCTGACAAACAAACATGGGCATCGAGGCAATAAGCTAAAGAGTGAGACATCTAGCAATAGACAAAGATAGTAATGATATCTGGGTTAGGTCATCTTGCCTGAGATTCCGCAAGGAAGAAGAACATGTCCAAGAAGTAGTCGAACAAATCCTCACAACTCCGGAACGAACCCGAAGCTAACGAGAGAAGCAAACCGGAAAGAAGCAAACAACACGGTAAACACACAAGCACAAACATGGCATAAAGTGCAAACAATTATGATGCATGTCCGGTTTAAATATGCATGACATGGCAAGGTGCACAAGCAATACTACAAGTTAAGTGGGGCTCAATTTGCAACGAGTTGCATATTGACAAAACACCACATTATATTTATTTAGTTGACTCCCGTTTATTTACAAGACAAGATTGATTTTTTTATTAAACATGGCAAGAGATGAAGCAAGAACAAAACTACACTATCTTGTCAATTTAAATGAGGCCGGAAATAACAACAACAATTCTGGAAACTCCTCATGTCATTTAGCAATTTTAAAGCAAACAACAATTTAAACATCTTAATGTTGTTGTCATGATGCATATGACATTTTCAAGTATTATGCAAATTTTAGTTAAAGGTTGACAATTAAAAAAATATGAAGCAACTGGTCGCCACGACGGAAGGAAAGGAGTGTCCTGGCGACGAGAACAGAAACGGTGCCACGGCAATGTTCCGATGATCCGATAACTCATCGAGAAGCCGATGCAAAAGCAAGGTGGCGTGAGTGAGTCGAACAAGATGATGGGGTGCTCCCGGCTTCCGGGTACCCACGTGCGGTGGCAAGGCCACAAGGGCACTTCGGACGCGGTACAACAAGTATTTCAACTCATACAACACAAGCGTTTGTCCACGGGTCATCGTTTTGGCGGTATACCTTCGCAGCATGCATTTCGGGGTGGTTCGAGTCGTCGAGGGAAGTAGTCGAACACGTTTCATTTCGAAGAGGGAAGTAGTCATTCTCGCGGCGGTAGTGGAGGTAGACGTTCTCGTTTCGTAGATGTTCGGGGTCATCGAGTCGTGGTACTTGGGGTCTTCGGACTTGCCGGTCTTGTTTCTTGCGACGATAGTTGTACACGGTCGTCGTGGTACTTGTCGAGTCGTAGTGGCACTTGAGGGGCATCGACGTCATGGTACTTGGCGTCTGTGGGGTACTTGGCGGTCTCGGTCTTGCCGATCTCGTAGATGGCAGTAGAAGTACACGGTAGTCTCGCCGTGTAGTCGTACTTGAGGTGTTCTCGGCGGTCCAAAATGTGCAAGGAAAATGAGGGACTCGATGGCTCAGGCGTCGTGGTACTTGGAGCAGCAGCGAAGCCCACATGATCGCAGGCACGTGAGGAGACGTGTAGAGCTGCTGACGGCGCTGGCAGGAGACTTGGCATGAGTGCGGCGATGGACTAGGCGCGGAGGAAGAGGCGACCGACGGGGACTTGGCGGGGCGCGGCCTGGCCTGATGCAGGGGACCCGGGCGAAGCCGAGGGAGGCGGCCCTGGTGGTTGCCGAGGCGGCGGCTCACGGCGCCCGACGCGGAGGAGGAAGAGGCAACGGCAAGGACGGGGACACAGGCGCGGCCGCGCGCGTGTTGAACTCCCGCGCAGGGCGGCGGAGGTCGCGGGCCTTCTGGCGGTTCTGTGACGATGGTGGGGTGCGGCTTGGACGGCAACGAGGCTTGCTCCGGCGTGGAGCGCGGGGCGGAGACGAGGCGCAGCGCGATGCGGCGCTCCTGCCCTACTTGGCGGCGAGGGGGGTGGCGGATCTGGCCGGCCGCGCGGTCTAACGAGCGGGACGGGGGGGTGGTGGCAAAGGACGGCGGGGTGGCTGAGGCGCGGTAGCAGAGGTGGCCGCGGCGAGGTGGTAGGAGGGAGGAGCGCTGGGCGCTCGAGGTGCTGGCGGCGCGAGGGAAAAACGGGGGAGGAGAGGGACCAAGCGAGGGGTGGCGGCGCTGGTGGGTACGAGAGGGAGAGGAGCTGGCAATGGGCGACGGGGTCTAGCGGGGCTAGGGTTGTAAGCAGGTGGGCCTAACAGGCTGGCTGCTGAGCCTGGCTGCGGCTGGGAGGCCCAAAGCAGCGCAAGGAGGCCCTTTCCCCTTAAAAAAAACAAATGCAGTCTCAAAATCCCGATGATGAAAAGGAAAATGGACAGGGGGTTATATGAAGAATAAGAAGGAAGTGAAATCAAACCTGAGCTCCTGGGATTGTGGGATATTTTAATAAAATACTTTGGCAATTTTTTAGAGACTACAAATTTATGCAAGTTCGGAAATAACTCAAACTTGCATAAATCTTCAGGCCAACCAAAGCACTTTCGAAAGACATGAAAATTGGAGGAGGTGGTCTTGGCATGATCTAGTATTCATAGGAAGATATTAAATATTTTCTGGAACAGGAAAAATGTCACTTGCAAAAAATGAGCGAGACTTGAAAAGAAGAAGCTAGTGGGGAAGGTGCACTTGAAGAGGGACTTGGTGGCAAGAGAAAGATGCAAGTGTGTTTATGGTGATTCCACAACAATGGAATATTTATATAATAGCTCCATCAATATTAGGAGGATATGTTATACAGAGAAGTCATCCTTCCCTCGATTTAAATGGATCGAAGATCCACACAATTTATTTAATTGAGTTTTAAAATTAAAAGACTTGATGGCATGATGACATGATGCAATGCAAAATAAATAAAGCAAAGCATAAATGAAACACATGGGAAAACCCGGAAACATCTGGAATCTTCTGGAGCGTCGGTCTTCGGGCGTTACAAAGGCTCAGAATGTTGTCCCATCTAACAGAGTCAAAAGCCTTCTTGATGTCAAGCTTAATGAGTAGGGTAGGCTTCTTTAACCGGTGCATCCGCCGAGCAAAGTTTCGCACATACATAAAGTTGTCATGGATGCTCCTGGATTGATGAAGGCGCTCTGGGATCGGGATATCAGAGTGTGCATGAAAGGTGCTAATCGGGTTGCCATCATCTTTGCCACAATCTAGGCCATCGCATGAATAAGACCGATAGGCCTAAAGTCGGTGATGCTCTCAGCGCCATCTTTCTTAGGGACGAGCACAATGTTGGCGGTGTTCATCCAATGGAAGTGCTCCGATCTGAGGTCGGAGAAGCTATTGACCAGAGCCATGATGTCCGCTTTCATGACCTCCCAACATGTCTTGAAGAAGGCTCTAGTGAAACCATCCGGGCCCGGCGCCTTATCCTTAGGCATGTCTCCAATGGCGTCGAGCACCTCCTTCTCACTAAAAGGATCATCCAAACTAGATAGATCACAATGGATGAACTACATGCTATCCCAGTTCAAATCTCTCTGCGGCCGAGGCTTTTTTCGCAACATGCCAGAGAAGTGCTCATGGGCCACCTTCTCCTTCTCATCGTGTAAGCTTTCCCAATCAGACCCCACCTTCAGCCTACGGATGAAGTTCTTTCTCCTTCTTGAATTTATTTTTATGTGAAAAAATCTTGTGTTGGCATCGCCCTCTTTCAGGTTTGCTATCCTCGAGGCATGTCTCTTTCTTGCCCTTTCCAGGACTGCAAAACTAGTCACTCTCCTCTTAAGCCTCGCCCTCAAGTATCGCTCCTCCAAGGACAGAGGTCGCAAATCCATGGCTATGTCCAACCTGAGAATAACCTCCAAGGCCATTGTGACTTGTAGCTTGGCCGTGGATAAGAAACTATTGCTCCAACGTCTCAGCGCGACGCCGAGGCGGTGCAACTTCTCAGCTAGTATATGACAAGGTTCGGTGTGCATGGTTGGCTTGTCCCAGTTGTCCGCCACGACCCTACCGAATCCCGGTAGCTTGATCTAGAAGTTCTCAAACTTGAATTTTCGGGGCCTTTTGGGACTGCGGTCACTAGCCAGGACTAGCGGACAATGATCAGAAAGGGATGTCGCCATGGCAGAGAGGACATGAGAACTAAATTGGACGTCCCAATCAGAGTTGCAAAAGAAGCTATCAAGTTTGCAAAGGGTAGGATCAAGCCTTTCGTTGCTCCACGTGAATTTCCGATTTTGCAGGTGGATTTTCTTGAGCTCACAGGCATGTAAAGTGTTCCAGAAACGATTTATACGCGAGATGTTAGCATTCCTTTTGTTCTTGTCTCTGGCCCTATATATTTGATTGAAGTCCCCATTTGCGAGCCACAAGGTGCCGGCCGCCGGCTTCTGGGCGAGCAGCTCCGCGAAGAAGTTGTCCTTTCTGCTGCTGTTGGTTGGACCGTAGACCGCGGTCAACTTGAAGGAGGTATTGGGTTCCAAAATTGTGATTGTGGCCGAAAGATTGAATTCCCCCATGGAAATGTCAGAGGCACTGATGATGTCCCCGTTCCAGAGCAGGATGATGCCCCCTCTAGTGCCCACGGCCGACAAGTTCGCGAAGCTTCTCAGTCTGTAGCCTCCGATATAAGCAGCACTTGTAGCGTCCAAAACAGCCAACTTGGAATCCTGAATACATAACAGGTTGCAGCGGGAGGCGGCGATGGCCTCATGCATAGTAGTTCTACGATCTGGGCAGTTGAGCCCACATACATTCCAACTAATGATACAAAGGTTGTGCTCTATCATTTAGGTACTTGGACATCAACAAGAGCAAGAGCAAGCAACCACTTCATTTCAAGAGGTCTGATATTGAACAGGAAGCAACGACAAGCAGGTGGCTGCCAACACCTACACCAACACAGGTACACAATAGCCATCCAACTTGGATCGGCCACGCCTACAACCGAGTACATGAACTAGACTAACATTAGAATATCAAAGGACTCCACTAACAGCTAACGGTGACGACAATGAGCAGACGAATGATCAAACTGCGGCTGTGCCTTCCACCTGGTCAAACTCCACCTGGTCAAACTCCTCGTGGTCTAGCCCACCTACTCCACCATGCTCCAACAGTGCATCTTCCACGGTTGTTGCGAGATCACAGTCAAGACGAAAGAGCGCTCGATGCGCTCCAATGGCAATGGGTGGCAGTTGCCCCTGGAATAGCTCAGCGAACTTGCTGATGGCCTCCTCGGTGACCTGGTTCCCTTCGTGCATGATCCCCACGCGGTGACACAAGATCTTCTCATCCATCTGGGCGACGGGGTGCTTCTGTTCTTTGCTTTCATCCGTGCACTGCTAAAAGGATCGATATGGTTGACTAGAGGGGGGGTGAATATGAAACTAACAATTTTTAGCTTTTCTTGACCAAATTAAACTTAGCAACAATATAGGTTGTTTAGATATGCAACTAGGTGAGCAACCTATATGATGCAACAAGAATAAGCACAAGATACTAACACAATAAAACTTGCATAAGTAAAGGATAGAGATAACAAAAAGTGGAGCCGGTGAAGACGAGGATGTGTTACCAAAGTTCCTTCCCTTTGAGGGGAAGTACGACTCCGTTGGAGTGGTGTGGAGGCACAATGCTCCCCAAGAAGCCACTAGGGCCACCGTATTCTCCTCACACCCTCACACAATGCGAGATGCTGTGATTCCACTATTGGTGCCCTTGAAGGCGGCAACTGAACCTTTACAAACAAGGTTGGGGCTCTCTCCACAACTGAATTGGAGGCTCCCAACGAAACCACGGAGCTTCACCACAATGGATATGGCCCTGAGGTGACCTCAACCGTCTAGGGTGCTCAAACACCCAAGAGTAACAAGATCCACAAGGGATTACTAGGGGGGGG
>LR738713.1:358188083-358208384 GCA_902687465.1 Secale cereale
ACGTCCAAAACGTATCTATAATTTCTGCTTGCTCCATGCTTCTTTTGTGTGATATTGCTATGATATTTATGCACTTCCATACACTTTTGATCATATTTGGACTAACCTATTAACTCAGTGCACCACAGTGCCAGTTTTTGTTTTCTGCTATTTTTGTATTTCAGGTTTTCCCATTACTTAAATTGCCAGAAAAATTCCGGGAAAAATATATAAAAAATCAGCGCTCCAGAAGCTTCCATGTGCCAGAAGTGGGGCCAGAGGGGGGCCAGAGGGGCCCCAGGCGCCCTGATGGCGCAGCCCCACCCCTGGCCGCGCCGGGGGGCCGCCTGGGGGGCTCCCACCTCCTCTGGTGCCCTACTTGGCCTCCTATTTATTCTCCCGTCGCGAGAACCCTTTTCTCCAGAAGCAATTCCGATCTCCGCCGCCATCGCCACCAAGTTTCGGGGGACCAGAATTCCTGTGCCGGCATCCTGCCGGGACGGGGAAGTGCCCCCGGATTCATCTCCATCGACGTTGCTTCCTCCCTCCATGATGCGGGAGTAGTTCCTCCTCGAGGCTGAGGTTTCTACCAGTAGCTATGTGGTCAATTCTCTCTCCCATGATGTGATCTTCGTTGTGATCATAGGCTATGTTAATCTAGGGTGATCCCATGATATTTCCCCTTCCTCTATGTATTGGATTGATGTACTCACTTATCTTTATCTAGTATAATCCCCGAGACCAAGGTGACAGCGGTCTATTGGACATGGATTAGAAGAATATTTTCATGAGTGATTTCCTCTTTTGTGTGTTGATTGAAGATTGAGAGTCTCTTGGTGCTTGTCTTTGACTATCCTTGAGATACGTTGTGGTGATTGTGGTACTCTCTTTGGATGGCCGCGGTGACATTGGGAAATCCATAGATTGAGAACTACGAACTTAGAGGTGTGCTTTTGTAGCCCTACATAATTCTCGTCCTCTCTTGACCACAAAGGAATTACCTCCGAGTGCGTCTCCATTGCATGTTTTATGGGAAATATCATGTGATTAGACTATGTTAATGTTGCTAGGAGTTGCCACTAGTGAAAATATGAAGCCTAGGCCTTGTTTCCACCATTGCAATACCATTTGTTCTTACGTTTACCACTTGTTTGCTTGCTGCACTTTTTATTACAGATTTATATTACTTTGCTTTGCCACTCCTATCATCCATATTTTACCATCTCTTCGCCGAACTAGTGCACCTATACAACTCCTAGTTGTATTAGGTGTGTTGGGGACACAAGAGACTTCTTGTATCTTAGTTGCAGGGTTGCTTGAGACAGACCATCCTCAACCTCTACTTCCCTGAGTTCGATAAACCTTAGGTCATCCACTTGAGGGAAATTGCTGCTGTCCTACAAACCCCTGCGCTTGGAGGCCCAACATAGTCTACAAGAATAGAAGCGTGTGTAGACATCAAGCTATTTCTGGCGCCGTTGCCGGGGAAGTAAGTGTTTGAAGGTATATCTTTAGATATTGCAATTAAATCTTTTCGTTTCTTGTTTTTAGTTTCACTAGTTATGTTTATGGAAAACCGCACTCTTAGTTCGCTGCTTGGGGAAGGCCGCTTTACCACACCCGTGGTAGAGAAGTCTCCTCCACCTACTGAATGTATCCCGTTCCAAATACCACTTGGGATAATTGAAATAATTAGGAATGATTGTTATGATGGGACAGTCAATCCTAGTATTCATTTGTTGAAACTTACAGAACTTTGTGAGTTGTTTAAGATTTCAGGTTTGACAAGAGATGGAGTCATGAGGAAATTATTTGCCTTGTCACTGAAAGGAAAAGCATTGGAATGGTATAGGCTACTAGATGACTCTCACCTGCTGGATTGGGAAGAGATCCAGTCTCTCTTTTACTCCAAGTTTTATCCTCTTCATGAAGTCCATGAGAATAGGAATTATGTTTATAATTTCTATCCTCATGACGGAGAGAGCATAGCTCAAGATTGGGGGAGACTGAAAACGTTAATGCTAAAATGTCCTAACCATGGGCTCCCCAAAGATATGATTATTACTAATTTCTATGCGAGGCTCTCTCGACAGGATAAAGATTTGCTCGATGCTTCCTCTATGGGTTCTTTCACAAACGAAAAGATTGATGCTAAATGGGAACTCCTTGAAAGAATTCAACGCAACACTAAAGATTGGGAGATCGACAAAGGTAAAGAGTCAGGTATAATTTATGAGTATGATTGCATTAAGTCCTTTGTTGAAACTACAAGTTTTAATAAGTTTAGCGCTAAGTTTGGGCTTGATTCTCAACTCCTTGTTGATTTCCTCAAATCTTTTGCTTCACATCTTAATATGCCTAAGGAGGATTGGATCAAGCATCATGAACCTTTTAAAGAGATTTGCAAAGAAAATGAAATTGTTCATGATGATTGCAACATGCATGATCCAATTCCTAAAAATGAAGTTTTATATAAGCATGTTAATTTTTGTGGAGTGGATAGACCTTGTGAAAGGCCTATGATTGAAGAAGAGAAGTATTGTAAGCGACATAAGCATGAAAGAACAATCACTTGGGTCAAAGATTTAAATGAAATTGCTAGAGAATTGTGTGACCTTTATCCCTTTACTTGTGAACTTTGCTGTATAGAGGGTCACTTTAATTTTCAATGCATGCACTTTCAAAACATAACTGTTAACCAGTTGTGTGATAACATGATCACCCCTGATCTTTATGATGAGCTTATGTTATTTTTGATGTGTGAAGAGTTATCAGAAAAGACTTCTTGGCTAGATGTTAATGCCATAGGAATAAAAAACACTTTGCAAAATTGCCATCTCTATTGTATTGTTAATTGCCATAAAAATGATTACATAAGTAAGATTAGAAAGGAGGGAACTTTACCAAAGTATAAAAATGTCTCTTATATTTCTGCTAATAAAAAGGAGAGTTTCTCCCAAGTTTCCCCTATTGTTTCTAGTGATAAACCAGGGTATGTGGAGAAGCTTCATCTCCAACCACTCCCTCCTAAGGTGAAGAAGAAGAAAAAGAAGAGGAGGAGGAAGAGGAGCAAGAAGGAAGAAGAATGGGTATTAACCTGGCCTGAGCATATTCCTCCCATCAACTTTTATCCTAACGGTTGTAAGTTTAAAGAAGAAGGTGAAGTTTATTGCCTTAATTATCATCTTGATGATACGTCCGTAGGTACTATTGAAGATGATTTTGATTATGATATGCATGTTACTTATTGTGATTGGGAAAACGATGATAATGCTACTTATGATCTTGAAAATCTTTTTGGTACCAACTCTGAAAGTGATGATATGGAAAGCTCTAAGCTTGGGGATGATAGGATTGCAAATCCTTTACCCACTAGTGATGTGATAATTGATAATTCTTTTGCTAGTAAGAATAAAGACAACATGTTAACAAATATAGTTGCTAGCAATGATAATGCTCTTCTCTACTATGATGATGTTATAACTCCAATCTATAGTGATTATAAAGGTACCTATGACATAAGGAGAAATTATCCTTATGAAACTTGTCATAATCATGGAGGGAATTACTCCCTTGTTGAACACCATCTTCCTAATACACAATTAATCTATAGTGTTCAAGTTGTTTATGATAGTCCTACTCCCACTATTACCAATGAGAAAGATTCTGCTTATGTGGAGAGTAAGAGTACCTTTTTGCATGTGGATCATGGTAACAATGCTTTATGTGATGCTTATATTGTTGAGTTTATTCGTGATCCCACTGAAAATTATTATGAGAAGGGAACATATGCTTATAGATATTTCAATAATATCAAGTTCCCTCTCTTTATGTTGAAGGTTTTGAAGCTGCACTTGTTTTGTCTTCCTATGCTTATTGTTTTGTGCTTCAATGAATTATTCTATTGCAATATTCCTATGCATAGGAAGCATGTTAGGCTTAAATGTGTTTGGTATTTGCTTCTTGATGCTCTCTTTTGTTCTTCAACTCTTATTCCTACGAGAGCATCATTAAAGTCTTAAGCCTATCTTTATGGCTATAAAGAAAGAGCTCTAGGGAGACAACCCTTGTTATCTTTGCTTTCAGTTTGTTCTTTCAGTTTTTAGTGGTCTTGATGTTTGTTACTACTGTAGCAACATCATTGTATCTTTATTTTTCAGCTTTGTGCCAATTTTAGCCTCTGATTGCAAGAAAGTTCAAAAGTTGTGACATGCTGTCCAGAAAACAGATTCTGTCCTGGACAGAAAAATTCGAATAAAATCACCAGATCATCTTTTTGATCTGAATTTTTTTGACAGCGTGCTCTATACAATTGGCTTTCGAGCATCTGTTCTGAGTTTTTTTATTTGAGTTGCAGAAGTGCCCCGAAAAAATTATTTACTACCTGCTGGTCCGTTTTTCACAGATTCTGTCCTGTTTTGCCTTTTCTTCGTTTTGCAAACCTTGAGCTTGCTTTTTCTTTGCAAAAACCTTTTGGCAATCTTGAGAAACAGTAGCTCTTCAAGATTATCTTTATTTCCAGTAGGGAAAAATTATTTTATTGTGGGTACTAACCTCGCTAATCAGATTATGATGAGTTATGTATGAAGGGAGTTTTCAAATGTGCGAGGGAAGATGATAAAAAAAGATTCAGGAGGGTCAAACGCTCAAGCTTGGGGATGCCCCCGTGCACCCCCAAGAAATATTCAAGAAGACTCAAGCGTCTAAGCTTGGGGATGCCCTCATGCATCCCCTTCTCCATCAACAATTATCAGTTCGTCTTTCGTTCCACTATATTTTTATTACTTCATGCGTTATGTGCTATGCTTGGAGCGTCTTGCTCTTAGTTTCCTTTTTAGTTTTCTTTAGCTTTGCTTGCTGTTCATAACAAGTTAGAACCCAGCTTTCTTTGTGTGGGAGAGAAACACGCTCCACTTCAACCTAGAACACAACATAGCATTTTCATGCTTATCTTTGCTGTGTGTGTTCTTTGTCTTTCCATAGCTGCTGTCGTGTTTAGCTCTTAGTTTTCATGCTTTTCTTTTTAAAGAGCTTTTGTTTAGTTGGTTGCTGAACTCTCTTGAGTTTTCATGTTTATCTTGTTAAGAGAGTTTGCCTGTTGCACTGAGTTGTGTGTCTTAACTTAAAGTAGGTAATTGAGGTTGCTATTTGATTTTAGTAGTAACTTGCAATAGTTTTGAGGTATTGCCATGAGTAATGTCTGAACTTTTGGTGTCAAGAGCTTTAGCCTATTAGTGATAGATGTCGTATTTTGGGCAATTCGTGTTTATTTTCGAAAACCTACAAAATAGTTGAGAACTTTAGCTACTAGATGGATCACTAATCTTTGGAGGGATCGAATATTAGAGTACACTCACGTACCATGAGTCGAGGATGCGCAAGGATAACCAAACCCCCATACACTCCTCCTCGGGGTACTTGTCTCTTTGTGAACCTCCTAATTAGATTGAGAGTTACCGATAATAAGTGCATGAGTTCTTCGGACTAATGTGAGTATTCGAAAGTTGACACTTCCACCAAGCCATATTTTTCTAGCCTCTTCGGTACCGTGCATTGCCCTTTCTCACCTCGAGAGTTGGCGCATACTTCGCTGATGCATCCAAATCCTTGGCACGATACGCTCTGTCATCATAAGCCTCATTATATCCTTCCTCAAAACAGCCACCATACCTACCTATCAAGGCATTTCCATAGCCTTTCCGAGATACATTGCCATGCAACATCCATCTTCTCATGACTTGATCTTCATGTCATACATGCTTTTTGCTTGATCGATGAGCCGCATGCTAGTTGGGCCTTGCCCTAATCATTGCTACATGACGCGCTAGTATCATTGCATATCCCGCTACACTGGCAGAGGCATACATTTGCATACATCATGATAGTTTCATTTTCTTTATGTTGAGTACTTTTGTAAAGTGTGAAAGATCTTCTATACTTCTTGTAATATATAGAGTGTTGCCCCTAAAGTGAGGAAAATATCCCAAAGAGGACAAAATCAAAAGATCCCAAAGAGGACAAACGAGAGTTAAATAGAAAGAGCCATTGAGGCCACAAAAAAAAATAAAAAAAGAGAAAAAGAAATTAAAAGAGAGAAGGGGGCACACTACTATTCCTTTTGAGAGATCCACACTCGTACTCCATCTTATACCTTGTACTCTATAGAGATTATCATTCATGCATATAGCTATGTGGGGACCTTCACACTATAGAACTTGGCTTGTATATTCCAATGATGAGCCTCCTCAAAAGAGCTCTAGGTCTTCTTGAGCAAGCAAGTTGGATGCACCCCCACTAGTTCCATTGGAGAGCTTACCTTAGCTCATATGTGCATCCGTTGCATGGCAATCCCTACTCCTCACATCATATCTATCATTTGGCTTTCTCTCGCCTATGATTGTCCTCATTGATGTGAGCCTTTCACACCTTTTTTGTCTTCCCCCTTCATCATTTTTCTCTCTTTGCCATCCTAAGTGTCAACTTTCTTGCTTACGCTCATCCATTGCATGAGTGCTCAAAATATCGAAAGGGAGTGGATCATTTTGACTTGTACCTGGCTAGTGGTCTGGGGATGAGTCAAGATAAGATTCCAAAGAAGACCAAGTGTGAAACTTTAGTAGATTAAGTTCTCAACAATACAAAAACTATGTTTTACTCTCTCGTATATCCCTACCCCCTTTCTTGCACGCAAACACCATTTGGAGACATTCGAGTCACGGACAGCGAGAGCTCTTGCACCTTTATGTTCTTATGTTGCTTGTTACAATGCTAATATAGACTCTTGCTTGTTATGACTTCAATTGAATTACATGCCTTGATTGCTTTACTTAAAAAAGTTCTTATATGGTTGGTAGCATGTCACCACAAAAATTATGCTTGTTATCATTTACCTACTCGAGGACGAGCAGGAATTAAGCTTGGGGATGTTGATACGTCCAAAATGTATCTATAATTTCTGCTTGCTCCATGCTTCTTTTGTGTGATATTGCTATGATATTTATGCACTTCCATACACTTTTGATCATATTTGGACTAACCTATTAACTCAGTGCACCACAGTGCCAGTTTATGTTTTCTGCTGTTTTTGTATTTCAGGTTTTCCCATTACTTAAATTGCCAGAAAAATTCCGGGAAAAATATATAAAAAATCAGCGCTCCAGAAGCTTCCATGTGCCAGAAGTGGGGCCAGAGGGGGGCCAGAGGGGCCCCAGGCGCCCTGATGGCGCGGCCCCACCCCTGGCCGCGCCGGGGGGCCGCCTGGGGGGCTCCCACCTCCTCTGGTGCCCTACTTGGCCTCCTATTTATTCTCCCGTCGCGAGAACCCTTTTCTCCAGAAGCAATTCCGATCTCCGCCGCCATCGCCACCAAGTTTCGGGGGACCAGAATTCATGTGCCGGCATCCTGCCGGGACGGGGAAGTGCCCCCGGATTCATCTCCATCGACGTTGCTTCCTCCCTCCATGATGCGGGAGTAGATCCTCCTCGGGGCTAAGGTTTCTACCAGTAGCTATGTGGTCAATTCTCTCTCGCATGATATGATCTTCGTTGTGATCATAGGCTATGTTAATCTAGGGTGATCCCATGATAGTTCCCCTTCCTCTATGTATTGGATTGATGTACTCACTTGTCTTTATCTAGTATAATCCCCGAGACCAAGGTGACAGCGGTCTATTGGACATGGATTAGAAGAATATTTTCATGAGTGATTTCCTCTTTTGTGTGTTGATTGAAGATTGAGAGTCTCTTGGTGCTTGTCTTTGACTATCCTTGAGATATGTTGTGGTGATTGTGGTACTCTCTTTGGATGGCCACGGTGACATTGGGAAATCCATAGATTGAGAACTACGAACTTAGAGGTGTGCTTTTGTAGCCCTACATAATTCTCGTCCTCTCTTGACCACAAAGGAATGACCTCCGAGTGCGTCTCCATTGCATGTTTTATGGGAAATATCATGTGATTAGACTATGTTAATGTTGTTGGGAGTTGCCACTAGTGAAAATATGAAGCCTGGGCCTTGTTTCCACCATTGCAATACCATTTGTGCTTACGTTTACCACTTGTTTGCTTGCTGCACTTTTTATTACAGATTTATATTACTTTGCTTTGCCACTCCTATCATCCATATTTTACCATCTCTTTGCCGAACTAGTTCACCTATACAACTCCTAGTTGTATTAGGTGTGTTTGGGACACAAGAGACTTCTTGTATCTTAGTTGCAGGGCTGCTTGAGAGAGACCATCCTCAACCTCTACTTCCCTGAGTTCGATAAACCTTAGGTCATCCACTTGAGGGAAATTGCTGCTGTCCTACAAACCTCTGCGCTTGGAGGCCCAACATAGTCTACAAGAATAGAAGCGTGTGTAGACATCAGGGGGTGTCAAATTTCTCTTGGTGGAAGTGTAGATCTGGGCCTTCTCAACCAATCCCTAGAAAATCAACAAGTTTGATTGGCTAGGGAGAGAGATCGGGCAAAAATGAGCTTTTGGAGCAACAATGGAGCTTAGGGGAGAAGAGGTAGTTCTTCAAGAGGAAGAAGAACCCTTTATATAGTGGAGGAGAAGAGTGAACTGTTACACTCTTATCTGCCCGCACAGAGTGGTACTGACGCTAGGCCGAGCGGTACTACCGCTGGTGCCAGTGGTACTACCGTGACCCCCAGCGGTACTACCGCCCTGTGTTAGGGACGAGGCAAAGAGGGGAGGAGCGGTAGTAGCCGCGGTGGTGGCAGCGGTACTACCGCTTATAAGTGGTACTACCGCTGCTACTACCGTTGTTACTACCGTAGAACCCGACACGAGAAATACTCGTCCCGAATCAATGCAGAGGTGGAGCGTAGACGCGGCGGTACTGCCGCACATATACCCAAGCGGTACTACCGCGACTCTTTAGCGGTACTACCGCTTAGAACGTATAGGCGGTACTACCGCCCTGGCTACGGTACTACCGTGCCCAACGGACAGAATCCCCACAAAGAGATGTGGAGATCCCCAAGGAAAGGAGAGATGATGAGGGTGCAATGTGACGCCCCGATTTGTCCGTACACTAATCATGCACGCAAATGTGTACGACCAAGATCAGGGACTCACTGGAAGATATCACAACACAACTCTAGACACAAATTAAAATAGTACAAGCTTTATATCACAAGCCAGGGGCCTCAAGGGCTCGAATACGAAAGCTCGAAAACACAAGAGTCAGCGGAAGCAATAATATCTGAGTACAGACACAAGTTAAACAAGTTTGCCTTAAGAAGGCTAGCACAAATGTAACAACGATCGAAAAGGCAAGGCCTCCTGCGTGGGACCTCCTAACTACTCCTCGAAGCCGAACTCCACGTAGAAACATCATCGGGATCTTCTGGCTCCTCGACTCCATCAATCTGGTTGCATCATCCGAGAAGAAGGAACAAAAGGGGGGAAAGGGGGAGCAAAGCAACCGTGAGTACTCATCCAAAGTACTCGCAAGCAAGGATCTACACTACATATGCAATGGTATATGTATAAAGGGGTAATATCTGTGGACTAAAATGCAGAATGCCAGAATAAGAGGGGGATAGCTAATCCAATCGAAGACTACGCTTCTGGCCACCTCCATCTTGCAGCAGTAGATGAGAGTAGCTGGAAGTAACAAGTATCCTCGCATCTCGCAGCCTTCGTCTTGCAGCAGTAGAATAGAATAGATGGTAAGTTCACCAAGTAACATCGTATAGCATAATCCTACCCGACGATCCTCCCGCACATCACCCTGTGAGAGAGCAACCACCGAGTTATATCTGGAACTTGTAAGGGTGTGTTTTATTAAGTATCCGGTTCTAGTTGTCATGAGGTCAGAGTACAACTCCGGGTCGTCCTTTTACCGAGGGACACGGCTATTCGAATAGATTAACTTCCCTGCAGGGGTGCACCACATAACCCAGCACGCTTGTGAAGGAAATATGCCCTAGAGGCAATAATAAAGTTGTTATTTATATTTCCTTATATCATGATAAATGTCTTTTATTCATGCTAGAATTGTATTAACCGGAAACTTAGTACATGTGTGAATACATAGACAAAACAGTATGTCCCTAGTATGCCTCTACTAGACTAGCTCATTGATCAAAGATGGTTATGTTTCCTAGCCATAGACATGAGTTGTCATTTGATCAACGGGATCACATCATTAGGAGAATGATATGATGGACAAGACCCATCCGTTAGCATAGCACTATGATCGTTTAGTTTAACTGCTATTGCTTTCTTCATGACTTATACATGTTCCTATGACTATGAGATTATGCAACTCCCGAATACCGTAGGAACACCTTGTGTGCTATCAAACGTCACAACGTAACTGGGTGATCATAAAGATGCTCTACAGGTGTCTCCGAAAGTATTCGTGGTGTTGGCATAGATCAAGATTAGGATTTTTCACTCCGAGTGTCGGGGAGGTATCTCTGGGCCCTCTCGGTAACACACATCACAATAAGCCTTGCAAGCAAAAGACTAATGAGTTAGTCACGAGATGATGTGTTACGGAACGAGTAAAGAGACTTGCCGGTAAACGAGATTGAACTAGGTATAAAGATACCGACGATCGAATCTCGGGCAAGTAACATACCGTTTGACAAAAGGAACAACGTATGTTGTTATGCGGTTCTGACCGATAAAAGATCTTCGTAGAATATGTAGGAGCCAATATGAACATCCAGGTTCCGCTATTGGTTATTGACCGGAGATGAGTCTCGGTCATGTCTACATAGTTCTCGAACCCGTAGGGTCCGCACGCTTAACGTTTGATGACGATCGGTATTATGAGTTTTTGAGTATTGATGTACCGAAGGTAGTTCGGAGTCCCGGATAAGATCACGGACATGACGAGGAGTCTCGGAATGTCCGAGACATAAAGATTGATATATTGGACGGCTATATTCGGACACCGGAAGTATACCGGAAAAGTTTCGGATTTATCGGGAATGCCGGAGGGGGTTACCGGAACCCCCTACGAGAGGGAATGGTCCATAGTGGGCCTAAAGGGTGAGAGAGAGGCAGCCCAATAGGGCTGGCCGGCGCCCCCACCTAGCAATCCTAGTTGGACTAGGATTGGGGGGGTGCCACCTCTCCTAATCCTTTCCCCCTTCTTCCTTCCGGTGAATCCTACTAGGAATAGGATTGCAATCCTATTCCTAGTAGGAGTCCCCTCCCTAGCCGCACCATAGGAGGTGGCCGGCCCCTCCTCCCTTGCTCCTTTATATACGGGGGCAGGGGGGCACCCAAAGACACACAAGTTGAATTGTTTTAGCCGTGTGCGGTGCCCCCCTCCACAGAATCACACCTCGGTCGTACCGTCGCGGAGCTTAGGCGAAGCCCTGCGCCGGTGAACACATCATATCCGTCACCACGCCGTCATGCTGACGAAACTCTCCCGTGAAGCTCAACTGGATCAAGAGCTCGTGGGACGTCATCAAGCTGAACGTGTGCTGAACGCGGAGGTGCCGTACGTTCGGTGCTTGATCGGTTGGATCGCGAAGAAGTTCGACAACATCAACCGCGTCACTTGACGCTTCCGCTCCCGGTCTACGAGGGTACGTAGACACACTCTTCCCTCTCGTTGCTATGCATCTGGTAGATAGATCTTGTGTGATCGTAGGAAAATTTTAAAATACTACGTTACCCAACAGTGACATCATGAGCCAGGTCTATGCGTAGATGATATGCACGAGTAGAACACAATGAGATTGTGGACGATACTAGTCATACTGCTTACCAGCATGTCATACTTTGCTTCGGCGGTATTGTGAGATGAAGCGGCCCGGACCGACATTACGCGTACGCTTACGCGAGACTGGTTTCACCGTTACGAGCACTCGTTGCTTAAAGGTGACTGGCGGGTGTCTGTCTCTCTCACTTTAGCTGAATCAAGTGTGGCTACGCCCGGTCCTTGTGAAGGTTAAAACAGCACATACTTGACGAAACATCGTTGTGGTTTTGTATGCGTAGGTAAGAACGGTTCTTGCTAAGCCCGTAGCAGCCACGTAAAACTTGCAACAAACAAAGTAGAGGACGTCTAACTTGTTTTTGCAGGGCATGTTGTGATGTGATATGGTCAAGACATGAGTTATACGATTTTGTATGAGATGATCATGTTTTGTAAAGTTATCGGCAACTGGCAGGAGCCATATGGTTGTCGCTTTATTGTATGAAATGCAATCGCCATGTAATTGCTTTAGTTTATCACTAAGCGGTAGCGATAGTCGTAGAAGCAATAGTTGGCGAGACGACAACGATGCTACGATGGAGATCAAGGTGTCAAGCCGGTGACGAAGGTGATCATGACGGTGCTTTGGAGATGGAGATCAAAAGCACAAGATGATGATGGCCATATCATGTCACATATTTTGATTGCATGTGATGTTTATCTTATTATGCTTCTTATTTTCCTTAGAACGACGGTAGCATTATAAGATGATCCCTTACTAAATTTCAAGGTATAAGTGTTCTCCCTGAGTATGCACCGTTGCGAAAGTTCGTCGTGCCGAGACACCACGTGATGATCGGGTGTGATAAGCTCTACGTTCAAATACAACGGGTGTAAGCCAGTTTTGCACACGCAGAATACTCGGGTTAAACTTGACGAGCCTAGCATATACAGATATGGCCTCGGAACACTGGAGACCGAAAGGTCGAGCGTGAATCATATAGTAGATATGATCAACATAAGATGTTCACCATTGAAAACTACTCCATCTCACGTGATGATCGGACATGGTTTAGTTGATTTGGATCACGTGATCATTTAGATGACCAGAGGGATGTCTATCTAAGTGGGAGTTCTTTAAATTAATATGATTAAATTGAACTTTAATTTATCATGAACTTAGTCCTGATAGTTTTTGCATATCTATGTCGTTGTAGATCAATGGCCCGTGCTACCGTTCCTTTGAATTTTAATGCATTCCTAGAGAAAGCTAAGTTGAAAGATGTTAGTAGCAATGACGCAGAATTGTTCCGTGATCTGAGGATTATCCTCATTGCTGCACAGAAGAATTATGTCCTTGATGCACCGCTAGGTGACAGACCTATTGCAGGAGCATATGTATACGTTATGAACGTTTTTGACAAAAGCTCGATATGATGACTACTTGATAGTTTAAGTGCACCATGCTTTACGGCTTAGAACCGGGACTTCAAAAACGTTTTGAATGCCACGGAGCATATAAGATGTTCCAAGAGTTGAAATTAGTATTTCATACTCATGCCCGTGTCGAGAGGTATAAGACCTCTGACAGTACTTTGCCTAGAAGATGGAGGAGAATAGCTCAACCAGTGAGCATGTGCTCAGATTGTCTGGGTACTACAATTACTTTAATCAAGTGGGAGTTAATCTTCCAGATAAGATAGTAATTGACAAAGTTCTCTAGTCACTATCACCAAGTTAGTAGAACTTCGTGATGAACTATAAATATGCAAGGGATGACGAAAGGAATTCCCAGCTCTTCGCGATACTGAAGTAGGCGAAGGTAGAAATCATGAAAAAGCATCAAGTGTTGATGGTTAGCAAGACCACTAGTTTCAAGAAAAAGGGCAAGGGAAAGAATGGGAACTTCAAAAAGAATAGCAAGTCAGTTGCTACTTCCACGAAGAAACCCAAAGCTAAACTCAAGCCTGAAACTAAGTGCTTCTACTGCAAAGGAAATGGTCACTGGAAGTGGAACTGCCCTAGATACTTGGCGGATAAGAAGGATGGCAAAGTAAACAAAGGTATATTTGATATACAGATTATTGATGTGTACTTTACTAGTGTTCATAGCAACCCCTCGGTATTTGATACTGATTTAGTTGCTAAAAAGGTAGTAACTCGAAATGGGAGTTGCATAATGAACAGAAACTAGTTAAAGGATGAAGTGACGATGTGTATTGGAAATAGTTCCAAGATTGATATGATCATCATCGCACACTCCTTATACTTTCGGGATTAGTGTTGAACCTGAATAACTGTTATTTGGTGTTTATGTTGAGCATGAATGTGATTTGATCATGTTTATTGCAATATGGTTATTCATGTAAGTTAGAGAATAATTGTTGTTCTGTTTACATGAATAAAAACCTTCTATGGTCATACACCCAATGAAAATAGTTTATTGGATCTCGATCGTGTGATACACATATTCATAATATTGAAGTCAAAAGATGCAAGGTTAATAATGATGATAGTGCAACTTATTTGTGGCACTGCCGTTTAGGTCATATTGGTGTAAAACGCATGAAGAAACTCCATAAAGATGGACTTTTGGAATCACTTGATTATGAATCATTTGGTGCTTGCGAACCATGCCTCATGGGCAAGATGACTAAGACTCCGTTCTCCGGAACTATGGAGCGAGCAACGTATTTGTTGGAAATCATACATACTGATGTATGCGGACCAATGATTGTTGAAGCTCGCGGCTGGTATCGTTATTTTCTGACCTTCACTGATGATTTGAGCAGATATAGGTATATCTACTTAATGAAGCACAAGTCTGAAACATTTGAAAAGTTCAAAGAATTTCAGAGTGAAGTAGAGAATCATCGTAACGAGAAAATAAAGTTTCTACGATCTGATCGTGGAGGAGAATATTTGAGTTACGAGTTTGGTCTTCATTTGAAACAATGTGGAATAGTTTCACAGCTCACGCCACCAGGAACACCACAACATAATGGTGTGTCCGAACGTCGTAACCGTACTTTATTGGATATGGTGCGATCTATGATGTCTCTTACCGATTTACCACTATCGTTTTGGGTCATGCATTAGAGACAGCTGCATTCACGTTAAATAAGGGCCTCATCTGAATCCGTTGAGACAACGCCTTAAGAACTGTGGTTTGGCAAGAAACCGAAGTTGTTGTTCCTTAAAGTTTGGGACTGCGATGCTTATGTGAAAAAGTTTCAACATGATAAAGCTCGAACCCAAACCGGAGAAGTAAATCTTCATAGGTTACCCAAAAGAGACTGTTGGGTACACCTTCTATCACAGATCCAAAGGCAAGATATTCGTTGCTAAAAATGGATCCTTTCTAGAAAAAGAGTTTCTCTCGAAAGAAGTGAGTGGGAGGAAAGTAGAACTTGATGAGGTAATTGTACCTTCTCCCATATTGGAAAGTAGTACATCACAGGAAATTGTTCCAGTGATTCCTACACCAACTAGTGAGGAAGTTGATGATAATGATCATGAAACTTCGGATCAAGTTTCTACTGAACGTCGTAGATCAACCAGAGTACGTTCCGCACCAGAGTGGTACGGCAACCCAGTTCTGGAAATCATGTTACTAGACCATGATGAACCTACGAACTATGAGGAAGCGATGATGAGCCCAGATTCCGCAAAATGGCTTGAAGCCATGAAATCTGAGATGGGATCCATGTATGAGAACAAAGTATGGACTTTGGTTGACTTGCCCGATGATCGGCAGGCCATCGAAAATAAATGGATCTTCAAGAGGGAGACCGACGCAGACGGTAATATTACTGTTTACAAAGCTCGACTTGTTGCAAAAGGTTTTCAACAAGTTCAAGGAGTTGACTACGATGAGACTTTCTCACCTGTAGCGATGCTTAAGTCTGTCCGAATCATGTTAGCAATTGCCGCATTTTATGATTATGAAATCTGGCAAATGGATGTCAAAACTGCATTCCTAAATGGATATCTCAAAGAAGAGTTGTATATGATGCAACCAGAAGGTTTTGTCGATCCAAAAGGTGCTAACAAAGTATGCAATCTCCAGCGATCCATCTATGGACTGGTGCAAGCATCTCGGAGTTGGAATATACGCTTTGATGAGGTGATCAAAGCATATGGTTTTATACAGACTTTTGGAGAAGCCTGTATTTACAAGAAAGTGAGTGGGAGCTCTGTAGCATTTCTAATATTATATGTAGATGACATATTGTTGATTAGAAATGATATAGAATTTCTGGACAGCATAAAAGGATATTTGAATAAAAGTTTTTCGATAAAAGACCTCGGAGAAGCTGCTTACATATTAGGCATCAAAATCTATAAAGATAGATCAAGACGCTTAATTGGACTTTCACAAAGCACATACCTTGATAAGATTTTGAAGAAGTTCAAAATGGATCAGTCAAAGAAAGGTTCTTGCCTGTTTTACAAGGTATGAAGTTGAGTAAGACTCAAAGCCAGACCACGGCAGAAAAATATAGAAAGAATGAAAGTCATTCCCTATGCCTCAGCCATAGGTTCTATAAAGTATGCCATGCTGTGTACAAAACACATTGTGTACCTTGCCAAGAGTTTGACAGGGAGGTACAATAGTGATCCAGGAGTAGATCACTGTACAGCGGTCAAAATTATCCTTAGTAACTAGATGACTAAGGAAATGTTTCTCGATTATGGAGGTGATAAAGCGTTCGTCGTAAAGGGTTACGCCGATGCAAGCTTTGACACTAAATCCAGATGACTCTAAGTATCAATCTGGATGCGTATTGAAAGTGGGAGCAATTAGCTAGAGTAGCTCTATGCAGAGCATTGTAGACATAGAAATTTGCGAAATACATAAGGATCTGTATATGACAGACCCGTTGACTAAACTTCTCTCACAAGCAAAACATGATCACACCTTATTTCTCTTGGGTATTAATCACATAGCGATGTGAACTAGATTATTGACTCTAGTAAACCCTTTGGGTGTTATTCACATAACGATGTGAACTATCGGTATTAAATCACATGGTGATGTGAGCTAGATTATTGACTCTAGTGCAAGTGGGAGACTGAAGGAAATATGCCCTAGAGGCAATAATAAAGTTGTTATTTATATTTCCTTATATCATGATAAATGTCTTTTATTCATGCTAGAATTGTATTAACCGGAAACTTAGTACATGTGTGAATACATAGACAAAACAGTATGTCCCTAGTATGCCTCTACTAGACTAGCTCATTGATCAAAGATGGTTATGTTTCCTAGCCATAGACATGAGTTGTCATTTGATCAACGGGATCACATCATTAGGAGAATGATATGATGGACAAGACCCATCCGTTAGCATAGCACTATGATCATTTAGTTTAACTGCTATTGCTTTCTTCATGACTTATACATGTTCCTATGACTATGAGATTATGCAACTCCCGAATACCGTAGGAACACCTTGTGTGCTATCAAACGTCACAACGTAACTGGGTGATCATAAAGATGCTCTACAGGTGTCTCCGAAAGTATTCGTGGTGTTGGCATAGATCAAGATTAGGATTTGTCACTCCGAGTGTCGGAGAGGTATCTCTGGGCCCTCTCGGTAACACACATCACAATAAGCCTTGCAAGCAAAAGACTAATGAGTTAGTCACGAGATGATGTGTTACAGAACGAGTAAAGAGACTTGCCGGTAAACGAGATTGAACTAGGTATAAAGATACCGACGATCGAATCTCGGGCAAGTAACATACCGTTTGACAAAAGGAACAACGTATGTTGTTATGCGGTTCTGACCGATAAAAGATCTTCGTAGAATATGTAGGAGCCAATATGAACATCCAGGTTCCGCTATTGGTTATTGACCGGAGATGAGTCTCGGTCATGTCTACATAGTTCTCGAACCCGTAGGGTCCGCACGCTTAACGTTTGATGACGATCGGTATTATGAGTTTTTGAGTATTGATGTACCGAAGGTAGTTCGAAGTCCCGGATGAGATCACGGACATGACGAGGAGTCTCGGAATGTCCGAGACATAAAGATTTATATATTGGACGGCTATATTCGGACACCGGAAGTATACCGGAAAAGTTTCGGATTTATCGGGAATGCCGGAGGGGGTTACCGGAACCCCCTACGAGAGGGAATGGTCCATAGTGGGCCTAAAGGGTGAGAGAGAGGCAGCCCAATAGGGCTGGCCGGCGCCCCCACCTAGCAATCCTAGTTGGACTAGGATTGGGGGGGTGCCACCTCTCCTAATCCTTTCCCCCTTCTTCCTTCCGGTGAATCCTACTAGGAATAGGATTGCAATCCTATTCCTAGTAGGAGTCCCCTCCCTAGCCGCACCATAGGAGGTGGCCGGCCCCTCCTCCCTTGCTCCTTTATATACGGGGGCAGGGGGGCACCCAAAGACACACAAGTTGAATTGTTTTAGCCGTGTGCGGTGCCCCCCTCCACAGAATCACACCTCGGTCGTACCGTCGCGGAGCTTAGGAGAAGCCCTGCGCCGGTGAACACATCATATCCGTCACCACGCCGTCGTGCTGACGAAACTCTCCCGTGAAGCTTAACTGGATCAAGAGCTCGTGGGACGTCATCAAGCTGAACGTGTGCTGAACGCGGAGGTGCCGTACGTTTGGTGCTTGATCGGTTGGATCGCGAAGAAGTTCGACAACATCAACCGCGTCACTTGACGCTTCCGCTCCCGGTCTACGAGGGTACGTAGACATACTCTCCCCTCTCGTTGCTATGCATCTGGTAGATAGATCTTGCGTGATCGTAGGAAAATTTTAAAATACTACGTTCCCCAACAGCTTGATCCCATTTGGCCGGACATACTTTCCAGGGTCATGCCCGGCCTCGGAAGATCAACACGTCGCAGCCCTACCTAAGCACAACAGAGAGGTCAGCACGCCGGTCTAAACCCTAAGCGCACGGGGGTCTGGGCCCATCGCCCAATGCACACCTTCACAATGCGAGGGCGGCCGGTGAGCAGACCTAGCAACTTCCATTATTAAGGAAGTTACGTTACGCGGTCCAACCCGGCGCGTCGCTCAGTCGCTGACGTCAAGAAGGCTTCGGCTGATACCACGACGAGTGCCCATAACTATTCCCACGTAGCTGGTTAGTGCGTATAGGCCAAATGGCCAGACTCAGATCAAATACCAAGATCCCGTTAAACGTGTTATTATGAAATAATCGCGGACAACGACCAGGGCCAGGCCCACCTGTCTCCTAGGTGGTCGCAACCCGCCATGTCGCTCCGCCACAAGGTAACCATCAGGGGGCTGCCGGGAACCCAGTCCCACCACTACCTGTGTGGAACCACCTGCCCCTTCAGCCTCCATCTCCGAATAATCATCATGTGTAAGTAAAGTATGTATATAGTATATACCCGTGATCACCACCCGAGTGATCACGGCCCGATAGTATATCATGGCAGACGGACAAGAATGTAGGGCCACAGATGGAATACTAGCATCCTATACTAAGCATTAGGATAGCAGGTAAGGTATCAACAGTGGTAGCAACAATGACAGGCTATGCAACAGAATAGGAGTTATCGAATCATCAACAGTAGCAAATCTAATGCAAGAATAAGAGAGAAGAGTGGGCGATATCTGGTGATCAAGGGGGGGGGGCTTTCCTGGTTGCTCTGGCAAGAACGAGGGGTCATCGTCGATGTAGTCGTCCACAGTGGCACCGTCAACAGTCAAGTCCCGATGTCTATCGGAGAGAAGAGGGGGGAGAAACAATAAATATAAAGCAAACATCGCACCACAAAGCATAACATGGCAAAACGCGGTGCTATGTGTGACCTATCGCGGTAGGAGGTGATACCGACGAAGGGGGAAACATCCGGGAAAGTATTCCCGGTGTTTCGCGTTTTCAGGCAGATGAAATGGAGGGGAAAAGTTACAGGTTCGGTATTCTAGGGACGTGTGGTTGACGAACGGTATGTGTATTCGGATGCGTCTCGAAATTCTGAGCAACTTTCATATATAAATTATTTTCATCCGAGTTTCGGATTATTTTATATTAATTTTTTAAGTTGTAAATCATTTTCTAATTTATTACTTATTAAATAAATCAACATTATCCAGAATAGTGTATGCCGACGTCAGCATGACGTCAGCAGTCAACAGGGGTTGACTGGGTCAAACTGAAATGTGGGGCCAATGTGTCATACACTATTTAGTTTAATTAGGACTTAGCTAATCTAATTACTGTTTAGCTAAACTAACCAGTTAATTGGATTAATTAAACAAGATTAATTAATTTAATTAATTCACTAATTAATTAATTATTAAATTTATTAATTCCTTTTTTTGTTCTCTCCTATTTTATTTCTTAAAACGTTTCTAGGCCGTGGGGCCCGTTCGCCAGTGGCATAGGGGCCATAGCGGGCATGCGGGTGGCGGTTTACGGGCATCGCCCGAGCGTGGGGAGGGGCGAGCCTGGCCGAGGGGAAGCGGGGCGAGGCCACCGGGGCGCGACAGGGCGCCATCGGAGGGCGGTAGAGGCGCGAGGCTGGAGGCCGGGGCCGGTCGCAGCTGCCGCGAGCGGCAGCGCGCGCGGCCATGCGGCTATGGGGCGAGGCGAGCGGAGGGGGGAGCCAGGTACGGCGGGGCAGAGCGTGGCTGAGCG
>LR738713.1:358209174-358229070 GCA_902687465.1 Secale cereale
GAGGAAGATGTGGGGGGCGTCGGTGGGTTTAGGTTGCGGGTGGGGAGGCCATATAGGCCGAGCGGGGTCGGCTGGGCCGGCCTATTGGGCCGAGTGGCCAGTAGGGCCGTGGCCTAGTAGGTGTGAGGGGGAGGGTTTATTCTTTCTTTAGTTTTTGTTTATTCACTGTTTTCTATTTCCTCTTTCTTTTATTTCTTCTTTTCTGTTTTATTAATTTTTCAGTTTTTAAGAAATGCCCAATTTGTACCCAAAACATTATTAATAATTATGCCACTAACTCAATTAACTTGGTACCTAGTATAAAATAGTTTGTAATTATTTATTTTTTTATAATCATTTAATTAATTGTTTTTGCTACTGTTTTCTTCACCTAATAGTATTTAATTATTTTATGAACGAGTGGTTTCTCCATCATATTTACTTACGATTTATTTGACACAACTTGAACATTTTAGTTTGATATTTGAAATATTTTGTTGTTTTCTTTTAACTCAATTTTTAATTTGGATCGGTTTCGAACTAACACGAGATTAGCAACAGTGATCGTGGTGACGTGGCATCATTAGCGCGGAATTACTGTAGCGTAATTATCCGGGCGTCACAATTCTCCTCCACTACAAGAAATCTCGTCCCAAGTTTTAAGCGGTGGAGCACGGGGAAAAAGTGTTGGTAGCGAAAAGCTAACAAGTCTTCTCGGTCTTGGCTGCCCTTTCGAAGAGGTTGATCCCTTTCGTTGATGTCTTCATTTCTCTGCTTCAAGTCATCGTGATCAAGTTGTCATCCTTTCTTCAGGATCTCCATCGTCCTACGAACTCGACAAGGGGGAAACTTTGGAGGAACATACCTCCATGAAGTCTGTGCATCTGACGGCGAATTCAGAAAGTGATACACGAAGTACCCTACGAGTAGTATTTCGGTGAAATAATTTAGTGCACTATACGATGGTACCAAAGTTTCAAATGGGTAGGCAATCATTCGATGCCTAGACAAAAGCTGGAATGGGGCTTGAACAACGTGAATAACATGGTGTTTGATTCCAGGACGAATAATGGTATATAATTTAGCTCGTGAATCACATACGAAGCCAGGTGCAAAGGATACATTAGAACCCGAGTTGTAAAGAAGAGTTAGGTTTCGATCTAGTGGACCTGTGGGTTATGGGCCCACCATGTGGGTTGAAAATAGGAAGGGTGGTGACATCTTGCACAGCCACGACAGGGAGGCATGTCAGTGGATAGCTTGTCAGCTATGCCGTCAACGATGCCGGTACCAAGGACGGGGAACGAAGAGAACCATTTTCCCGCTCGTTGAAACGAGGCGGACCAATAGGCAAGGTTCTCGCCCACCGACAGTATCGGAATGTTATCAATAATAGAATCAAGGTCGTACTGACAGAGTTGTACAACGAGGTGTTTACATAAGCAGGGAATTATTACTGCTTAGATTATATGTAGATCAAAGAAAGGTTAAAGAAACAAATGGAAAGGAAAATTGTGATTACACACAAATATTAGGAGTATATCCTTCCCATGGACAAGCAGAACACGGCATACCGGGTAGGAGAGCAAGTACCCAACCATTCAGATAAAGAGGCAAGGTTTAATCAAGATGTTACCCATACAACGGTGTTTGGATAACTGACCAAGAAACATTCAGCATCACGCCTCCAATGTTCTTGTTGATGAGCGGGGTATCATAGTCATGCTTCGAGGTAACAATGATATGGTGTTTCAATCAAGGGCCAGACTTTGGATACACAAATGATCCATCAGGAGCAACTTATAAAATAAGTCTTACAATTTCCTCCTCGAAGAATGGTTATCCTTGCAAAAGAAATTATAATGACGGGTCCTCCAGCCAGGGGTGCTAGGCATGACATCATATTACCAGGTCATCAAAGGATCAACATTATAACTACTGTAAAGTTGTCCCAACCATCATATCTGACCGAGATTTAGATTTGATTGGTGTCATGATACCTTAGACTCAGGATGTTCGAGAAGAAAAGGTGCAACACAAATCGACGAAATGGCATTGCAAGATTCTCGGGAAATGAACTATGGGAGCGGGTTCCCAAAACAATAGTTCATCATTAAACCAAGGATAGGATGAGGAGGTGGCTGATGGGCTCAGCGACAATTCATCGAGAATTCCCAAACGAATGGATTTCCATAATAATGTGAACAAGAAAATGACAATTTGTCAATTCAAATGATATAATGTTGTATGCTCGAGGAAAACATACACCATTAATCATTAGTTCAAAGGTGTGCCCGAAATATGACCTTAGGCAGCAAGATCAATGTTAGAGTGACGATTCAATAACCAACAGTCTAAGAACGAACTGTCGATCGTTAACTTCAAAGCAATAGGGTTACTTGAAGTGCAGAACTCAAGCATCGTCTTTTGCATATTGGTATCCCGGTTGAAAACAACACGGGGACCAAGGAGGAATGGTGATGATGAGAAGTATCTTCATACCAAGAATTTCTAAGAGGTGGGGCAATCCCCACAACAATCTCGACATAAAAGATAGTAACACTTCAATGCAGAACCCAACACTAGCTCAAGAGTAAGTTGTAATCATCATGTGGACAAGTTCGCGATGAAAGGAAGTCAAGGGTTGTAATGCCCAGGATGGGACTATACCTCCTACGTGTCGAGGCACGACTTAAAGGTATAAGCCCATCCTAGAATGATCTCAAGTTTGGTATCTTTGCACGACTCATGTAAAAGAGGGATTAAAATTGCAAAAGAAGATAGTTGGCTTACACTCGCCACTTCACACAATACATTACATAAGCAAAACATCATTCAGAACATCACAACCCGACTACGGGTGAAGAACCAAAAGAAAGATACCAAAAAAACAACATAAAGCCACAGGCCAGGATCGAATCCTAGTAGAAACCACTACTGAACATCGAAACGTCACAAGCTAACAGCCAAACTCTTCAACGAGCTCCTGGTGAAGCACTGAACCAGCTCCTGCATCGAACTCGGCTGAACCTGCATCTGGTGTGGTGAAGCAACTGTGAGCCACAGAGGACTCAGCAATCCCGTTCCCGGGTAACAGGACTATTTAAGCCTTGGGTGAGGACAAGGCTGAAGAAAGAACGAGAGGTGAAGGAACAAACAAGAGTCTGCAGCAGCAACTAGCACTAACTTACGCAAAAGAGAGCGAGAAGAGAAGGCGCATCGGTCGAAAGATGATCACGAAGTGATCCTAACTAAAGCCGGTCAAACATAACCCCACCGTGTTCAACTCCCGAATCCCTATTCGGAAATTGACAGTCACGGAACACACGCTGGTAGTGTATTGAAAACATTGTGTCAAGTTATCTACAACCGGAATTAACAAGCTCCCATCTGCCACATAACCGCGGGCACGGCTTTCGAAAGTTCAAACCCTGCAGGGGTGTTCCAACTTGACCCATTACAAGCCCACGATCCGCGGAGTCGCAACTCCATAGTTGGGAAGACCCGAGTATTCTCGGAATCCCGTGCTCAAGTTAAACCGAACTAAGGTAAGGCTAATCCAGCAAATCCTCCCGGCGTGCCGACACCCTGATAGTAGCCGCGCGTATCTAGTCTCAGGCCACGACCGGATGAGCACAGCGTACAGTGGCCGAAACCCAAGTTGCCAAGGGGGGCCCCGCACACGACTCTAGTTTGGACCAACACTCAAGTCGAGCACTGGCCCAGGGGGGTGGAATTAAGATGAAAAGGGGTAGCTAGTCCCATTCAAGTTTTATTAGTTTGTTATTAAGCAAATAGTACCAATGTTGGGACTTGCTGGAAAAGACTTAGCACTTAGCGGTTTATCAAGGGGGTCCCATACACCCCAACCGTGTTAGGAACGCAAAATCAAGGAACATAATACCGGCTTATACGGATCCTAACGGCATGAGTGGAACAAAACACCAAGCAAAAGGCTTAGCCTTCCACCCTTGCCAATATATAGGTGATTTCATTTAAAGCATTTATATAGTGTGATATAACCCAACCAAACTTCAACATGGAGCAAGCATCTTCACTTCACCTGCAACTAGCAACGCTATAAGAAGGGCTGAGCGAAGCGTACTTAGCCAAGCAACGGTTTGCATAGGTAGGGTGGTTAAACATGGCAATTGGTTACAAGTAGGAGGCTGACAAGAAGAACATGGGCATCGAGGCAAAACTAAAGATCGAGACTACTAGCAATAGGCAAAGATAGTAATGGTATCCGGGTTCGGTCATCTTGCCTGGAATTCCACAGAGGGAGAAGAACGGATCCAAGAAGAAGACGGAGCAACAGACGAGCGGATCCTCACAACTCCGGAACGAAACCGAAGCTATCAAGAGAAGCAAACCGGAAAGAAAGAAACAACACGGTGAACACACACATCATAAACATGGCATACGATGCACATCCAAGTATGATGCATGTCCGGTTTAATTATGCATGGCATGGCAAAACTCAAACAACACTACAAGTTAAGTGGAGATCAATATGCAACGAGTTGCATATTGACGAAACACCACATTTAATTATTTTGTTGACTCTCGTTATTTACAAGACAAGATTAAATGTTTTTAACATGGCAAGAGGTGAAGCATAAAGAAACTACACTATTAGGCATTTTAAATGAGGCCGGAGAATAACAACAACAATATCCGGAAAATCCCCATGAGCATGTTTAGTAAATACAAGCAAACAACAATTAAACATTTTCATGTGGTTATCATGATGCGGATGACATGATCAAGTTTATGCAAGTTTTAAAAGGTTGGCTTAAAAGAGATAAGAAGCATTGTCACCGTGGTGGAAAGAAAGGGTGCCACGGCAACGATCCGAAATGATGCAACGCAACATATCGGTTCCGGAAACTCGTTGAGAGACCGGTGCAAAAGATAGAATCGACGCGAGTCAAACGAGATGAAGGGGTGTTCCCGTTGCCGGGTTCCCACGAGTCGGTGACGAGGCAAACGAGGAACATGACAAAAGGTGGAACGGGCACGAAGCACACACGGGAGACATTTCATACAACACAAGCAAGCATGCACGGGTCACGTCTCGGGGTTATACCTTCGAAACAATTGTTTCGGGACGGTTCGAGTTCGTAGAGGAAGGAGTCGTTCTCGCGGCCGACGAGGAAGAAGTCGTTCCGTAGAGGGAAGTAGTTGTTCACGGGGTGTCGTGGTACTTGGCGAATTCCTTGTTTCCGGGCGACGGTAGTGGTACACGGCGACGGTAGTCGTTCGGGTCGTCGATGTCGGGGTACTTGTCGCGTCGGCGTTCGTAGTGGTACTTGGGGGTTCCCGTTTGCGACGGTAGTGGAAGTAGTGGTACTTGTCGCATCGGTAGGGGTACTCGTTCATGTAGTCGTTCGGTCGTCGTTCAACATCACGTGAAGAGGTACTTGGTCGGGTCGCCGGTAGTCATACACGGGTCATCTGTCAAAAATTACAGCACAAAGCACACAAAACAAAACAAAAAAAACAAAACACAACACCAACAAAACAAAAACTACAGGAGCTAAACAAAAGGGCAGCACGGCGCTGCGGGATCCGGGAGCCGGACGCGGGGCTCGGGACGAAGGAGGCAGGAAGACTCCTGGCCGCGGGAGAGATCCAAGGCGCTCTGAGCTGGAGAAGGGAGCCACATCCTCCGGTCTTGGCGAGCTGGGACGAGGCGGCCGCTCGCGGGGCGACGGAGGGCGGAGCCTGGCCAGCCTGGAGGGAGGGCCGACGAGGCAGAGGCAGCACGGCGAGCTGGCGCCCTGGACGAGCGACGGAAGGGCGGCGTGAGGAGGGAGTGCGGAGGGAAGGCGTGCTGGGGCGAGAGCGAGGCGCCATGGAGGCTCGGCGGCGCGGGGCTCCTGCGTCGGGGCGGCGCCGGGCTCCGGGAGGCGGCCTGGCCGCGGACAGAACGAGGCCGGGCGCGGAACCTGGGCTCCTGGCCGCGCGCTAGGAAGGAGGGAGGAGCGCTCGGTCCTCTTGCCTTCCGATGGAGACGGGCGCGCGACGGCTGCTGGACTCCCGCGGCGACGGGAGGACGAGGGGCTTCGGGCTCGAGAGGGCAGCTCGGGCGCATGAGGGCGAGGGGCCGCTCGGGTTGCGGGATCCGGCCGCTCGAGGCAGGCCAGGTCGAGGCTCCTGGCCGGCGCGACGGAGTGAGCAGGCGATGCGAGAGGGGAGAGGGAAAGGGATCGGGATCGGGGAACGAGGGTGAGGATAGGGGATGCGGGAGGAGGAGGCCGAACGAAGGAGCGGGCGAGGGAGGTCGAGGGATTCGGTCGCTACGGGGTGGCGGCGCACAGGGGGAGCGAGGAGAGCGAGGGCACCGCTAGGGTTGGATGCGGCTGGGCCAAATGGGCCAGGAGGAGAAGTGCGGTCGGCCTGGGCCTCAGCTGCGGCTGGGCCAAGAGGGAGGCTGCGGCCTGGAGGAGAGAGGGAAAGGAAGGAGGCCTCCTCTTCTGCTATTTTTTTTAAAAATAAAACAGAATACAACAACAAGAAAGAAAAGGAGGGAGGTGCTAGGAATATGCTTAGGACAAGAGGTTAAAATCCCTGGACTCACAAAATGTCAGGGTTTTAAATAAAATTGAAGGAGGGTTTTTGGAAGGACCTCGACACACTGAAAAGAATTATTGGCAAGGGTTTTTGAAAGAGAAACTCGAAGTAGGAAAGCATGGGGAATATTGCAAGTGTGTTACGGTGATTCCGAAGCCATGGAATATTTTTTAATATAGCTCCCTAAATATTGAGAGGCTTTTATATGTTATAAAGAGAAGTCACCTTCCCTCGATTTAAATGGACCAAAGGTCCACACGATTTATTTAAGTTGAGATGCAAAAAATAAAATATGACATGATGACATGATGACATGATGCAATGCGAAAAAATAAAAGAACACAAGCACAAAGAACACACGGGAGACCCCGGAACATCTGGAATCTTCTGGGATCTTCTGGAATCTTCTGGGACGTCAGTCTCGGGCGTCACAACTCTCCCACACTAACAGAGGATCTCGACCCGAGATCCTAGAGATATCACCGGGTAAAAACGGAAGAGGAAGAGGTAAAACAAAGTTGCTTCTTTGACAGACGAGTGAAACCAAAGAACCTTGAGAGGTTAAACAAGTTGAAAGAAAGAAAGCAACGGAGATGAACGAATATGAAACTCCGTTAGAAAAGAGGAACAAGGAACATCGAGAACCTTGTAGGCTGAAAGACATGAAAGGAGAGCTCACGGACCAAAAGACTATGAAACTTCAAGGTTATAGCCAAGGAATAAGAATGACAAAATTCGGACAGCACTCCGTCTGAAAATGGAAGAAATTAACAAGAACTTGGCAAGTTGAGATGATACTTGATGAAATCAACAACACACTGCCTCTGAAACAATTGAAAGAATGGCACAAGGGGTAAGAAGGATTCAGACAGCACTCCGGTTAAGAAGATATGCAAAACATGAAAGGATGACGGAACTAGAATGAAGAATAGAACACTCCGGTTAAATGATAAGCAAGGGAAAAATATGATGTTGATAAAAACGAGATGATGGTTAAAGAGAGTAATATCAGAATGTCTCCGGAATGAAAGAATAGCATAGGTCGTTGGAAAGAAAAGAACGGAGAAGAAAAAGACAACTTCTCTCAAAATGAAATTTGAAAGAGCATCCTTACGAAGAAGGGTTGAATGGAGTTGTTGGAAAATTCAACAACGAAAAGAATAAGCTTGATGTGGACTTATGGAAAACATCTCAAAATTATGAGGTGACAACCAGCCACTAACTTAAACAATTGATTGGATTGAGATCAACAAGGAGACGAAAGGGTTATCTCACGGAGAGGATAAATGAAGAACTTGGGTCATTTATAAGCACCATAATAGCAACAATCCTTAGGGAAAGCTTTAGGTGAAATACAACCCAAGATAACTCCAACGAATAAAAAGAGGGGTTGAAAGGATCCCCTAGAGAGAAAGAAATGATGGTTTTAATTATCTCATTCTTGACAACTTGGGAATCATGAAAACATGAATGAATTGACAAGAATGACATAACACCATCTGAAAAGATAAGGTAGAAAGAATTGCAATTGGAAGCATGATGAAGAATGCTTAAGCTCCAACAAGAATCTTGATGAAGACTTCGAGGATGAATTAAATGATGATGAACCACCAAGAAAACTCCGGTAATGAAAGCATGAGAAGTGAAAGATGAAAAGACTAAGATTCAAGGCCTGCGATGAATTAGATGGAGGTTTGAAATGATATAATTGAAACAACATGAAGCTCCGGAAAACAAGATGAACAACTTAGAATAAAGGATATGATATGATGAACAAGCTCCAGACAAAAGAATTAAATCACCTTGAAGGAATAAGAATAAGAATTATGTCATGCATCTCCTTCACCAATTTAAATTGATGACAACCAAAGGATTTGGCATACTACTTATTCTCGTTGGAAAGGATTAAAGAGAGATCTAGCACAAGCTCGGATTCAACGAACCACCGGTAGGATTATGAAAAGAACAAATGAATTAAAACGATAACAACGGAAAGCTAAACTTGAAAGAATCACCGTAAGAATATGGAGACGAACGAAGAGACATCAATGAAGAATATTTGGAGGACGAAGTTGAAAACTGAGAACGAATAAATCTTCTGAAATGATGGCCTTCGGAGGATCACAATGAGAAGAACTCAAGAATGCTTCGTATGGGTATGAAAAGAATCCTCACAATCGGAAACAATTATGAGGATGGCAAGAAGCTAGAACCACAACTCATCAAGAGAACGGGCCAAGATTTAAGAGAAACACTTCTTCGGTCTTCAAATGTTGAGAAGACGATGAGAAATGTCATGAAGAATTGTTGAGCACTCCGGAATGAAGAATTAAAAAGGTTGAACCAATGAAGAAAAGAATTTGAAAACGATCTTGGGGAAGGCATGTGACTGATGGAAATCATTCTTACGTCACACTTTGAAAAGAATTTAAGTATATCTCCGGAATAATTAGAAGAGTCAGGTAAGATCCTGGGAAAAGACCTGTGGGTTAAGGCCCACTCAAAGAAATCACCGTTGAAATAGATTGCTTAAGAGATATTGCACCGGTTGAATTAAAAGGCTTGAGTAAGATAACAATGCTCAAACTAGCTTGAACGGAATAAGAATGGAATTATGAATCTTCAGCACTCCGGATATGAATAGCAAGAGGAGAAAGATTAATTGGTGCACCGGAATAAGAAAGCATTGTGAAAATAGGAAAAGGATAAGATCAACACCAAATTCTTGAATTACATCCACCGGCAGAATTGAGAACAAAAGAATGATGACTTGAAGCTCTTGAGCATCTTCAAGATAAATCACCGGATAAGAACATTGAAGGAAAAGAATGAAGAAATATCACATGAATAAAATGGATATTTCATCTGAGAATTTATGGAACCAAGGAGAAGAAGGGTGGGAGGGTGGGGAAAACAAAGACAACTTGGGATGAACAAAATGGACACCGGTTGAAAAAGAATTTAGCATGACCATCTTGATGATCAAGAAGGAACTGCACTCCCATAGAAATATGAGAACACTGGTTAGGAAAGGTATGGAATCAACATTTGACATCGAAGCAACTCGAATACCAGAATCAAAAGAAGAACACGGATAGATAAGCAACAGCCTAATCTTCACAACATCATTCGAACAGAGGATTGAACGAATGAATTCTGCAGGTACATCAACTGACGAGAAGCCCCTTGGAGAGCAAAAATGAAAATAAAAAGGAACAAGGAACAGATAGAACAAATACAAGATAGAAGTTTCGTTCGACATCTTCGTGCTGAAAGCTCATGGAACGTGTTACGAAAGGGTTTTGCAATCCCCAGATCAGCATAGCCAAGGACCCTTTAAGATGCAACTCCCGATCAGAACAAGTCCATAAAACCACTTCACTCAATGTAGAACCCCAAACTTCATATCGTGCATCCGTTGGAAGAATGCCTAGAACTACTAGATGAACCCACCTATAGATTTCCGAAAGTTTCCAGTTATGCAATCAGGTGTTGGGGATACACGGGAAGCACCGCGCAATCAACTCTAAACCTACATCCAGGTGTATCCATCCTTCAACACATAACCAGTTTTTCTCGGAAACTGTGTACCTCGGACCTTCGAAAAGCATCCACTATAACAAGCTATGGCAATACTCTCGAACTACCTCCCCAGTACTGGGTGATGTCGGGGTTATCTTGCCACTGGCCGTATAGGAGAGATTTTCGATGTCGGCCGTCTTAAGTATTTAGTACTGCTGCGATATGCTTGTTACAATGATACCCCGAAGCTCAACTCCTCGGTAACAGGAGGCATCGAGAACAATATCCTTGTCACAAGAACATCGGAACAATCCCAGAATACTCGCGGGATCCTAAAAAAAAATTTGGTGCAAATTTTGAAAGTAGAAGAGAAAAGAGTAATCGTCAGGAGTCCTCACCAGAGAGAAAGGGGATGAGAAGCAAAGAAATCCTACTCTCCGATATAATATAGGACTCAAAATATTTTCAGTGTGTGCCTAGACTCAACCGTCAACGATTCGATCAATCAGTGGGGCTTCTAGGTCGGAGAAGGCTCTGATACCAACTTGTAATGCCCAGGATGGGACTATACCTCCTACGTGTCGAGGCACGACTTAAAGGTATAAGCCCATCCTAGAATGATCTCAAGTTTGGTATCTTTGCACGACTCATGTAAAAGAGGGATTAAAATTGCAAAAGGAGATAGTTGGCTTACACTCGCCACTTCACACAATACATTACATAAGCAAAACATCATTCAGAACATCACAACCCGACTACGGGTGAAGAACCAAAAGAAAGATACCAAAAAAACAACATAAAGCCACAGGTCAGGATCGAATCCTAGTAGAAACCACTACTGAACATCGAAACGTCACAAGCTAACAGCCAAACTCTTCAACGAGCTCCTGGTGAAGCACTGAACCAGCTCCTGCATCGAACTCGGCTGAACCTGCATCTGGTGTGGTGAAGCAACTGTGAGCCACAGAGGACTCAGCAATCCCGTTCCCGGGTAACAAGACTATTTAAGCCTTGGGTGAGGACAAGGCTGAAGAAAGAACGAGAGGTGAAGGAACAAACAAGAGTCTGCAGCAGCAACTAGCACTAACTTACGCAAAAGAGAGCGAGAAGAGAAGGCGCATCGGTCGAAAGATGATCACGAAGTGATCCTAACTAAAGCCGGTCAAACATAACCCCACCGTGTTCAACTCCCGAATCCCTATTCGGAAATTGACAGTCACGGAACACACGCTGGTAGTGTATTGAAAACATTGTGTCAAGTTATCTACAACCGGAATTAACAAGCTCCCATCTGCCACATAACCGCGGGCACGGCTTTCGAAAGTTCAAACCCTGCAGGGGTGTTCCAACTTGACCCATTACAAGCCCACGATCCGCGGAGTCGCAACTCCATAGTTGGGAAGACCCGAGTATTCTCGGAATCCCGTGCTCAAGTTAAACCGAACTAAGGTAAGGCTAATCCAGCAAATCCTCCCGGCGTGCCGACACCCTGATAGTAGCCGCGCGTATCTAGTCTCAGGCCACGACCGGATGAGCACAACGTACAGTGGTCGAAACCCAAGTTGCCAAGGGGGGCCCCGCACACGACTCTAGTTTGGACCAACACTCAAGTCGAGCACTGGCCCAGGGGGGTGGAATTAAGATGAAAAGGGGTAGCTAGTCCCATTCAAGTTTTATTAGTTTGTTATTAAGCAAATAGTACCAATGTTGGGACTTGCTGGAAAAGACTTAGCACTTAGCGGTTTATCAAGGGGGTCCCATACACCCCAACCGTGTTAGGAACGCAAAATCAAGGAACATAATACCGGCTTATACGGATCCTAACGGCATGAGTGGAACAAAACACCAAGCAAAAGGCTTAGCCTTCCACCCTTGCCAATATATAGGTGATTTCATTTAAAGCATTTATATAGTGTGATATAACCCAACCAAACTTCAACATGGAGCAAGCATCTTCACTTCACCTGCAACTAGCAACGCTATAAGAAGGGCTGAGCGAAGCGTACTTAGCCAAGCAACGGTTTGCATAGGTAGGGTGGTTAAACATGGCAATTGGTTACAAGTAGGAGGCTGACAAGAAGAACATGGGCATCGAGGCAAAACTAAAGATCGAGACTACTAGCAATAGGCAAAGATAGTAATGGTATCCGGGTTCGGTCATCTTGCCTGGAATTCCACAGAGGGAGAAGAACGGATCCAAGAAGAAGACGGAGCAACAGACGAGCGGATCCTCACAACTCCGGAACGAAACCGAAGCTATCAAGAGAAGCAAACCGGAAAGAAAGAAACAACACGGTGAACACACACATCATAAACATGGCATACGATGCACATCCAAGTATGATGCATGTCCGGTTTAATTATGCATGGCATGGCAAAACTCAAACAACACTACAAGTTAAGTGGAGATCAATATGCAACGAGTTGCATATTGACGAAACACCACATTTAATTATTTTGTTGACTCTCGTTATTTACAAGACAAGATTAAATGTTTTTAACATGGCAAGAGGTGAAGCATAAAGAAACTACACTATTAGGCATTTTAAATGAGGCCGGAGAATAACAACAACAATATCCGGAAAATCCCCATGAGCATGTTTAGTAAATACAAGCAAACAACAATTAAACATTTTCATGTGGTTATCATGATGCGGATGACATGATCAAGTTTATGCAAGTTTTAAAAGGTTGGCTTAAAAGAGATAAGAAGCATTGTCACCGTGGTGGAAAGAAAGGGTGCCACGGCAACGATCCGAAATGATGCAACGCAACATATCGGTTCCGGAAACTCGTTGAGAGACCGGTGCAAAAGATAGAATCGACGCGAGTCAAACGAGATGAAGGGGTGTTCCCGTTGCCGGGTTCCCACGAGTCAGTGACGAGGCAAACGAGGAACATGACAAAAGGTGGAACGGGCACGAAGCACACACGGGAGACATTTCATACAACACAAGCAAGCTTGCACGGGTCACGTCTCGGGGTTATACCTTCGAAACAATTGTTTCGGGACGGTTCGAGTTCGTAGAGGAAGGAGTCGTTCTCGCGGCCGACGAGGAAGAAGTCGTTCCGTAGAGGGAAGTAGTTGTTCACGGGGTGTCGTGGTACTTGGCGAATTCCTTGTTTCCGGGCGACGGTAGTGGTACACGGCGACGGTAGTCGTTCGGGTCGTCGATGTCGGGGTACTTGTCGCGTCGGCGTTCGTAGTGGTACTTGGGGGTTCCCGTTTGCGACGGTAGTGGAAGTAGTGGTACTTGTCGCATCGGTAGGGGTACTCGTTCATGTAGTCGTTCGGTCGTCGTTCAACATCACGTGAAGAGGTACTTGGTCGGGTCGCCGGTAGTCATACACGGGTCATCTGTCAAAAATTACAGCACAAAGCACACAAAACAAAACAAAAAAAAACAAAACACAACACCAACAAAACAAAAACTACAGGAGCTAAACAAAAGGGCAGCACGGCGCTGCGGGATCCGGGAGCCGGACGCGGGGCTCGGGACGAAGGAGGCAGGAAGACTCCTGGCCGCGGGAGAGCTCCAAGGCGCTCTGAGCTGGAGAAGGGAGCCGCATCCTCCGGTCTTGGCGAGCTGGGACGAGGCGGCCGCTCGCGGGGCGATGGAGGGCGGAGCCTGGCCAGCCTGGAGGGAGGGCCGACGAGGCAGAGGCAGCACGGCGAGCTGGCGCCCTGGACGAGCGACGGAAGGGCGGCGTGAGGAGGGAGTGCGGAGGGAAGGCGTGCTGGGGCGAGAGCGAGGCGCCATGGAGGCTCGGCGGCGCGGGGCTCCTGCGTCGGGGCGGCGCCGGGCTCCGGGAGGCGGCCTGGCCGCGGACAGAACGAGGCCGGGCGCGGAACCTGGGCTCCTGGCCGCGCGCTAGGAAGGAGGGAGGAGCGCTCGGTCCTCTTGCCTTGCGATGGAGACGGGCGCGCGACGGCTGCTGGACTCCCGCGGCGACGGGAGGACGAGGGGCTTCGGGCTCGAGAGGGCAGCTCGGGCGCATGAGGGCGAGGGGCCGCTCGGGTTGCGGGATCCGGCCGCTCGAGGCAGGCCAGGTCGAGGCTCCTGGCCGACGCGACGGAGTGAGCAGGCGATGCGAGAGGGGAGAGGGAAAGGGATCGGGATCGGGGAACGAGGGTGAGGATAGGGGATGCGGGAGGAGGAGGCCGAACGAAGGAGCGGGCGAGGGAGGTCGAGGGATTCGGTCGCTACGGGGTGGCGGCGCATAGGGGGAGCGAGGAGAGCGAGGGCACCGCTAGGGTTGGATGCGGCTGGGCCAAATGGGCCAGGAGGAGAAGTGCGGTCGGCCTGGGCCTCAGCTGCGGCTGGGCCAAGAGGGAGGCTGCGGCCTGGAGGAGAGAGGGAAAGGAAGGAGGCCTCCTCTTCTGCTATTTTTTTAAAAATAAAACAGAATACAACAACAAGAAAGAAAAGGAGGGAGGTGCTAGGAATATGCTTAGGACAAGAGGTTAAAATCCCTGGACTCACAAAATGTCAGGGTTTTAAATAAAATTGAAGGAGGGTTTTTGGAAGGACCTCGACACACTGAAAAGAATTATTGGCAAGGGTTTTTGAAAGAGAAACTCGAAGTAGGAAAGCATGGGGAATATTGCAAGTGTGTTACGGTGATTCCGAAGCCATGGAATATTTTTTAATATAGCTCCCTAAATATTGAGAGGCTTTTATATGTTATAAAGAGAAGTCACCTTCCCTCGATTTAAATGGACCGAAGGTCCACACGATTTATTTAAGTTGAGATGCAAAAAATAAAATATGACATGATGACATGATGACATGATGCAATGCGAAAAAAATAAAAGAACACAAGCACAAAGAACACACGGGAGACCCCGGAACATCTGGAATCTTCTGGGATCTTTTGGAATCTTCTGGGACGTCGGTCTCGGGCGTCACAAGGGTGTTGTCGATGATAATAAAAATCATCAAGGGAAAGGAGGGTATTTCTCATCATGAACACAGCTGACATCTTGGAAGAAGTCAAAGTGTTGAAGGTGATTCGACACATTTGCCGGGAGGTTACAAGAGGATGCAATCAAACAACAACGGCAACAAGCAAGGGAATGACGAAGTGGCAAGTTATAGGATTAATATATAAGATGCAAGCTCGGAACCAAAATTGCCTTTCAAGACAAGCAACATGATGTTGAAAGCTCGACTAAGTCGTGCTCACACACTAAAGAATTCATGCACCAGAGAAGGACGAGGTAGCACAGTCAAAGATAGCAAGACCAGGATGCAACTGATAGTCTAGGAATGACTAGATTGAGTTCAGAATTTCTCAGTAAAAATACTAGGGTTATTTGATTTGTAGTGCAGAATAATTTCACTAGTCGGTCTCCTCGGTTGACAACAACCCAGAACCCGTAGAGTGATTACGACAAGGGAAGACATTAATTCAACAAAGTTAGTAAGATGTGGTGCAATGGCAAGACATCTTCGAGATACCAGGGGGGTAATACTCGAAGGTAGAACATGATAGAAGTAGAACCGGGTCATTGCTATGACAGTAGATACTTCAACCTTGCCATAAAAAGACGAGGCTCTGGAATGAATTCCCATCAGATATATCAGATCAGGACAGCATGGTCGGAAGCATAACTGTATGGAATCAATTCAAGAACACCAAAAGAATCATACATCTGGATAATCATTTTGCAAGAAGCTTCCGAGATGGTCTACATCATTTTCATGGGCATGAACACAAAGTTCAAGGTCGACTCCCACTTCTTTAATGCATATCATTTCATTCACCTCCCGCTCTGATAAAACTGTAGTGTCAGAATTTTATCTGGTAGAACACCAGAAGAGTATGACTTGTGAAAACTTTCGGGTTCTCACAGATTAGGGGAAGGCATAGGTTCAACCCATCGAGCATCTTAGTAACATATACCACAAGTTTCAAAAGTAAAAATTCAAGCTTAAAAGCAGAGCATGGTTGGCCAAGCAGAGGATACAATTTACCAAAGGCATTATGTATCAGGGGAAGAACTCACAAGGTGATTGTATATGAAGGATACAGTCGGATAACAATCCAACAATGGATCGGGCGATCCACTACGTAGCTGATGTGAGTATTGGTACTCACTCAGAGGAAGAAAGAATGCAGAGGCATCAGATTCAAGAATCACCTGATTAGTCTAATGCTTAAACAGAAAGAAATTATGGTTTCCAAAACGAAGGATCAGAAGCAGGTGCTCTGATCAAGGATGGATAAGTTGAGAACACTTAGTTGGACAATCAATAAAGGTTTGAATTGCCGAGAACCAACCCATGTCCGGAATGACGTTTGAGCCGGAAAGATAATTTTCAAAAGGATATCCTGATGACTGCGTGCATACTCACACATTGAATCAATAGGCTCAAAATGGCTAAGACAAGAGATGTTAACAAAGACTACTAGCCATATGGAATTAACCATAATGCAAGCAGGCAAGAATTTCAAGAGTAACATGCTGCAGAGGATTTTCCAAAGATCGAAAACTATTCCGAAGAATTTTGTGAGACACATGAAGAATTGAGAAGAACGGATCCTCAATAAATGTGAGGAAATAACCGTAAGGGTTTTCATGCGAAATAAAACTGCAAGAGCGTAAAATCAAAGGATTCTCGGGACAACGGAGAATATTTTGAGGCATCTTGTAACGACAAGAGCGACGAGGAATGATCATGAGAATGACAAGTGCATGCAGATATCCGTAGGGATATATCAGTGGCAGAGAATTGCAAAGGCGATGAGCACAAGGGTCTCAGGAAAATATCGAGGGATATCCTCAGAATCTTCTGACGAAGCAGGTGATCTTCCGTAATGAGGGCTCTCTGGGAGAAATAGTTGCGAGAACCTAGAGTCAGAGTTAATAAAATCTTTTAACCCGAATAGAAGAGAGATCAGAGTCCTAGAGTATAGACGAGGAATAATAGATCCTAATACCACCCAATGGCGACGTGGGCCCGTAAGCCACACATCCAAGTTAGTAAAAAAAATTCAACGACTAGACTCAACTTCGGCCAAGGAGTTGGAAAGGGGGATTCCTACAGGCAGTCGGTTCTGATACCAACTTGTGACGCCCCCGATTTGTCCGTAAACTAATCATGCACGCAAATGTGTACGACCAAGATCAGGGACTCACTGGAAGATATCACAACACAACTCTAGACACAAATTAAAGTAATACAAGCTTTATATTACAAGCTAGGGGCCTCGAGGGCTCGAATACGAAAGCTCGAAAACACAAGAGTCAGCGGAAGCAATAATATCTGAGTACAGACATAAGTTAAACAAGTTTGCCTTAAGAAGGCTAGCACAAATGTAACAACGATAAAAAAGGCAAGGCCTCCTGCCTGGGACCTCCTAACTAGTCCTCGAAGCCGAACTCCACATAGAAACATCACCGGGATCTTCTGGCTCCTGGACTCCATCAATCTGGTTGCATCATCCGAGAAGAAGGAACAAAAGGGGGGAAAGGGGGAGCAAAGCAACCGTGAGTACTCATCCAAAGTACTCGCAAGCAAGGATCTACACTACATATGCAATGGTATCTGTATAAAGGGGTAATATCTGTGGACTGAACTGCAGAATGCCAGAATAAGAGGGGGATAGCTAATCCAATCGAAGACTACGCTTCTGGCCACCTCCATCTTGCAGCAGTAGATGAGAGTAGCTGGAAGTAACAAGTATCCTCGCATCTCGCAGCCTCCGTCTTGCAGCAGTGGAATAGAATAGATGGTAAGTTCACCAAGTAACATCGTATAGCATAATCCTACCCGGCGATCCTCCCGCACATCACCCTGTGGGAGAGCAACCACCGAGTTATATCTGGAACTTGTAAGGGTGTGTTTTATTAAGTATCCGGTTATAGTTTTCATGAGGTCAGAGTACAACTCCGGGTCGTCCTTTTACCAAGGGACACGGCTATTCGAATAGATTAACTTCCCTACAGGGGTGCACCACATAACCTAGCACGCTTGATCCCATTTGGCCGAACATACTTTCCAGGGTCATGCCCCGCGTCGGAAGATCAACACGTCGCAGCCCTACCTAAGCACAACGGAGAGGTCAGCACGCCGGTCTAAACCCTAAGCGCACGGGGGTCTGGGCCCATCGCCCAATGCACAGCTGCACGTTGTGCGGGCGGCCGGTGAGCAGACCTAGCAACTTCCATTACTAAGGAAGTTACGTTACGCGGTCCAACCCGGCGCGCGCCGCTTAGTCGCTGACGTCAAGAAGGCTTCGGCTGATACCACGAGGTCGAGTGCCCATAACTATTCCCATGTAGCTGGTTAGTGCGCATATGCCAAATGGCCAGACTCAGACCAAATACCAAGATCCCGTTAAACGTGTTATTATGAAATAATCGCGGACAACGACCAGGGTCAGGCCCACCTGTCTCCTAGGTGGTCGCAACCCGCCCTGTCGCTCCGCCACAAGGTAACCATCAGGGGGCTGCCGGGAACCCAGGCCCACCACTACCTGTGTTGAACCACCTGCCCTTTCAGCCCCCATCTCCGAATCATCATCATGTGTAAGTAAAGTATGTATATAGTATATACCCGTGATCACCACCCGAGTGATCACGACCCGATAGTATAGCATGGCAGACGGACAAGAATGTAGGGCCACTGATGGAATACTAGCATCCTATACTAAGCATTAGGATAGCAGGTAAGGTATCAACAGTGGTAGCAACAATGACAGGCTATGCAACAGAATAGGAGCTATCGAATCATCAATAGTAGCAAATCTAATGCAAGAATAAGAGAGAAGAGTGGGCGATATCTGGTGATCAAGGGGGGGGGCTTGCCTGGTTGCTCTGGCAAGAACGAGGGGTCGTCGTCGATGTAGTCGTCCACAGTGGCACCGTCAGCAGTCAAGTCCCGATGTCTATCGGAGAGAAGAGGGGGGAGAAACAATAAATATAAAGCAAACATCGCACCAGAAAGCATAACATGGCAAAACGCGGTGCTATGTGTGACCTATCGTGGTAGGAGGTGATACCGACGAAGGGGGGAAACATCCGGGAAAGTATTCCCGGTGTTTCGCGTTTTCGGGCGGATGAAACGGAGGGGAAAAGTTGCAGGTTCGGTATGCTAGGGACGTGTGGTTGATGAACGGTCGTTGTATTCGGATGCGTCTCGAAATTCTGAGCAACTTTCATATATACATTATTTTCATCCGAGTTACAGATTATTTTATATTAATTTTTTAAAGTTTTAAATCATTTTCTAATTTATTACTTATTAAATAAATCAAGATTATCCAGAATAGTGTATGCTGACGTAATCATGACGTCGGCATGACATCAGCAATCAACAGGGGTTGACTGGGTCAAACTGACATGTGGGGCCCACATGTCATACACTGTTTAGTTTAATTAGGACTTAGCTAATCTAATTACTGTTTAGCTAAACTAACCAGTTAATTGGATTAATTAAACGGGATTAATTAACTTAATTAATTCACTAATTAATTAATTAATTCCTTTTTTTTGTTCTCTCCTATTTTATTTTTTAAAACGTTTCTAGGCCGTGGGGCCCGTTCGCCAGTGGCACAGGGGCCATAGCGGGCATGCGGGTGGCGGTTTACGGGCATCGCCCGAGCGTGGGGAGGGGCGAGCCTGGCTGAGGGGAAGCGGGGCGAGGCCACCGGGGCGCGACGGGGCGCCACCGGAGGGCGGTAGCGGCGCGAGGCTGGAGGCCGGGGCCGGCCGCAGCTGCCGCGAGCGACGGCGCGCGCGGCCATGCGGCTATGGGGCGAGGCGGGCGGAGGAGGGAGCCAGGTACGGCGGGGCAGAGCGTGGCTGAGCGC
>LR738713.1:358229127-358253134 GCA_902687465.1 Secale cereale
CTAGGGCCGTGCCACACGGCCGGGGCGAGGCACGGGCGCCAGGGCGCGGCCCTGGGCGCGCTGGCCGCGGCGGTGGCCGGGACCAGCAGGGGAGGTGAGTGGCGCGGTGCACGCGCGCGCCCGCGAGCGCCGTGCGGTGAGGGAGAGGTGAGCGCGAGGGAGGGGTGGCGACCGAAGGAAGCTCACAGGGGGAGTTGAGCAGTCCGACGGGGAAGAAGACGGGGAAGAGGCGACGGGTGACGGAGAGGGCGCCGACGAGGTCCGGCGGCGGGTGGCGTTGGGCGTCGACGCTGGGCGGCAGCAGCATCGGTGTTGCTCCTCCCGATCCAGAAGGGGTCGGGCAGAGGAGAGACGGGGAAGAGGGGGCCTTGCGACGGGGTGGCTGGAGATGGGCGGCGGCGTCGCGGCGTCGGGGGCACCGGCTGCCGCTGGGGCAGAGGCGCGGTCGGGGTCACGACGAGACGGTGGGCTCGGGTGCCCCCGATCCAGATCGGGGGGGGGCAAGAGGGAGATGTGGGGGGGTGTGTGGGGCGTCGGTGGGTTTAGGTTGCGGGTGGGGAGGCCATATAGGCCGAGCGGGGTCGGCTGGGCCGGCCTATTGGGCCGAGTGGTCAGTAGGGCCGTGGCCTAGTAGGTGTGAGGGGGAGGGTTTATTCTTTCTTTAGTTTTTGTTTATTCACTGTTTTCTATTTCCTCTTTCTTTTATTTCTTCTTTTCTGTTTTATTAATTTTTCAATTTTTAAGAAATGCCCAATTTGTACCCAAAACATTATTAATAATTATGCCAGTAACTCAATTAACTTGGTACCTAGTATAAATTAGTTTGTAATTGTTTATTCTTTTATAATCATTTAATTAATTGTTTTTGCTACTGTTTTATTCACCTAATAGTATTTAATTATTTTATGAACGAGTGGTTTCTCCACCATATTTACTTACGATTTATTTGACACAACTTGAACATTTTAGTTTGATATTTGAAATCTTTTGTTGTTTTCTTTTATCACAATTTTTAATTTGGATCGGTTTCGAACTAACACGAGATTAGCAACAGTGATCGTGGTGACGTGGCATCATTAGCGCGGAATTACTGTAGCGTAATTATCCTGTCGTCACATGCAATACTAGAGTGTACGTGATGATTACATCCTGGTCTTTCCAATGTGGACCCCCCTTGATAGTACGGTGTCTCCTACGACTCAAGTCCACCAAAGCACAAGTCTAGGAAGACAACACGTCTTGAGCTGATAACTCGGAGGGTAGAAGATCGTCTCGTTACTAAAGGAACTGTTCAACTCAGCTGTAGACGACTTAGTCATATTTGACTCGGTTTCAACCGAATCAACCGTATTAGCCGAGTGAACCCCTTCTTGATGATTTTCTTGCAAAGCTTCTTTTTCATCTTGCTTCAAAAGTGCAGCAGAGCCAACATGGTTGCTATATGGAGGAAGGCACTTGATGTATTCTTGCAAATATCCCACTTCACGCTTCTTCTTGAGTGCTTCATAAGCATGTCGATATTCTGCTGGTAATTCCTCAAGAGTTGGCGTAGTAAATTCGTTGACGCTATTCCCTGTGAGCTTTGACTTGATCTTGTCCACTTGGGCCACATATTTTTCTTTAAACTCAGCCCTGCTTGGATCGGCTTGCCCCCCCAATATTTTTACGAACTTTCGGCAATGAATTGATGTTGCCGAAACTTTGCGATTGTATAGGGGGTGTATAACATGCTGCAATGATAGGTGAAGATGTGTGCACTGTTGTTGAATATTTTCTCACGCTAATTTGATCAATCGACAACACTTCGTCTTCTTTTAAAACCCTAGCTCTTATTGCCTCATAATCAGGAACCAATCCCTTTTCGTGTTGCTCAAGGCAAATAGCACTAATCTTCTTATTTTGGGCTAAACTTTTTAATGCAGCCAGAGCCACCTCATCTCCTGCAATATTAGGCATATTTGCTCCTATAGAATCTCCATTCACTCAGCCATAACCGCGAAGGCGAGCCGAGTCATGAATATTATTTTTAGTTACATATGCCCCTGAACAATTAATCTCATGAGGTGTAGTATCTGATGACTGAGGATAACTAGCCAAATAACTACAGGAAGCATGGCCGATTCCCCCGTCCATCGGCATGTTTGGGGATGAACCCGGAAATCGTTAGTCGGCTGCCGATGGACAAAATTGTGAGATGCCCTCATGTACATGAGGTGTCATATATTGATCACTCGAACAAATCATGTTATTCATCGGCATATTGAAAGGTGTTGCCGATGCACGAAAGTTCAGATTCATAAGTTGCATGTCGCGATTCTGTAAATTCCAAGTTTCTCCAACGGAATAACTAGTCGGCCTTTGCTCGTTAGGGCTAGCCGACATGACATGTCCATTAAAAGATCTAGCAACATCAACATAATGGCTATTTGCATCTACATAAGGAGATTGATAATACATGTTACCGTTGTAGATTGCAGCCGCTTGATGACGCTCTCCTCGTAGCAAGAACAGGCTGGAGACTTTTCAAAGCTTCGTCCCCAGCGGAGTCGCCAAAAAGTGTGTTCGCACATGAACACGTCACCGTGTACCTCCGACGCCGGGGGTGATGCACCGCAGCTCATGTCGAAGGAGACCCGTCCGGAAGCGCGGTACGCAAGCAATCCGGCGGGCGCTTTTGATGACCCGAAACCCCACACGCCCGAGAGGGACCCCGTCAGGGCGCGCGGCGGCTATGGACTGCCCTAGGTCGACCTGATCACCCCTAGGGCCTCGAGGTTCGCCGCCCTGCAATGAAGAAGAACGAACGAAGAACGAGGAAGAAGATACAATGGTAGGGAATAGATGAACACGAAAAAGTAGTAGATGTGTTTGTTCGATTGTGTCTTGTTCAATCGGCCGTCACCCCTTAGGTATATAAGAGGCGGCTGGACTTCCCGTGCAAGGAAAAGGCTTGGATTCACGTCCAAAACCCTAGCCAAACTCGGATTGGTTTTGTCCGAACTTTCCAAAACTGTTCGGTTTAAACTGACTGTACCTTGCGGATAGTTTTTGAGGTGGTAATCGACCTCGGATGGCAAAAAGCCCAAAAGCAATCTTGATCGTTTCGACGAGACGAACAACTTTCATGTTGAACGTTTTTCGATTTGAAGCCATCTTCTAGGCTAAAACGGTCACGCAATACAGGCTGTTATTCGCGCTACCCATCAGACACGTGGCTGGTGGGGCGCGCCACTTATGGCTCTGTGACAGGGCTGTGTTCGGATGGCTGTAACTTTTGCATACGCACTCGGATTGGGACGATTTTTATATCAAAATCGACCGTTTCGACGAGATAAAGACAATTCGTGTAGAAAGTTTTTCCATATAAGGCAGTCTTGATGGTCTAATCTTCCGAATACTGCTCTAGATATAAAATCTCAGTGCTTTGAGCATAGTTTTGGCACTCGAGATGAGATCGGATGACGATGGCCCAAACTTCAAAGATGTTCACCTCGACAATATGAAACTTTTTCACTTTGAGCACTTTTCCATTTGAGGCCATCTTATTTGCTTTTTATGCCGTGCCAATATCTGGTGTCAACAGTTGCATGTTTGCTCGAGTAGTTCTTTTCATAGCATGGTCATATAAGCATTTGTGTATGGTTATATTTCATGCAATCAAGCTTCGGGTGAGCCCCGAATGATAATGGTTGAACCACCTCGATCATGTGGTGACATGATGGGTGGGGTACTGGTATTGTTGGATCATGCGAGTAGATGGTTAACTTAGTATCAGCGTGGATCAAGTCATGATCCCGCTCATCTCCTTTTCGGTATTGTCATATGCCGTCTGTTATGATTACGGTCTAGTTAGTTGCAAACCACTTTCCGAGTACACACCAAGTAGAGGGGCCGGGATGAGGGTTCCATGGCCCTCGATTAAAGCCCGTCATCCGGTCAGGGGGCATGGGTGTTTCCGGTTGGGACCGAGAGGGGGGCACCCCTTAGAGCGCGCATATATAAATTTGATCCCATGCTATTCGAGATTGTAGCCTCCCCGTCTTAAAGTTTTTCGTGAATGTTGTCACGGGTGATTCCGGACAGCAGGATGTGAAATGGATATGTACTGGTCTGTTGGGTTTTTGCTAAAACACCGTAGACGAAATTAGTCCCTGTGGCTAGTAGAATCCGTCGGCTATGATTTAATAGTACAAGCTTTGCAGAGTCAAACCTTCCGAGTAGCCATGTTTATGGCCTAGGATCAATCTTCGTGTCAACCCCGGTGACCTTCCCTAGTAAATTCTTGATAGTAACTAGAGTGGTGATTTGTTTGTCAAGTTCATTTTGGGTAGATGAACAAATCAGTTATCTCTGTATTGATTTACTACCTGGAATATTTCACCGTTATACTTTTATATAAGCCCTTTATGTGATGTCGCTCCGACGTCCGACTGTGGCATTCTTGTTATTTATAAGCCCTTTATGTGATGTCGCTCAGACGTCCGACTGTGGCATTATTGTTATTTATAAGCCCTTTATGTGATGTCGCTCAGACGTCTGACTGTGGCAATATTGTTATTTATAAGCCCTTTATGTGATGTCGCTCAGACGTCCGACTGTGGCATTCTTGTCATTTATTTTCTTCAGTATAAGCCCTTTATGTGATGTCGCTCAGACGTCCGACTGAGGCATTCTTGTCATTTATTTTCTTTATAAGCCCTTTATGTGGTGTCGCTCAGACGCCCGACTGTGGCATGTTTCCATTTATTTATTCTCACGAGGCGTCACTCAGACACTCGTTTGGTTCCCTTTTATTTATCCTATGGATTTCACGAGGATTACCGCCCGACTTCTATTTTTACATGCAGCACAGAAATATTATTATCCGGTTGCATTTTGCTAGTATGCATCTTGTTTGCATTTATTATATCTTAAGTCCGAACTATCTTGCGAGTACATTCAAAGTACTCACCTGGCTTGTTGATTTGGCCAGATGTGGACGAAGGCGATCTCATGGATGAAGAGTTCGATAGCGAGTCCGACGTCTAGTGGAGTCCCAGTCAGTCTCTTGCGATCCTGGAGTTGATCACTGTTATATAACCGCTTCCGCCAACCACCAAATAAATTCATCGTGTCTCACTCAGACACTCGATGAACTGTAATATATTGGAGTCACGTCACCCACTACACTGTGACATATCCATCACCTTTTTATTACGAGTTAGTAGTATGCCACCCTACCATTGTGTCATATCCGCCTTTATGTACTATATTGGCGCACTTGTAATAAATTGTTGAGCAACCTCAGCTCAACCTTGTATAATATTCAGTATTTTGGAAATTCTGTATCAAGGAATTGTCTATCAGCAAGAAGTATTCTTCCTTGCTGGTTCAATAAAAAGGTCGGTCTTTCGGTAATTATTTTACTGAAAAATCGGCCCTGACAGAAGACCCGAGTATTCTCAGAATCCCGTGCTCAAGATATACCGACAAAGGTAAAACTAATCCAGCAAGACCTCCCGGCGTGCCGACAACCTGATAGTAGCCGCGCGAATCTCATCTCAGGCCATGACCGGATGGGCGATGCTACAGGTTTTTACCAGCCCTCGGGTTTCCCCAAGGTGGCCCCGCGGGCTCCCCAGTTTGGACCAACACTCATGTGGAGCACTGGCCCGGGTTGTTGATTAAGAAAAGGGTTTATAACTCCCTATGTAAGTTTTAGTTATTAGGAAAATGGAAAACCAAAGTTGGGCCTTGCTAGAAAAGCTTTAGCGCTAAGCGGGTTATCGAGGGGGGGGGGCATAAACCCCAACCGTGTTAGGGACGCAAAATCAAGGAACATAACACCGGTTTATATGGTTCCTAGGGTGGCATGAGTGGAACAAAACACCAAGCAAAGGCTTAGCCTTCCACCCATTGCCAAATATATAGATGATTTAGTTTAACAGATTATATACATATTGTGATATCCCAACAATAACTTCATCATGAAGCAAGAATCTTCAAATCTTCTCCTGCAACTAACAATGCTATAAGAGGGGCTGAGCAAAGCTTACGTAGCCAATCAAAGGTTTGCTAGGTTGGGTGGTTAGAGAGATTCATGGCAACAATAGGAGGCTGACAAACAGACATAGGCATCGAGGCAATAAGCTAAAGAGTGAGACATCTAGCATAGGCAAAGATAGTAGTGATATCTGGGTAAGGTCATCTTGCCTGTTGAATCCTCGTATGGAACTTAACCTTGCTCCTCACACTCAACCTCGGTAGAAACCTCGTACTCCGTATCGTCACCGGGCTCTAACCAAACACAACAAAGCAAAAACGGAACAAAATCAATCAACATGCAGTGCTCAACCACATGATGCATGCACATGAAGCATATGAACAAGGAAGAAATGATGCATGGCCTAGGGGTCACAAGAGTGCAATATCATCACATCCAACAAGATCAAACACAAGCCTGAAACAAGCAAAGGAAAAATTTAACAAGCTTATGTAGTTGTGCCAAACAAGCATGCAACATGTTTTAAAGAAGTTGGTTAACATGGCAAGGGTGCAACTAACACAACAGCAACATGCTAGCACATTTAAATGGGCTGGAATTAATAACAACAATATCCAGAAACTACCATTTTAAATTAAATGCACTTGGGACAGATTTGAAAAAATTCTGTGAAAGAGTTGTCAAACATGCTAAACAACAGCATCAAAATATTCTACACATTTTTCCACCCCAAATGCATATAAAGTTTGTTAAATTTGGAGTTGTAGATATTTAGTTATGATTTTTACAAGTTTAAGCATATTTAAAACAAGTTTAAATTCAAACAGCATTTTAAATGTTTTTAAACATGGCAGCAAATAGCATATTCATAATCTACATTAAATTCTAAGCACTTTTCATATATAACTCAAATTCATCAGAAACATATATATGCAGATATTAAATAAACAAGAAAAACAGAAAACAAAAAGAAAAACAGAAAAAGAAAACAAAACAATATAGGCGCCCATATCGACCCAGGGCTGCGCTAGCCACGCCCACTGACAAGGGGGCCCGACAGGGCTGAGCTGGCGACGTGGGTGCGCGCGGGGGCTGGGAAGCCGCTGTGAGGCTGGCAGGTGGGGCCTACCTTTCAGCCTCAGGCGAAAAGCAAAAATGGCCGAATACCACTGCGCCCGCGAGGGATCGAACCCACGCCCTCTCGCTGAAACTGACGGAGACAAACTACTGTGCTACTGAACTGAACTCGACAGATAGCAGATGCAAACTCTGAAGACTAAACAGCAACAGGCAGAAACAGGGGAGGCACTGGCCTCGTCGGAGCCGCTCCGGCGACCAAACGGCACGGCGGAGGGGTGCGAGACGCTCCTTGAGGAGTTCCGCATCCAACCCGCACGCTAGTTGCACCTACGGGGCACTACAGCACCGGCGGCGAACAACGACAACACGGCGGCGACGGAGCGACGGCGAGGCGAAGCAAAGCCCTAGGCGGCACGGCGACTGCACAGGGAGATCCTACACGACTAGACGAAGCGAACGGACGGCACATCACGACCTAGAGGGGTCGGAACACTCGCCGGCGACGAGGTCCGACGGTGACGCGATCGGGCGCTGGGAGAACTAGGACCTAGAGGGCACGCAGAAAGGGGAAAAGGGCACGGGGAGAGAGAGGAGCTCACCACGAGCACGGCGGTGTGCTCGGCTGGCCTAGTCATGGGCGGAGTCGACGACGGCGCGCCTCGAATACCTATGGCCACCGGAGAGGAAGAAGAGGAAGAAGAGCTCGTCATGGAGGCGATCGGGTCCGCGTAGTCGACGTCGTGGAAGCAGACAAACAGCTTTGGCGAGGCTGAGGACGACACGGGGCTCGCCGACGACGAGGGGCTGCTCTCAGATGCGCTCGGGTGTCGATGGGAACGGCGGATCTGGAGGATCTCGGCTCTCCAGACGGCGAGAGGGGGAAGAGGAAACCTAGAGAGGAGGGGAGGACAAGGTTTGGGTTTAAATGGGGGGCTCGGGGCATGGGGCCTCGACGTCTGTGAATTCACGGCGCGACGGTGAGCGCGGGCGCTGCTCTGCTTTGCTGACGGAGGAAGACGACGACGCGCATTGTGCCACAGACAGGTGGGGCCAAGGGGGGGAGGCCACGGCGCGACGACGACGCTGTTGGCTGGGCCTGCGGTGGAGTCGGGTTGCACAGAGAAAAGAAGGTGGGTCTGGGGGAGAGAGAGAAGGAGGAGGAGGCCCAGGTGCGTGCGCTGGCTGCTGCCTTTTCTTTTTCCTTTTATTCTTCAGGCAAAAAAAAGAAAAAGAAAAGCACATAAATAAATAAGAAGAGTTTGGGGAAAAGAAAAATATCCCCATGCTCAGTGATTAATGCCCTATTTAAATAAATTGACTTGGACATTTTTAGAGGAAGAAAAATAAAAGGAGTTTGAATATGGTTCAAACTCTTGATATTTTAAAACCCAACCAAATCATTTTCAAATAGGTTGATATTTGGTGGAGAGGTTGCTCACATGGTGCAAGATTTAAAGGAGAAGAAAGAAACATAAGGCACTTGGCTAGGTGGCTTGCACAATAGAGCAAAGAAAAGGCCAGAAGAAAAGAAAGAAGAAGAAGAAGAAGAAGAAGAAGAAGAAGAAGAAGAAGAAGAAGAAGAAGAAGAAGAAGAAGAAGAAGAAGGGAGAAGGCAGGGGTAGGCTAGCTAGGCATAGCTAGACCTCACACACAACAACATCACAAGGTCTCACACATGCACAAAATAAAGTAAACTATGATGCCATGATGATATGATGATGAGCAATGCAAGGATGCAAAATAATAAAAGATATGGCAATGCAAATAAAATAAATGACAAGAACCCCCAAGGATAATGACAAGGATCAAATGAGGAAGTTTTATTGCCATTATTGGAAAGTGTTACATATGGGGCATTACACTAGCAATGGTGGAAGGGTGAGAGTGCGTATAATCCATGGACTCAACATTAGTCATAAAGAACTCACATACTTACTGCAAAAATCTACAAGTCAACAAAACAAAGTACTACACGCATGCTACTAGGGGAAGGGTTGGTAGGAGTTAACCATCGCGCGATCCTGACCTCCACACAAAGGATGGCACTCAATGAAATACCTCATGTTTCAAATTTGTCACACAACGGTTACCATACGTCCATGCTACGGGACTTGCAAAGCTTAACACAAGTATTTCTCAAATTCACAACTACTCTACTAGCATGACTCTAATATCACTGTAATGCCCATGATGGGTCTATATCTCCTACGTGTCAAGGCACGACTTAAAGATATAAGCCCATTCTGGAATGATCGCAAGTTTGGTATCTTTGCACAATCTCATGTAAAAATGGGGATGGAAAACATAAAAGATAGTTGGCTTACACTCGCCACGTCACACAAATACATTACATGTTCAAACATCATCCGAATAAACATCACAGCCCATCTAAGGGTAAAGATCCAATTGACAAGATACCAAACATAACATTAAACCACAGGTCTAGATCGAATCCTAGTAGAAGCTCTACTGATCAACCGGATAGTTCAGATAGTAACGGCTACGCTCCTCGTCGTACTCCCAGTCTAGCTCAGTGCCATCGCCTGTGTAGCTCACCATCGTACCTGCATCTGGTGTGTTGAAGTAACTGTGAGCCACAGAGGACTCAGCAATCCCGTTCCCGGGTAACACAACTATCCCAGCCTTGGGTGTGGAACAAGGCTGAAGAAAGAACAAGAGGTTGCAGCAGCACTAGCCTAGCTTACGTAAAAGAGAGCGAGAAGAGAAGGTGCCTCGGTCGAGAGATGATCACGAAGTGATCCTAACTAAAGCAAGTCAAACATAACCCCACCATGTTCACTTCCCGAAACCCTTTCGGAAAATGACCGTCACGGTACTCACGCTGGTAGTGTATTGGAACATGGTGTCAAGTTTTCTACAACCGGATATTAACAAGCTCCCATCTGCCACATAACCGCGGGCACGGCTTTCGAAAGTTCATAACCCTGCAGGGGTGTTCCAACTTGGCCCATGACAAGCCCACGATCCGCGGAGTCGCAACTCCAAAGTGGGAAAGCCCGAGTATTCTCGGAATCCCGTGCTCAAGATACTCCGAACTAAGGTAAGGCTAATCCAGCAAATCCTCCCGGCGTGCCGACACCCTGATAGTAGCCGCGCGTATCTCGTCTCAGGCCACGACCGGATAAGTCATCCTACGGGTTTTTACCAGACCTCGAGTTTCCTTGAGGTGGCCCCGCAGTCTGCTCATTTCGGACCAACACTCATGTGGAGCACTGGCCCGGGGTTGTTGATTAAGAAGAGGGTTAATTACTCCCTATGCAAGTTTTTAGTTATTAGGCAAATAGTACCAATGTTGGGACTTGCTGGAAAAGACTTAGCACTTAGCGGTTTATCGAGGGGGTCCCATAACCCCAACCGTGTGAGGAACGCATAATCAAGGAACATAACACCGGTTTATACGGTTCCTAGCGGCATGAGTGGAACAAATCACCAAGCAAAAGGCTTAGCCTTCCACCCATTACCAATATATAGATGATTTCATTTAATAATTAATATAGTGTGATATCCCAACAAGCTTCAACAAGAAGCAAGAATCTTCAATCTTCACCTGCAACTAACAATGCTATAAGAGGGGCTGAGCGAAGCCTACGTATAGCCAATCAATGGTTTGCATAGGTAGGGTGGTTAAACAGGTTCATGGTTACAAATAGGAGGCTGACAGGAAAAACATGGGCATCGAGGCAAAACTATAGAACGAGACTTCTAGCAATAGGCAAAGATAGTAATGTTATCGGGGTTCGGTCATCTTGCCTGAAGAGTTGTCGATGGGATCGTAAGAGGGGTCCTCGTTCTCAAGCTCGGTGGTAACCTCGTGCTCGTACTCGTACTCGGTCTCAGCTTCCGGCTCTACTCAAACACAAGAAAACAAGGCAACGAATCGAACAAGATGCAAGGCTCAGAAAAATTACTGGAAGCATGACTGATGCACTATGGAAGCAAAACAGATGCACTATGGAAACATAGAAAGTCTACTTAGGAAGCACAGTGTTACAGCACAACAATATGCATCAAGCAAAATGCTTCAAAACATGATATCAATAGGATAATATGAATCTACATGCAAAAACACCCAAGTTACATATAGAACTTGCTCAAAACGGAGCAACGGGCTAAAAGTTACACCCGAAACAATAAACATGCACAAGCTGAAAATAACAGCCACATAGCAACTTCGGGGCAAGAGATAAATGACCTACAACACTCAAACATCATGGCAATGAGCATGGACACAAACTAGACATACTCTACAGCAAACAATTCCATTGGAGCAACCCCAAAGCAGCCATGGATCAATAGCAACAAGCTATGACATATTGAACTTGACAACAAAATCCTGACAGCAGTAATTTGTTGCAACTTGGGAGCAAAAGTTAAATATGCTACATCCACTCAAATAAGCATGTGAGAGCATGAATGGATAGCCAACAACTTATACAACAAGGAATCATCAAGAGTCACCCCAAAACTATCATGGATTGGCCTAGAACAACAAGCAAACATGGCATCTGAAAATTACAGATTCCATACTTGGTGAAATTTCACTAAGTGTTAAAACAGCAGTTTCGTCATGGCATCTTTGTGAGCAAGTTTAAGTCACCTCAAAGCTAAACATGGCAAGTGGTAAGCACCATAGCAAAGTACACATGATGGTGAATCCAAAACATCTAAGCATGCATCAAGGGGACAAACACAACGATAGCAACGAGTTCCTCTACGAGGCATCTCGTAACAAGTTTAACGACATAACAGCCACATAGCACTTTGCAAAGGAGATAAACATGGCAAGATGAAATCTATCATGCAAGCTAAAGCAATCAACATGTAGAGCACCTTATGACGAACACGTGGACATCTCATTTGCTTCATTTGGATAAGCATGCAAAAAGTTATCACATTGCAAACATGGCATGAAAACATCTACTAACAGCAGTTTTTAACAAGTTGCACTCTTGCTACAGATATTTAAGCATCTAGATGACCTCAAACATGCATGGCACAATGGAATAAAATGTAGTACAAGTCTCCACAAACATTTTAACATATCATTTGCTCAAATCAGACCATCACACAAAAAGTTATCCACGTTGCAAAACAGCATCAGACACTAAAAATCACAGGGACTTAGAGAAAAATAACCACCTCGGGCAAAGTCAACGCGGGCTGGAATCGCGGATCGGGCCGGGGTTCGCGGATCGGGCCGGATCCACCGCGGCCTGGAGCGGATCGGGCGGGATCCGGGCGAGCGGAGCGGGCCGGCTAACGGGCCAGGCCCGTTAGGGTTGGCGATCTGAGATCCCGATCGGGGATCCTCCCGATCCCACGATCGATGGCGGCGACGGCAGGCGATCGATGGCGCGTGGCGGCTGCTGGGCCGGCTCGGCCTGGCGGGGGGGGGAGGAGGAGGCCCAGGCGACGCGCGGAGTGGGCCTAGGGTTTCGGGCGGTGGAGATCCGACCCACCGGCCTACCTGGCGCTGGATCGGGGGAGATCGGATCGATCCTCCCCTCGATCCCGAGCGGTGGCGGCGGCTGGCTTCCGAAGGTCCCTGCGGGCGGCGATGGGAGGAGGGAACGGCGGGGCGCGGCGGCCCGGCCGGCGAGGTGGCGGCGCCGGCCGACGGCGGAGGGCGGCGCGGCTGGGGCCGGCGAATCAGGGCCCCACGGCGGTGGCGACCGGAGAAGGCGACGGCGGTGAGCTGGCGCGGCGGCGGTGAGGATTCCGGCGAGGGTTCCGGCGAGCTCCGGCCGGAGTGGAGGAAGATGGCTGGAGGAAGGACATGATGGACTAGGGTTTTATTTTGGGGCAAAAAATAGGGGAAGATGGACAAATATATAGGCACGAGGAGCTAGGGTTGTCCAAATGAGGTGTGGTTTTCGGCCTCGCGATCAGAATTGGATGGCCTAGATGAAGGGAGGGGTTTGGGTTGGTTTGGTGGGCTGTTGGAGGGGTGACTTGGGCCTCAAAGAGGGGGTACTTTCAGCCCACGAGAATAACTGTTGGGGTAGCAAACGAACTCCAAACGCGACGAGATTTGACAGGCGGGTTACACACACCAAAACAACAACACACGACAAGTCTCACTCCAAACCGGAAACGTTACACGGCCAAACACCAAAGTAGGCCTCGGGGATGCCACGGACACGTGAGGGAGCTCCGGAACTCGAAACGAACAACGGAAAGAAACGAGTGGGACCGGATGCAAACGACAACACAAATGCAATGCAATGCACATGACAACATGATATGAATGAATGAACACACGCACACGACAAAAGATGAAAACCCGAAAAGACGAAGAACCTGGAATGGAATTGATGAGGCCAGAGATATATATATATTACCCAAAAGGGAAAGTATTACATCCGGGGCATTACAACTCTCCTCTACTACAAAAAGATCTCGTCCCGAGATCTAGGACTGGAAAAAGGAAGGGTACTCGGAACGAAGATGATCTTCTCGTTCCCACGTAGCTTCTCGGTCGGTATGGTGTGACCACTTGACTTTCAAGAATTTGATGGACTTGTTGCGGGTCTTGCGCTCGGTTTCTTCGAGAATAGCAACTGGGTGCTCTCGGTAAGACAAGTCTTGTTGAAGATCAATCTCTTCAAACGGAATCATGCGTTCAGGAGTCTTGAAGCACTTGCGGAGTTGAGACACATGAAACACATCATGAACATTGGCGAAGTTGGAAGGGAGTTCAAGTTGATAGGCTAGGTCGCCTCTTTTGCCAAGGATCTTGAAAGGCCCGACGTATCTAGGAGCAAGCTTTCCTTTGATACCGAATCTTTGGGTGCCTTTCATCGGAGAAACACGGAGATAAACATGATCCCCAATGTTGAAGGCCAAATCACGATGCTTGCCATCATAGTAGCTCTTTTGACGCGACTGAGCGGCCTTGAGATTCTCACGTATGACTTTGCACATTTCTTCGGCTTCTGAGATCAAGTCATTGCCAAGAAGTTGACGTTCACCAGTCTCGGACCAGTTGAGAGGGGTACGGCACTTTCTGCCATAGAGGATTTCAAACGAAGCTTTGTCGGCACTTGCTTGGAAGCTGTTGTTGTAAGAGAACTCGGCAAACAGAAGGCAATCTTCCCATTTCATGCCAAAGGATATGACACAGGCTCTTAGCATGTCTTCTAGAATCTGATTCACTCTCTCGACTTGACCACTAGTGTGAGGGTGAAAAGCAGTGCTGAACCTGATCTTAGTGCCCATGGCAGACTGAAAGGAGTCCCAGAACTTTGAAGTGAACAAACTTCCACGGTCTGAGGAGATAACTTGAGGAATGCCATGTAAGGACACAATTCTGGAAGTGTACAATTCTGCCAATTGAGCTGCATTGATTGATTCTTTGACTGGAAGGAAGTGAGCGACTTTGGTAAGCTTGGCAATCACCACGAAGATAGAATCATTCCCTCTCTTGGACTTAGGAAAGCCAGTGACGAAATCCATTTCAATGTGGTCGAATTTCCACTCGGGAATAGGAAGAGGTTGGAGAAGACCGGCTGGACGTTGATGCTCTGCCTTCACTCTTCTGCAGACATCACATTCATTCACGAATTGGGCAATCTCCCTTTTCATGCGTGTCCACCAGTAAGACTGCTTGAGGTCTTGGTACATCTTGGAACTGCCATGATGAATGGAAAGGAGGGAATCATGTGCTTCTTCCATTATAAGCTTCCTGAGATCACCTTTGGGAACCACAAGTCTGTCCTCGAAGAACAAGGTATCTCTCTCATCAACGCGATAGCACTTGTATTTAGGAGTACCCTTTGCAATACCATGTTTCACTTTCTGCACCATAGCATCACTGAGTTGGGCCTCACGGATCTGATCTTCCAAGGTAGGAGCAACTTGAAGATTTGCAAGAAAACCCTGCGGAACAACTTGGAGGTTGAGCTTCCTGAAAGCTTCACAAAGCTCAGGCTGGAACGGCTTGATAAGGAGGCTGTTGCAATATGCCTTTCTGCTCAAAGCATCTGCAATCACATTCGCCTTGCCCGGTGTGTATTCGATGCTGGGATCATACTCTTGGATCATTTCAACCCAACGAGTCTGGCGGAGGTTCAGATTCGGCTGTGTGAAGATGTACTTCAAGCTCTTGTGATCGGTGAAGATGTCGACTTTTCTGCCCAACAGAAGGTGTCTCCACGTAATCAAAGCATGTACCACAGCAGCTAGTTCGAGATCATGTGTGGGATAGTTCTTCTCACTTGGCTTCAGCTGACGAGAAGTGTATGCCACAATTCTCTTGTCCTGCATAAGCACACCACCAAGTCCTTGAAGAGAAGCATCACAGAATACTTCGTAGGGCTTGGACTCATCTGGAGGAGTAAGAACTGGAGCAGAGACGAGCTTTTCTTTGAGAGTTTTGAACGCCACTTCACAATCTGGAGACCAGTAGTACTTGACATTCTTCTGCAGCAAGTTGGAAAGAGGCTTGGCAATCTTGGAGAAGTTCTCAACGAACCTTCTGCAATAGCTGGCAAGACCAATAAAGCTTCAGAGTTGCTTGACGTTCTGAGGAGCTTCCCAGTTGACAATTGCTTCAACTTTCTCGGGGTTTACCGCAATACCGTCAGCAGAGATGATATGGCCCAGATACAAGACCTTATCGAGCCAAAATTCGCACTTGGAGAACTTGGCATAGAACTTATGTTCACGGAGTCTGTCGAGAACGAGACGGAGGTGCTTTTCGTGATCTTCTTCATTCTTGGAAAATACCAAAATGTCATCCAAATACACAAGCACAAACTCGTCGGTGTAGGGGTTGAAAATGTAGTGCATCATTCTCGAGAAGGTTGGTGGAGCATTGGCGAGACCAAAGGACATGACTGTATACTCATATGAGCCGTAGCTCATTCTGAAGGCAGTCTTGGGGATATCTTCCTCGCGAATGAAAATTTGGTGATAGCCCATTTGGAGATCGAGCTTAGAGAACACTTTAGCTCCTTTGAGCTGCTCGAACAGTTCGTTGATGTTGGGGAGCGGATACTTGTTCTTTATAGTCTTCTTGTTCAATGGCCGGTAATCAACGCAGAGACGCTTCGTGCCATCCTTCTTCTTGACAAATAAGACACCACAGCCCCAAGGAGACGTACTAGGCCTGATCAGACCCAAACGTTCTTGTTCATCAAGCTGCTTCTTCAATTCCTTCAACTCTTTAGGAGAGAGCTTGTACGGACGCCGGCATGCTGGCTCAGTACCCGGCTCGAGTTCAATGACGAATTCCACTTGACGGTGTGGAGGCATGCCTGGAAGTTTTTCAGGAAAGACGTCTTGGTATTCGTTAACCACCGGAATTTGAGATATGGCATTCATTTCGCCCTTGTCATTGAGAGAGAAAAGCCTGATTGTGTTATCTCTAGAGGCGAAGATAATCACATCTTCATCAGGATGAGTAATCTCGACTTCCTTGTTTGCACAATCAATTTGAGCATCATGCTGAGAAAGCCAATCCATCCCGAGGATGAGGTCAATGTTGGAATTGCCGAGAACCACCGGATTAGCCAGAAAGCGATAATCACCCATGCGAATAGATACATTCAGAGCCCTCAAATTTGAAGTCATGCACTTGCCCGGAGAAATAATTTGCAACTTCTTATCAAGAAATGCCGAAGTGAAATTATGCTTGGTAAAGAATGGCCTTGATATGAAACTGAGAGAAGCACCAGAATCAAACAATACTTTTGCAGGGATAGAGTTAACTGAGAGGTTACCCAAAATCACATCAGAAGAATTCTCCGCTTGCGCTGCATTCATCAGATTGACCCTTGCTTGCTTGGGATTATGCTTGACAATAGCTGTGCTGACAGGTGGAGGAGGCGGAAGGCGCCTTGGGTTGGGGCACTTGTTAGCATAGTGACCTTTCTGAGTGCACTTGTTGCAGACCACTTCTGAGAGAGGACGGAAATGAGAACCACTTGACTTGGAACCTTGATACTGAAACTGATTCTTCGACTGGTTGCTCGGGTTGGGTGGGTGGGAGAAACCACGTCCACCAGAGTTCTTCTTGTTGTTGTTGTTGTAGGGAGCTCGGATCACAGGAGGAGGAGGAAGCCAAAATTTTTGTTGCTTCGCGACGACTTGAGAAGATGAGGAGGAGTGAACGGCATCTCGAATCCTCTTTTTGGAAGCCTCCATCTTGAGCTGGGCTGCCTCTTGCTTGAGCGCCATGTTATAGAATTTGTCGAACTCATCGGGCTCGAACAAGGTGAGAGCAAGTTGAAGTTCATCCTTGAGACCTCCACGGAACTGATAGATCTTGCTCTTGGCATCTGGTATGTCTTGCTTGGCATAGCGGGTGAGGTTTTGGAACTTGACATTATACTGGTAAACAGTCATAGAGCCCTGCTTCAGGTTGCGGAATTGCTCACGCATACCCTCGATGACACTTGTTGGAATGTGGTGAGAGCGAAAGTCCTTGCAGAAATCATCCCAAGAGATCACACGCCCTTCTCTGGAGTCTTTGTACTGCTGCCACCAGTCAGCTGCTTGGTCCTTGAGTTGAAAGGCTGCAAATTTCACATAGTCCTCAGGCCTTACGTTGCTGCACTCAAAATGCTTCTTGATATCAGTGATCCAATCTTCAGCATCGAGAGGGTCGACACAATAAGTGAAAGCCTTTGGTTGATTGGCCAAGAACTGGTTGAGCGTAGCATGGTGCTGTTGGTTGAAGAAATTGCCTTGGTTCCCTGGAACACCCTGATTTGCTTGATTTGCTTGCATTTGCTGCATCATTTGCATCAACATCTGCGTATTCTGATTTGTAGTCTGCATAATTGCTCTCCAAGCCTCAGACGGAGGAGGAGGGGAAGGAGGACGATCTGGAACCTCTTCACCCTCTGGGTTAGCGTTGGGAACCCGTTTCGGAGCCATCCTGAAAGAGATGACCACCAATCAGCAATTTGATTGAAAGAAGGTATAAGCTGAAACAACGGATAGAAATGCAACATAGTCTTCACAAGAATCATTCGAACAAGAGGAACGAATGAAATTCTCAGCTTAATGATAACAACAATCTTCACGAGAAGCCACATAGGGGACAAAAGGTAAATAAGAAAAATACAAGGTACAGATGGAACAAACACAAGATAGGAGCTTCGTTCGACATCTTTGTGTTGCAAGCTTATGAACGCGTTACGAAAGGGTTTTGCAATCCCCGGATCAGCATAGCCAAGGACCCTTTAAGATGCAACTCCCGATCGGAACACCGGCCATAAAACCACTTCACTCAATGTAGAACCCCGAACTCGCTAACCTGCATTCGTTGGAAGAATGCCTACGATCTACTGGATAAACCCACCTATTAATTTCCAAAAGTTTCCAGTTATGCAATCAGGTGTTGGGGATACAGGGGAAGCACCGCGCAATCAACTCTAAACCTACATCCAGCTGTATCCATCCTTCAACACATAACCAGTCTTTCTCGGAAACTGTCTACCTCGGACCTCCGAAAAGCATCCACTATACAAATCTATGGCAATACTCCCGAACTACCTCCCCAGTACTGGGTGATGTCGGGGTTATCTTGCCACTAACCGTATAGGAGAGTTTTCGATGTCGGTCGTCTTAAGTATTCTAGTACTGTCGCGATATGCTTGTGACGACAATACCCCGAAGCTCAACTCCCCGGGACACTGCCACAACCCCTAATGTCAGGAGGCATCGAGAACAATATTCTCGTCACAAGTACATCGAAACAATCCAACAATACTCGCGAGATTCCTAAAAAAAAATTGGTGCAATTTTTGAAAGTAGAAGAGGCAAGAGTAGTCGTCGGGAGTCCTCACCAGAATGAAAGGGGATGAGGAGCAAAGAATTCCTACTCTCCGATATAAATATAGGACTCAAAACATTTTCAGTGTGTGCCTAGACTCGACCGTCAACGATTCGATCAATCAGTGGGGGCTTCTAGGTCGGAGAAGGCTCTGAATACCAACTTGTAATGCCCAGGATGGGTCTATATCTCCTACGTGTCGAGGCATGACTTAAAGATATAAGCCCATTCTGGAATGATCGCAAGTTTGGTATCTTTGCACAATCTCATGTAAAAATGGGGATGGAAAGCATAAAAGATAGTTGGCTTACACTCGCCACGTCACACAAATACATTACATGTTCAAACATCATCCGAATAAACATCACAGCCCATCTAAGGGTAAAGATCCAAATGACAAGATACCAAACATAACATTAAACCACAGGTCTAGATCGAATCCTAGTAGAAGCTCTACTGATCAACCGGATAGTTCATATAGTAACGGCTACGCTCCTCATCGTACTCCTAGTCTAGCTCAGTGTCATCGCCTGTGTAGCTCACCATCGTACCTGCATCTGGTGTGTTGAAGTAACTGTGAGCCACAAAGGACTCAGCAATCCTGTTCCCGGGTAACACGACTATCCCAGCCTTGGGTGTGGAACAAGGCTGAAGAAAGAACAAGAGGTTGCAGCAGCACTAGCCTAGCTTACGTAAAAGAGAGCGAGAAGAGAAGGTGCCTCGGTCGAGAGATGATCACGAAGTGATCCTAACTAAAGCAAGTCAAACATAACCCCACTGTGTTCACTTCCCGAAACCCTTTTGGAAAATGACCGTCACGGTACTCACGCTGGTAGTGTATTGGAACATGGTGTCAAGTTTTCTACAACCGGATATTAACAAGCTCCCATCTGCCACATAACCGCGGGCACGGCTTTCGAAAGTTCATAACCCTGCAAGGGTGTTCCAACTTGGCCCATGACAAGCCCATGATCCGCGGAGTCGCAACTCCAAAGTGGGAAAGCCCAAGTATTCTCGGAATCCCGTGCTCAAGATACTCCGAACTAAGGTAAGGCTAATCCAGCAAATCCTCCCGGCGTGCCGACACCCTGATAGTAGCCGCGCGTATCTCGTCTCAGGCCACGACCGGATAAGTCATTCTACGGGTTTTTACCAGACCTCGAGTTTCCTTGAGGTGGCCCCGCAGTCTGCTCATTTCGGACCAACACTCATTTGGAGCACTGGCCCGGGGTTGTTGATTAAGAAGAGGGTTAATTACTCCCTATGCAAGTTTTTAGTTATTAGGCAAATAGTACCAATGTTGGGACTTGCTGGAAAAGACTTAGCACTTAGCGGTTTATCAAGGGGGTCCCATAACCCCAACCGTGTGAGGAACGCATAATCAAGGAACATAACACCGGTTTATACGGTTCCTAGCGGCATGAGTGGAACAAATCACCAAGCAAAAGGCTTGGCCTTCAACCCATTACCAATATATAGATGATTTCATTTAATAATTAATATAGTGTGATATCCCAACAAGCTTCAACAAGAAGCAAGAATCTTCAATCTTCACCTGCAACTAACAATGCTATAAGAGGGGCTGAGCGAAGCCTACGTATAGCCAAGCAATGGTTTGCATAGGTAGGGTGGTTAAACAGGTTCATGGTTACAAATAGGAGGCTGACAGGAAAAACATGGGCATCGAGGCAAAACTATAGAACGAGACTTCTAGCAATAGGCAAAGATAGTAATGTTATCGGGGTTCGGTCATCTTGCCTGAAGAGTTGTCGATGGGATCGTAAGAGGGGTCCTCGTTCTCAAGCTCGGTGGTAACCTCGTGCTCGTACTCGTACTCGGTCTCAGCTTCCGGCTCTACTCAAACACAAGAACACAAGGCAATGAATCAAACAAGATGCAATGCGCAGAAAAATTACTGGAAGCATGACTGATGCACTATGGAAACAAAACAGATGCACTATGGAAGCACAGAAAGTCTACTTAGGAAGCACAGTGTTACAGCACAACAATATGCATCAAGCAAAATGCTTCAAAACATGATAACAATAGAATAATATGAATCTACATGCAAAAACAATTAAGTTACATATAGAACTTGCTCGAAACGGAACAACGGGCTAAAAGTTACACCCGAAACAATAAACATGCACAAGCTGAAAATAACAGCCACATAGCAACTTCGGGGCAAGAGATAAATGGCCTACAGCACTCAAACATCATGGCAATGAGCATGGACACAAACTAGACATACTCTACAGCAAACAATTCCATTGGAGCAACCCCAAAGGAGCCATGGATCAATAGCAACAAGCTATGACATATTGAACTTGACAACAAAATCCTGACAGCAGTAATTTGTTGCAACTTGGGAGCAAAAGTTAAATATGCTACATCCACTCAAATAAGCATGTGAGAGCATGAATGGATAGCCAACAACTTATACAACAAGGAATCATCAAGAGTCACCCCAAAACTATCATGGATTGGCCTAGAACAACAAGCAAACATGGCATCTGAAAATTACAGATTACAGACTTAGTGAAATTTCACTAAGTGTTAAAACAGCAGTTTCATCATGGCACCTTTGTGAGCAAGTTTAAGTCACCTCAAAGCTAAACATGGCAAGTGGTAAGCACCACAGCAAAGTACACATGATGGTGAATCTAAAACATCTAAGCATGCATCAAGGGGACAAACACAACGATAGCAACGAGTTCCTCTACGAGGCATCTCGTAACAAGTTTAACGACATAACAGCCACATAGCACTTTGCAAAGGAGATAAACATGGCAAGATGAAATCTATCATGCAAGCTAAAGCAATCAACATGTAGAGTACCTTATGACGAACACGTGGACATCTCATTTGCTTCATTTGGATAAGCATGCAAAAAGTTATCACATTGCAAACATGGCATGAAAACATCTACTAACAATAGTTTTTAACAAGTTGCACTCTTGCAACAGATATTTAAGCATCTAGATGACCTCAAACATGCATGGCACAATGGAACAAAATGTAGTACAAGTCTCCACGAACATTTTAGCATATCATTTGCTCAAATCAGACCATCACACAAAAAGTTATCCACGTTGCAAAACAGCATCAGACACTAAAAATCACAGGGACTTAGAGAAAAATAACCACCTCGGGCAAAGTCAACGCGGGCTGGAATCGCGGATCGGGCCGGGGTTCGCGGATCGGGCCGGATCCACCGCGGCCTGGAGCGGATCGGGCGGGATCCGGGCGAGCGGAGCGGGCCGGCTAACGGGCCGGGCCCGTTAGGGTTGGCGATCTGAGATCCAGATCGGGGATCCTCTCGATCCCACGATCGGTGGCGGCGGCGGCAGGCGATCGATGGCGCGTGGCGGCTGCTGGGCCGGCTCGGCCTGGCGGGGGGGAAGGAGGCCCAGGCGACGCGCGGAGTGGGCCTAGGGTTTCAGGCGGTGGAGATCCGGCCCACCGGCCTACCTGGCGCTGGATCGGGGGAGATCGCATCGATCCTCCCCTCGATCCCGAGCGGTGGCGGCGGCTGGCTTCCGAAGGTCCCTGCGGGCGGCGATGGGAGGAGGGAACGGCGGGGCGCGGCGGCCCGGCCGGCGAGGTGGCGGCGCCGAGCGGCGGCGGAGGGCGGCGCGGCTGGGGCCGGCGGGTCAGGGCCCCGTGGCGGTGGCGACCGGAGAAGGCGGCGGCGGTGAGCTGGCGCGGCGGCAGTGAGGATTCCGGCGAGGGTTCCGGCGAGCTCCGGCCGGAGTGGAGGAAGATGGCTGGAGGAAGGAGATGATGGACTAGGGTTTTATTTTGGGGCAATAATTGGGGAAGATGGACAAATATATAGGCACAAGGAGATAGGGTTGTCCAAATGAGGTGTGGTTTTCGGCCACGCCATCAGAATTGGATGGCCTAGATGAAGGGAGGGGTTTGGGTCGGTTTGGTGGGCTGTTGGAGGGGCGACTTGGGCCTTAAAGAGGGGGTACTTTCAGCCCACGAGAATAACTGTTGGGGTAGCAAACGAACTCCAAACGCGACGAGATTTGACAGGCGGGTTACACACACCAAAACAACAACACACGACAAGTCTCACTCCAAACCGGAAACGTTACACGGCCAAACACCAAAGTAGGCCTCGGGGATTCCACGGACAGGTGAGGGAGCTCCGGAACTCGAAACCGACAACGGAAAGAAACGAGTGGGACCGGATACAAACGACAACACAAATGCAATGCAATGCACATGACAACATGATATGAATGAATGAACACACGCACATGCCAAAAGACGAAAACCCGAAAAGATGAAGAACCCGGAATGGAATTGATGAAGCCAGATATATATATATTGCCCAAAAGGTAAAGTATTACATCCGGGGCATTACAATCACCATCCTCATATCTCAAAACAATCATCAAGTATCAAACTTCTCATCATATTCAATGCACTTTATATGCAAGCTTTTACTATACTCATCTTGGATGCCTATCATATTAGGACTAGTTTTATAACCAAAGCACATTACCATGCTGTTCTAAAAGACTCTCAAAAGGATATAAGTGAAGCATGAGATATCAACAATTTCTACAAAATAAAACCACCACCGTGCTCTAAAAGATATAAGTGAAGTACTAGAGCAAAACTATCTAGCTCAAAAGATATAAGTGAAGCACATAGAGTATTCTAATAAATTCTAGTTCATATTTATCTCTCTTAAAAGGTGTGCCAGCAAGGATGATTGTGACAAATTAAAAAGCAAAGACTCAATTCATACATGACGATCCAAGCAAAACACATATCATGTGCTGAATAAAAATATAGTCCCGAGTATAGTTACCGATAGATGAAGACGAAAGAGGGGATGCCTTCCCGGGGCATCCCCAAGCTTAGGCTTTTGGTTGTCCTTGAGTTTTACCTTGGGATGCCTTGGGAATCCCCAAGCTTAGGCTCTTGCCACTCTTTGTTCCATAGTCCATCAAAGCCATACTCAAAACTTGAAAAATTCACAACACAAAACTTAACCAAAAATCTCATGAGCTCCGTTAGTATAAGAAAACAAACCACCACTCAAAGGTAATATAATGAACTCATTCATTGTTTATATTGGTGTTAAACCTACTGTATTCCAACTTCTCCATGATTCATACCCC
>LR738713.1:358253204-358278987 GCA_902687465.1 Secale cereale
CCGATACTACTCATAGATTCATCAAAATAAGCAAACAACACACGAAAAACAGAATCTGTCAAAAACAGAACAGTCCATAGTAATCTATAACTTTTGAATACTTCTGTAACTCTACTTTTTTAAAAATAAATTGGTAAACGTGAGTAATTTATCTATTAATCATATGCAAAAAGAATCAACTTAAAAGCACTCTCCAGTAAAAAATTACAGCCAATCTCATGAGCGCTAAAGTATCTGTTTTTTACAGCAAGATCACATAAACTTCACACAAGTCTTCCCAAAGGTTCTACTTGGTAAAAACACTAATTAAAACACAAAACCACATCTAAAAAGAAGCTAGATGCAATATTTATTCCTGAACAGAAGAAAAAACAAATAAAATAAAATTGGGTTGCCTCCCAACAAGCTCTTTCTTTATAGCCATTAAGATAGGCATGAGAATTCAATGATGCTCACATGAAAGACAAGACTTGAAGCACAAAAGGAGCATCATATAACATGTGAAAATAACATCTAAGTCTAACATACTTCCTATGCATAGGCATTTTATAGGAAAACAAATTAGTAAGACAAGCAAGATCCAGCATATGCAAGGAAGAAGAAAGAACAATAGCAATGTCAACATAACGAGAGGTAATTCAGTAATATGAAAATTCCTACAACCATATTCTCCTCTCTCATAATAATTGCATGTAGGATCACAAGAACATTCAACAATATAGCTATCACAAAACATATTTTCAACACGATCCACGTGCATACGAAGTTGACACTCTTCCAAAATAGTGGGATCAATATTAACTAAAGTCATGACCTCTCCAAACCCACTTTTATCAAAAATTTCATAAGACTGAATATTCTCCAAATATGTGGGATCTAAAGTTGACACTCTTCCAAACCCACTTTCAATATTATTGCAAACATTATTATCGATCTCATATAAATCATGGGGCTTAAACAAGTTTCCAAGATCGTAAGAAGCATCACCCCAATCATGATCATTGCAACAAATAGTAGTCATAGCAAAACTAGCATCCCCAAGCTTGAGGTTTTGCATATCATTAACATAATTGACATTAAGAGCATTTATAATAACATCATTGCAATCATGCTTTTCATCAAAGGAGCTATCGTGAATCCCTTTATAATCTTCTTCTTTCAACACTTCATCACAATTTTCAGACTCACTAATTTCAAGCAAAACCTCATAAAGATAATCTAGTGCAGGCAACTCACTAGAAATTGGTTCATCATAATTGGATCACTTAAAAAGATTAGCAAGTGGATGAGGATCCATAATTTGGCAAGCGAAGATGCAAGATGGTAGAGAGCACATAGCAACACAAGCAAACAGAAAGGCGAACGGAAAAAGGGCGAATAAAACGGCAAAGGTGAAGTGGGGGAGAGGAAAACGAGAGGCGAATAATGTAGTGCGAAGGATAAGGGTTTGTGATAGGTACTTGCTATATGAATTTTGCGTAGATCTCCCCGGCAACGGCGCCAGAAATTGGCAAGTTGCCAGGAGATCAAATCTTGACTTGACTTGGCATGAGTCTCCCCGGCAATGGCGCCAGAAATTCTTCTTGCTACTTCTCGAGCTTACGTTGTATTCCCTCGCAGAGGAAAGGGTGATGCAACACAGTAGCGTAAGTACTTCCCTCAGTTTTTGAGAACCAAGGTATCAATCCAGTAGGAGACCACGCGCGAGTCCCTCGCACCTGCACAAACAAATAAGAACTTCGCAACCAACGCGATAAGGGGTTGTCAATCCCTTCACGGTCACTTACGAAAGTGAGATCTGATAGATAGGATAGGATAATATTTTTGGTATTTCTGGTATAAGAATAGAAAGTAAAGAAAGTAAATAAGCAACAAAAATATAAATTTAAGGTAAAGTAATATGATAAAGATAGACCCGGGGGCCATAGGTTTCACTAGTCGCTTCTATCATGATAGCAGAATTCTATGGTGGGTGAACAAATTACTATCGAGCAATTGATAGAAAAGCACATAATTATGAGAATATCTAGGCATGATCATTATATATAGGCATCACGTCCGTAACAAGTAGACCGAAACAATTCTGCATCTACTACTATTACTCCACACATCGACCGCTATCCAGCATGCATCTAGAGTATTAAGTTCATAAGAACAGAGTAATGCTTTAAGCAAGATGACATGGTGTAGAGGGATAAACTCAAGCAATATGATATAAACCCCATCTTTTTATCCTCGATGGCAACAATACAATATGTGCCTTGCTGCCCCTGCTGTCACTGGGAAAGGACACCGCAAGATTGAACCCAAAGGCAAGCCCTTCTCCCATTGCATGAACTATAGATCTAGTAGGCCAAACCAAACCAATAATTCGAAGAGACTTGCAAGGATATGATAATCATACATAAAATATTTCAGAAAAAATCAAATATTGTTCATAGATAATCTTGATCATAAAACCACAATTCATCGGATCTCGACAAACACACCGCAAAAAGATTACATCGAATAGATCTCCTCGATGATCGAGGAGAACTTTGTATTGAGATCCAAAAAGAGAGAAGAAGTCATCTAGCTAATAACTATGGACCCGAAGGTCTGTGGTAAACTACTCACAACTCATTGGTGAGGCTATGGTGTTGATGTAGAAGTGCTCCATGATCGATCCCCCCTCCGACGGAGCTCCGGAACAGGCCCCAAGATGGGATCTCACGGGAACAGAAGGTTGCGGCGGTGGAATTAGGGTTTTCTCTATTGCCTCGATGTTTTCAGGGTACATGGATATATATAGGAGGAAGGAGGGCATCGGGGGAGCCAGAGGGGGCCCACGAGGGTGGGGGCGCGCCTGCCCCCTGGGCGCGCCCTGGACCCTCGTGGCCGCCTCTCTCGTTCCCTCGCATGTACTCCAAGTCTTTTGTGAAGACACGGTTCCAAAAATAACTCTCCCGAAGGTTTCATTCCATTTGATATCCCTTTTCTGCGAAACACTGAAATAGGAAAAAAAAACATCAATTTGCACTAGGCCTTGGGTTAGTAGGTTAGTCCCAAAAATAATATAAAAGTGTATAATAAAGCCCATTAAACATCCAAAACAGAATATATAATAGCATGGAACAATCAAAAATTATAGATATGTTGGAGACGTATCAATCCTTCCTCCTAAGCCTCTTGACCTCGTGAGAGACCAACTCGCTAGTCTGTAGTGGGTACCCATTGTAGGTGTGCTCCCAAGCCTTATCAATGAGGAGCATGATATATGGAGCATAGATGAGACACTTACGCTCTGAGATAGCGGACAACAGTTCAGACCACATGACATGAGAGATATTCAATGTTTCTCTAGTGTTCCATTCCTTCTAATGTTGGCAGAAAAGTAGCATGTCCACTAGATAGGAATGGACCATATCATGGTTCCCAATGCGAGGAAAGAGTGCCTCCTTGAAGATGCGGTGAAGAATATCCAGAAACACAGGTAGCTCATACGTCTCCTTCAGAGTCTCAGGGTTGGCCTTCTTAGTGCAGTATGGCCAAAGGTTCTGCTTGTGGGTGGAGGTAGCATCGTGATGAGGTCGAAATCCGACCGAACTCTCTAGTCCAAGATCTTCAACACCAAGAAGCTCCATGAAAGCTTTCCACTTAACCGCCAGACGCCTGCCATTAGTCATCCACGTCAAAGTCCTTTCTGCATCGGTGCCAAGATGGACAGTGGCATAGAACTGAGCCACCAGATCAGCATCAAAGTCCTTGTTGAATGACATGATGTTGGCAATGTTCAACTGGTTACAAATCTCCAGGGCTTCACTAAAGTAAGCCATGTCCTTCTCTAAATGAGCAATGTCAATTGAGCGCACATCAACAAAGAGATTCTTCTTGGTCTTGATCAAATCAAAATAGGTTGCATACTGAAAGAGGTTCCAGAATGGCCGGTTGACAGGGGTGGGCTCTTGCTCATGCTCATAGGGATTGCGCCGATGCCTCTCCCAGAACTCCTTGTTTGACATCTCAGTGACAGTCTTGGCCTTCTTAGCTGGCTTCTTTGCAGTACTCTTGGACGGCTGTTGTGACTGAGACGATGGTGCACTGGACAAAGGAGCCCCCACAGAACCACTTGCAGACCCACCTGCTGCCTTTGAGGTGCGATAGCACTTTTAACTGGTGCACCCGGGGTTGATGCGACGAGCAGGGTGTTCCGTTGGGCCATCTCCTAGAGACAAACACACACACACACAAAAGACATAGAGAACGAACAAGCATAAGACATGAGACAAAGAGCAAAACAGAATCAAAGTTTGATAGGATTATGATGGAGGATGGCCTCTCCGCGGTAGTACCGCATAGGACAGGCGGTAGTACCGCTCACAACGGTAGTACCGCTGTCAGCGGTAGTACCGCTCCGACAGAGCGGTAGTACCGCTCCAGGCGGAGGAACATCAGTTCCCAACACACCATGTCAGATCCGGTACTATCGGAGAGGCTAAAATAAAAAATAGTCCTATCAAAGTTGAATCCTAGTAGTATAGAGGAGTTCACCATCGTACTCAAGCCTTGATTTGGCCAAAAATCATGGAATGTATGCCCATTGCCCCTAAGAACCTAGATCTGAAAAAAGAAGGAAACGGGGGGGGGGCAATACCGGCATCCATGGCTTGAGGAAGGGGTGGGGATCGATCCCACCGAAGGAAAAGGTGAAACACGACCCGGAAGAGACACCCCACCGGCGATCTCGACGCAGGTTCTTCGTTGGAGAGGAGAACGAGAGATGGAGGTGAATGGGTGTGGGTAAGGGAAGAAAACTCCCCGACCGCCACTTAACCTCGCAGGCTCGCACTCCAGCGGTAGTACCGCTTTGAGCGGGCGGTAGTACCACTTAGGTTACTAAGCGGTAGTACCGTGCGCTCTAGCGGTAGTACCGCCTAACTCAGAAAAAGAGTCTCTAAACTGACATTTTGCTCCCAAGAGCCTTCCAGCGAGAAAACAGTCAACAACGAGAAGAAAAACACAGGAAAACAGAGGGAACAACACAAACACAACCACACAAACAAGGAGAAAAACAGGACAACAAACACACACCTCTCGAAAGAGATGGCGGTGGTCGAGGCCACCTATGTTTGCGTGAAGTGGTATGGCACCACGAAGATTTTAACCTTGAGCCCATGACCACTACTCATCTTTGAAGCACATTTTGTACCAACAACAATGGTGAATGAGAAAGATTTGATCGATTTGTGCATAACGGGGGGGGGAGAGAAAGTTCATTGAGAGAACAATGCTCCCCCTATATCCATGCCTACATCTAAACAAGATAACATGGTGTGAATGGGAGGTGTGCACAACTTCAATCCACATTGCTCAAATCTATGATATTTAGCTCATGCCTTAACTCGCGAAATCTTGCTTCATCCAAAGGCTTCGTGAAGATATCTGCAAGGTTATCATGGGTGTTGACATAGTGAAGATCATTTTCCCCTCGCCGAATATGCTCCCGGATGAAGTTATACTGAATCTCAATATGCTTCGTCTTGAAGTGTTGCACCGGGTTGAGAGAAATCTTGATGGCACTTTCGTTGTCACACCAAAGAGGCACTTTGTCACACGTGACACTGTAATCCTTTAAAGTTTGCCTCATCCATAGAAGTTGAGCACAACAACTGTCGGCCGCCACATACTCAGCTTCGATGGAAGAGAGAGATACACAACTTTGCTTCTTGGAAGACCAACTCACCAAAGAGCAATCAAGACATTGGCAACCTCCGAAAGTTGACTTCATATCCACTTTGTTTCCTACCCAATCCGAATCCAAGAACCCTACAAGGTTAAAGTTTGCTCCTCTTGGGTACCATAAGCCAAAGTTTGGGGTATGAGCCAAATATCGAAAGATTTGCTTGACTGCCACAAAGTGACTTTCCTTAGGTGAGGCTTAAAATCGTGCACAGATTCCCACACTCAACATGATATCCGGTCTAGATGCACAAACGTAAAGTAAGGATCCAATCATAGAACAATATACCTTTTGATCCACCACTTTACCATTGGGATCAATGTCAAGTTGGCACTTGGTAGGCATTGGAGTAGTAGCCGGCTTGACATCACTTAGATTGAACCTCTTGAGCATGTCTTGAGTGTATTTGGCTTGTTTGATGAAGATTCCTTCTCTTCTTTCTTTGATCTCGAACCCAAGGAAGAACTTCAACTCTCCCATCATGGACATCTCAAATTGCACGGTCATGAGTGCGACAAACTCATCATTGAAAGCTTTGTTAGGAGAACCAAAGATGCTCATACCATGCATGCGGAGCTTGTTTAAGGCCGTAGAGCGCCTTATCGAGTTGATACACGTGATTGGGGAACTTAGGATCCTCAAGCCCCGGGGGTTGTTTGACATACACCAACTCATTAAGAGGACCATTAAGAAAGGCAATTTTCACATCCATTTGTTTCAATTTAAAGTTATGATGAGAAGCATAGGCAAGCAACAAACGAATAGATTTAAGGCGAGCGACAGGGGCAAAGGTTTCACCGTAGTCGATACCCTCGACTTGGGAGTAGCCTTGAGCCACCAAACGCGCCTTCTTGCGAATGACAATTCCGTGAGCATCTTGCTTGTTCTTAAATATCCACTTGGTTCCAATGACATTATGGTTCTCCTTCGGCCTTGGCACCAGACGCCACACTTTGTTGTGCTCGAAGTTATGTAGTTCTTCATGCATGGCATTGAGCCAATCGGGATCTTCGAGCGCCTCATAGACCTTTTGAGGTTCAACACACGAGACAAAAGCTTGATGAGCACAATAGTTTGCTAATTGTATATGAGTGCTTACCCCTTTGTGATGCTTCCAAGAATATTCTCCATGTGATGCTCTCTTGAAGCGAGCCTGGAAGCAACTTTGGCAGCACGACGCTCCAATTGCTCTTCAAGAGATAATTGAGGAGCTATGAGTTGATCATCTTGAGCGTCGTCATGAGCTTGATCTTGATCTCGAGCTTGCTCTTGATCTTGAACATGCTCGGGAGAGGGAACTTGGCCTTGTGCATCACTTGGTGGCTCACCACCATCTTGTGGTTGATCTTGCACTTGGCCTTGTTCATCCGGTTGAGGGCCTTCACTTTGTTCTTCGGAAGCGTGTGGGTCTTGGGTTGGTGATGGTTCCACTTGAGTGGAACATTGTCCTTCTCCTTCGGCCACAAGGGGTTCCTCAATGGGTAGGATAGAACCAACACCCATTCTTCTTATGGCTTGGGGAGGAATTTCATCACCTATATCACAAGTACCACTTTGCTCCACTTGGGAGCCGCTATTCTCATCAAACTCTATGTTACACGTCTCCTCGATGAGTCCACTGGACTTGTTGAGGACACGGTAAGCATGAGAGTTTGTAGCATAACCAACAAATATGACCTCATGAGCTCTAGCTTCAAATTTAGAAAAACGAGCACCTTTCTTGAGAATGAAACACTTACAACCAAACACCCGAAAGTACTTGCGATTGGGCTTGTTACCGGTAAATATCTCATATGGAGTCTTGTTCAAGCCTTTGCGGAGATAGAGCCGATTGGATGCATGACAAGCGGTGTTGATGGCTTCGGCCCAAAAGTTGTACGGAGACTTGAACTCCGCCATCATGGTCCTCATCGCGTCCATCAATGTCCGGTTCTTTCTCTCCGCCACACCATTTTGTTGAGGGGTATACGGTGCGGCATATTGATGCTTGGTCCCCTCATCACTAAGAAACTCATCCAAGGTGTAGTTCTTGAACTCGGTGCCATTGTCACTTCGAATCATCAAGATCTTTGCATCATGTTGTCGTTGAGCTTCATTTGCAAAGTTGATGAAGGTTTGTTGGGTCTCACTCTTCCTCTTGAAGAAGTATACACAGGTGTATCTTGAAAGTCATCTACAATCACTAAGCAATACTTTCTACCCCCAAGACTATCAAAGGATGGAGGCCCAAAGATATCCATGTGAAGGAGATCTAATGGTCTTTTTGAGTAGATGATAGTCATGGGAGGGTGAGCCTTCTCATGTAACTTTCCTTCAATACATGCACTGCAAGCAAGATCTTTGGCAAAACTAACATTTGTTAGTCCAAGGACATGGCCCCCTTGAGGAGATTTCGCAAAGACCTCATATTGACATGGGCTAGCCGGCGATGCCAAAGCCAACCCACATCAACTTTAGCCATTAGGCAAGTCGCGGTCTTAGAGGGTTGCTCCGAGAAGTTAACCACATAGAGACCATTTTCGACATGCCCAACATAGGCTACTTTAAGAGTCTTGCTCCACAAGAGGGCCACGGTATCAATATAAAAGTAAGTGGCAAAGCCCATGAGTGCAAGTTGACGAACAAAAAGTAAATTGTATGCAAGGGACTCAACAAGCATGACTTTCTCGATTGTGAGATCATGAGAAACAACAACCTTGCCAAGCCCCAATACCTTAGAAGATGAAGCATCACCCCATTCGACATTGGTGGCCATAGATAAACCTTGGTGCACGTCCACCACCAAGTCTTTGCTTTTGGTCATATGATTTGTGGCTCCACTATCGAGCAACCATGATCCCCCACCGTAAGCAAACTCCTACAAGAGATCAATGCTTGGCTTTAGGTACCCATTTTGTAATGGGTCCTTTGAGGTTAGTAACAAGGGTCTTATGAACCCAAATAGACCATTCAATGTACTCATAAGAAGAACCAACAAATTTAGCAAAAACATGTCCATTACTCGCACGACATAGAACATAAAAAGGGTTAAAATCACCGGCTTTGTTGGATGACGTGGCAGTGTTTTTCTTGACTGCACCACTCTTCACAATGTTCTTCTTCTTAGGAGCACCCTCTCGCTGTTTTACAAAGGTTTGCTTGAGAGGAGGAGGTTGTTTGGTCTTGTCGTTCTTCTTCTTCTTAGCAAACCCAATTCCTTCCTTCGCCACAACTTCCTTTTGATTGCTCAAAAGATCATTGAGGTTATTCTCACCTTGTATACAAGACACAAGGCCTTTTTGAACTTGCTTCTTCAACTCGGCATTCTCTTCAACAAGATGCACATGGTCGCAACATGGGTTAGTAGCATTTGCATTATCAATTAAAACCATGCGAGGAAAGGTAGCTTTCTCCTTGGTTAGCGAAACTTGAAGTTGATCATGAGACTCTTTGAGGCTAGTGTGTACACTCTTCAAGACCTTTTGAGCCTTGTCAAGTGTAACAAACTCCTCCTTGAGTCTAGCATGGACAAGCACAAGCTTTGCCTTCTCGGAATTGAGCACACGAGAGACACTAAAGCATGATCAAGATATTTCTTTAATTTAGCATGTTCATCGTTGTGTGACCCCTCAAGAGCCAAACGAAGACCACGCTCTTCCTCAAGAGCATTAGAGAGATCCGAGATCTCATCAGCATAGTCTCGACTATGACCCTCCATTTTAGAAATTGTCTCCTCGTGAGCCTCGATCATGTCATCGGCTTCACCGAGTTGTTCCAAGAGAGCAACGAAGTGCTTCTTGGGTTTGCCCTTGAGTTTACTCATAAACAACTCAAATTCATTTTCCTCCTCCTCCGCCCCCTCACACTCATCAATACAATCCGTCAATGAAGGATTAGAGGTGATGGTAGAATTGATGTTGGGGGTTACCTTGTTGGTGGCCTTAGCCACGAGGCACTTGGCGATGGTGTTCTCATTTGGTGAGTCGAAGAGGGATGATCGCGGAGTTGTTGCAATAGCAATCGTGGCCATAGTGACCATCTCATCATGTTCTTCATCATCATCATCCTCAACATATTCTTCTTGGGCCACCAAGCCTTTGGGATGAGTCTTCTTGTTGAAGTTGTTCTTGTTGGGATAATACTTGGCCTTGTCCTTTCGAATAAGCTTTCCTCCATTATCTTCTCTTTTCTCATATGGGCAATCTGCAACAAAGTGACTCACATTGCCACAATTGTAGCACGTTCTCGCTCTTTGCTTGCCCTTGAGGCCACTTGAATTGTTCTTGTTGAAATTGGGCCTTGAGTTCTTCTTGTTGCCCCAAAATTGCCTTGAGGCAAGAGCCATGTGCTCATGATAGGCATATTTGGTGTCTTCGGGGCAACACTCATCTTCATCCTCTTCATCCTCCTCTTCCACACTAACTATGGCCTTCAATGCAAGATTGGGATTCTTTTGAGCTCGCAACACCGCATTTTCGGTGGTCTTATCCAAGATCCTCATGGCAACGAACTCATCCAACACTTCACTTGATGACAAAGTGTGGAAGTCCGGTCTTTGGCGGATGACGGAGGACATGGCCTTGTGATAAGGCATCATGGCCTTGAGAAATTTGCGCTTGATCCAATTGTCATCTGTATCCTTGCTCCCATGATCTCGAAGTGAAACAACAAGAGTGGTTAATCTCCGATAAAGTTCACGGGGATCTTCATCTTCGATCATGGCAAATTCATCGGCTTCATCTTGCACAACTTCATAGTTTGAGCATTGAATGCTTGCGCTTCCCTTGTACAAGGAACCAACATGCTCCCATGCTTCCTTGGCCACGGAGAAGGGTCGAAGATGTGAATGTCTTCGGGAGGGATAGCCTCTTGAAGCATGCAAAGACAGACTCGTTGAATTGATGATCCGCAGCTTCTCTTGGAGTTAAGTTGTAAGGATCATGCGGGTAGAAACCTTGCTCAATGATTCTCCAAAGATTAGTAGAACAATTATTTAAATGACGTTTAAAACGAAACGTCCAAGTGGCAAAATCAGAATTTTTCACAAATTTAGGAGGAGGACCAACGGAATTTAAATGCGGAGTAGGAACGGGTCCTCCATAATTGATAGGAGGTGCGGAGTGAGCGAAAATCCCACTCCCATTCTTAGTCATCGGGACTTTCTCGCTACTAGCTTATGCCTTGTCGGGAATAGCATCTGACACGTTGGTAGCGGGACGAACCACTTCCAACGGTGCGGTGGGTAATTTAAGCCCCTCAAGAAATTCTTTGAACATGCCTTTGACCTCGGTCGCCAGTGAGTCTTTCAATGTGTCCATAGCCACATTGAACTCCTCACGAGAGACCGAGGTTCCCCGATTGGATGTAGGCAAGGACGGAGTTCAACTGGAGTGTCCCTCCTTCTCGACTACGTTGTCACCCATACTCTCTGGACGATAAAGTCCTTAAAAAGAGACGAGGCTCTGATACCAATTGAAAGGATCGATATGGTTGACTAGAGGGGGCGGTGAATAGGCAACTAACATTTTTTAGCTTTTCTTGACCAAATTAAACTTAGCAACAATATAGGTTGTCTAGATATGCAACTAGGTGAGCAACCTATATGATGCAACAAGGATAAGCACAAGATACTAACACAATAAAACTTGCACAAGTAAAGGATAGAGATAACTAAAAGTGGAGCCGGTGAAGACGAGGATGTGTTACCGAAGTTCCTTCCCTTTGAGGGGAAGTACGTCTCCGTTGGAGCGGTGTGGAGGCATAATGCTCCCCAAGAAGCCACTAGGGCCACCGTATTCTCCTCACGCCCTCACACAATGCGAGATGTCGTGATTCCACTATTGGTGCCCTTGAAGGCGGCAACCGAATGTAGCGACCACGATCCGAATGGACCGAAGTCTCTGTGTTCTGTGTCATCCCTGGATCGGTATGCTGACACACACAATACTCGAGGATTTATAACAGAGGTAAATCACATGTATTAAGTAACGTAAATACTATTACCTCAATCGATCATAGCGGAAGCAACAAAGGTTGTGGATTCCCATCAACACCAATGGCAAAGTTGAGTGTAGAAATCGTAACCCTAATGTATCACTTACTCGTCGTAAGATAATCCTGCAACATGAGACGTTGCAGCCACAAGGGTCAGTACATTGAATGTACTGGCAATTTCACACTGTAATGAGAATGATGAACAAGGCCTACAACTACATGCATATTTGGCTGGTGGAGGTTGTAAGGTTAAAGTTTTTGCGTAAAGCCAATTTTTTCCTACAACAAATAATTTTTAATTTAACTATCATGGTAGTTGAAACATTGTTGAGAAGATAGACATCCTCTCAACCCCAATTAATAATCATCATTAAAACCCAACAATATTAATTAAAGTAACATGATGAGATTCACATGATAATCCAAGTACTAGATACTCAAGACGTCTGTAACCGGGGACACGGCTAATCATGATCAGCTTGTACACTCTGCAGAGGTTTGTGCACTTTTCCCACAAGACTCGATCGCCTCCGTTTGTTTTCTCGCACTGCATGGTGTTTGAGAAACGGATGACCGAGACACAGTCTTTCCGAAGAGGTCCCCTTAACCATATAGATAGGCCGGTACACCTACAATCCCTCTACATCTGCTAGCCCATCACGGAAAGGTTTCCCACAACTTACTCAACTATGCCAGAGCCCATATTAGCATGTGGCTGCACACAGAAGTTTCTAGTATGAATAATCTCATGATCCCTTTGAGCCTGGGTGGCGGTCCAAAAGAAAACATGCAATCGCTGGAATAACCAGGTGCCTCAGTCCACCTAGATGTGTGTTAAAGTTGCCACCTTAAGTTGAACCATTAATTAACAAACTCACATCTGTCATGGATACACTCACCCAATCCACGTCTACGTGCATAGCATGGCCTAACAGCAAATGTAGAAGTAACTCCCAAAGGTTTGAATGAAATGCATGTAATAGGTACTACCTCAATGTACTTCCCAGTCCCACATGTTAATAGCTCCTACTCATGCAATGTGTGAGGGTTTGACTAATGCAATGAAAACTGGGTAATTGGGAAAATATGATCAAAGTGTGAACTTGCCTGCAATGTTGATGAATATGATTCGCACTCAAAACTCATGATATCTCTACTCGTCACACTCTGGTCAATCTATCGTAAGCAAGCAATAGAAACCACACATAAGCAATCACTCAGAAAGATCGGACAGAACGAATAAACACTCCGGAAAACTTCGAAAGCAAACGAATGATTCTTGAAACATAAAACAATTTCTAACAGTACCAAAATTATGTGAATTTGGCCTTATCAGAAAGTTTAGGTCAAGAGCTTCGATTTGCAAAAAGAATCAACTGAAACGGAGTTACGAAACTCAAGTTATGATCAAACGAAGTTCAAATCTAAAACTAGTTGAATTCAAATTTTAAAACTTTCAAAAACATGTTTAAGTTTTATTACTAGAAAGAGGGGTTCGTAACGAAGACGTGGGCGTTGGTTTCGTCGGATTTGGACCAACCGGTAAAAAGTTATGGCCGAAGGAAATTTAGGGGCTAATCTATAAAAGGAAATAATTACAGACGGGTCCCTGGCTGAAAATTAAAAGAAAAAGAAAAAACTATCGAGCGAACGTTCGTTTGCTAGTCTTAATTGGCGAACGTTCACTGTATAACTAAACCTAAAAAAATGGATCTAGATCCAGGGTTTTGAAAATAAAATCGAAAATAAAACCGATCTGGTTTTAAAAAGAAAACCTAAATAAAAAAAGGGAAAAACCCGGCGGCTTTGAACGCGGTTTTACCAGCGGTTTTTCTCCGGGGCGGATCGGGCAGTTTCGGGCGCGGGTCGTCGGCTGGTGGAGCTCCGGCGGCGGCGCAAAGCACCGGCGGGCGGCGCGGGCACTGCGAGGGCGAGGCGCGGCAGGAGTGGCAGCTAGCGGACGGCGACGGCGGCGCTTGGCGCAGCAACAGCAGCATGCGGCGGCGGCGGCGATGCAGCTGCGGCGGCGGCGGTCGCGAAGCGAGGGCGACGGCGGCTGTGGGCGAGAGCGGGGAGAGATGAGGCAGGCGGCGCTATTTAAGGAGGGCGGAGGAGCTTCTTGTGGGAGGGGCAAGGAGAGAGGCGGCGGCGAGGAGTCCGCTCGGGACACGGCCGTCGAGGCGGCTGTGATGCCGTGCGGGAGGAGAAAGGAGACGGGGCGAGCTGGGCCGCGGCCTGGCAGGAGCTGGGCCGGCCCAGTACGGCGGAGGATTCCCTTTTTTTATAAACATTTTTTTAACAGACATAGAAAACGAATAAAAGCAAAATAAATAAAAATATCCTATAGGCACATAATATATCAAAATTTGCAGAAAAATAAATCCTACAACATGAACATTTTTCTACAGCAAAATAAAATGCCCACAAATTCTAATAATTCAAAGAGTCCTACTGTTATAATAAAAACCAGTAAAATCATTCTTAAAATACCAAAAGGAATTCAAATTTATCCCTCTCCAATTTTCTGCTGTAGGGAATCATGTTACCCTATTTTCCATGTAATTTATTTTTGGAGAAAAATAATTTGAATAAAACCCAAATAACTCAATATTTGAAATTGAGTTCCAAAAAATTTCAGAAAAACCTCCAACTCATATTTCCTATAATTTGAAGAAGTCATTTTATCTTCTCTCGGGAAAATCATTGAGTTGCTTAAAGTCTCTGAAATGAAAATATTTCGAGGATGAAATTCAAAATCCTTTCAAAGCCCTTTATCATTTAATAAATGGAAGAAGTCATATTATCTTCACTCTAGGGTTTTGTGTTGAAAAGAATTTGAATTCTCTCGGAGATCAAAATGCAAAGTGAAAGTTTTGGGAAAGTCATTTTATTCCCTCTCATTTAACTTTCAAAAGTTTCAAATTTCACTTAATTTCACTCAGCACATCAACAAGCAATCAATTCTATCTATTTATTATAACATTCCAAAATTTAGAATTTTGGGATGTTACACCGAACCTTTACAAACAAGGTTGGGGCTCTCTCTACAACTGATTTAGAGGCTCCCAACAAAACCACGGAGCTTCACCACAATGGATATGGCCCCGAGGTGACCTCAACCGTCTATGGTGCTCAAACACCCAAGAGTAACAAGATCCGCAAGGGATTAGTGGGGGAATAAAATTTCTCTTTGTGGAAGTGTAGATCTAGGCCTTCTCAACCAATCCCTAGAAAATCAACAAGTTTGATTGGCTAGGGAGAGAGATCGGTCGAAAATGAGCTTTTGGAGCAACAATGGAGCTTTGGGGATAAGAGGTAGTTCTTCAAGAGGAAGAAGAACCCTTTATATAGAGGAGGAGAAGAGTGAACCGTTACACTCTTATCTGCCTGCACAGAGCGGTACTACCGCTGGGCCGAGCGTTACTACCGCTGGTGCCAGCGGTACTACCGCGACCCCCAGCGGTACTACTGCCCTGTGTTAGGGACGAGGCACAAAGGGCAGGAGCGGTAGTAGCCGCGGTGGTGGCAGCGATACTACTGCTGCTACTACCGTTGCTACTACCGTAGAACCCGACATGAGAAATACTCGTCTCGAATCGACGCGGAGGTGGAGCGTAGCCGCGGCGGTACTGCCACACATATACCTAAAGGAAATATGCCCTAGAGGCAATAATAAAGTTATTATTTATTTCCTTATATCATGATAAATGTTTATTATTCATGCTAGAATTGTATTAACCGGAAACTTAGTACATGTGTGAATACATAGACAAAACAGAGTGTCCCTAGTATGCCTCTACTAGACTAGCTCATTGATTAAAGATGGTTATGTTTCCTAACCATAGACATGAGTTGTCATTTGATCAACGGGATCACATCATTAGGAGAACGATGTGATGGACTAGACCCATCCGTTAGCTTAGCACTATGATCTTTAGTTTTACTACTATTGCCTTCTTCATGACTTATATATGTTCCTATGACTATGAGATTATGCAATTCCTGAATACCGGAGGAACACCTTGTGTGCTATCACAACATAACTGGGTGATTACAAAGATGCTCTACAGGTGTCTCCGATGGTGTTCGTGGTGTTAGCATGGATCAAGAATAGGATTTGTCACTCCGAGTGTCGGAAAGGTATCTCTGGGCCCTCTCGGTAATACACATCATAATAAGCCTTGCAAGCAAATGACTAATGAGTTAGTCACGAGATAATGTATTACGGAATGAGTAAAGAGACTTGCCGGTAACGAGATTAACTAGGTATGGTGATACCGATGATCGAATCTCGGGCAAGTAACATACCGATGACAAAGGGAACAACGTATGTTGTTAGCGGTTTGACCGATAAAGATCTTTGTAGAATATGTAGGAGCCAATATGAGCATCCAGGTTCCGCTATTGGTTATTGACCGGAGATGAGTCTCGGTCATGCCTACATAGTTCTCGAACCCGTAGGGTCCGCACGCTTAACGTCTGATGACGATCGGTATTATGAGTTTATGTGTTTTGATGTACCGAAGGTAGTTCGGAGTCCCGGATGAGATCGGGGACATGACAAGGACTCTCGAAATGGTTGAGACGTAAAAATCGATATATTGGACGACTATATTCGTACATCGGAAAGGTTTCGAGTGATTCGGGTATTTTTCGGAGTACTAGAGAGTTACAGGAATTCGCCGGGGAGTATATGGGTCTTATTAGGCTTTAGGGGAAAGAGAGAGAGGAAGCAGGGGCCCCCAAGGCTTAACCCGAATTGGACTAGGGGGAGGGGTTGCTCCCCCTCCTTACTTATCTTCTCTTTTCCCTTTCCTTCTCTCCTACTCATACTACTTGGAAGGGCTCCTAGTTCTACTAGGAAAGGGGGAATCCTACTCCCGGTGGGAGTAGGACTCCCCTAGGGCGCGCCATAGAGAGGGACGGCCCTCCCCCTCCTCCAGTCCTTTATATACGGGGGTAGAGGCACCCCATAGACACACAAGTTGATATGTTGATATCTCCCAACCGTGTGCGGTGCCCCCTCCATAGAAACACACCTCGGTCGTACCGTTGCAGTGCTTAGGCGAAGCCCTGTGACGATAGCTTCATCATCTCCGTTCTGAAGAAACTCTCCCATGAAGCTCAATTGGATCAAGAGCTCGTGGGACGTCATCGAGCTGAACGTGTGCTGAACGCGGAGGTGTCGTACGTTCGGTGCTTGATCGGTTGGATCGCGAAGACATTCGACTACATCAACTGCGTCACTAGACGCTTCCACTTTCGGTCTACGAGGGTACGTAGACACACTCTCCCCTCTCGTTGCTATGCATCTAGTAGATAGATCTTGCATGATCGTAGGAAAGTTTTGAAATACTACGTTCCCCGACAGTGGCATCATGAGCCAGGTCTATGCGTAGATGATATGCACGAGTAGAACACAAGTGAGTTGTGGCCGATACTAGTCATATTGCTTACCAGCATGTCATACTTTGATTCAACAGTATTGTTGGATGAAGCGGCCCGGGCTGACATTACGCATACACTTACGCGAGACTGGTTCCACCAACGTGCTTCAGACACTGGTGGCTAGCGGGTGTCAGTTTCTCCAACGTTAGTTGAATCAAGTGTGGCTACGCCCGGTCCTTGTGAAGGTTAAAACAACACATACTTGAATCGCCATGTAATTGCTTTACTTTATCACTAAGCGGTAGCGATAGTCGTGGAAGCAATAGTTGGCGAGACGATAACGATGCTACGATGGAGATCAAGGTGTCGTGCCGGTGACGATGGTGATCATGACGGTGCCTTGGATATGGAGATCAAAGGCACAAGATGATGATGGCCATATCATATCACTTATATTGATTGCATGTGATGTTTATCTTTTATGCATCTTATTTTGCTTAGATCGACGGTATCATTATAGGATGATCTCTCACTAAATTTCAAGGTATAAGTGTTCTCCCTGAGTATGCACCGTTTCGAAAGTTCGTCGTGCCGAGACACCACGTGATGATCGGGTGTGATAAGCTCTACGTTCACATACAACGGGTGTAAGTCAGTTTTGCACACGCAGAATACTCGGGTTAAACTTGACGAGCCTAGCATATGCAGATATGGCCTCGAAACACTGGAGACCGAAAGGTCGAGCGTGAATCATATAGTAGATATGATCAACATAAGATGTTCATCATTGAAAACTACTCCATCTCACGTGATGATTGGACATGGTTTAGTTGATATGGATCACGTGATAACTTAGATGATTAGAGAGATGTCTGTCTAAGTGGGAGTTCTTAAGCAATTTTATTAATTGAACTTTAATTTATCATGAACTTAGTCCTGGTAGTATTAGCATATCTATGTTTTAGATCAATAGCTTGTGATGTAGCTCCCCGTTTGTTTTTATATGTTCCTAGAGAAAACTAAGTTGAAAGATGTTAGTAGCAATGATGCAGACTTGTTCCATGATCTGAGGATTTTCCTCATTGCTGCACAGAAGAATTATGTCCTTGATGCACCGCTAGGTGACAGACCTATTGCAGGAGCAGATGCAGACGTTATGAACGTTTTGACAAAAGCTCGGTATTATGACTACTTGATAGTTTAGTGCACCATGCTTTATGGCTTAGAACCGGGACTTCAAAAACATTTTGAACGCCACGGAGCATATTAGCTGTTCAAGGAGTTGAAATTAGTATTTCATACTCATGCCCGTGTCGAGAGGTATAAGACCTCTGACAGTACATTGCCTACAAGATGGAGGAGAATAGCTCAACGAGTGAGCATGTGCTCAGATTGTCTAGGTACTACAATTGCTTGAATCAAGTGGGAGTTAATCTTCCAGATAAGATAGTAATTGACAAAGTTCTCTAGTCACTATCACCAAGTTAGTAGAACTTCGTGATGAACTATAATATGCAAGGGATGACGAAAGTAATTCCCGAGCTCTTCACGATGCTGAAATCGGCGAAGGTAGAAATCAAGAAAGAGAATCAAGTGTTGATGGTTAACGAGACCACTTGTTTCAAGTAAAGGGCAAAGGGATAGAAGGGGAACTTCAAGAAGAATGACAAGCAAGTTGTCACTCCCGTGAAGAAACCCAAAGCTAAACTCAAGCCTGAAACTAAGTGCTTCTACTGCAAAGGAAATGATCACTGGAAGTGGAACTGCCCTAGATACTTGGCGGATAAGAAGGATGGCAAAGTGAACAAAGGTATATTTGATATACTGATTATTGATGTATACTTTAGTAGTGTTCATAAGCAACCCCTGGGTATTTGATACCGGTTCAGTTGCTAAAATAAGAAACTTGAAACGAGAGTTGCAGAATGAACAGAGACTAGTTAAAGGTGAAATGACGATGTGTGTTGGAAGTGGTTCCAAGATTGATATGATCATCATCGCACACTCCCTATGCTTTCGGGATTAGTGTAGAACCTAAATAAATGTTATTTGGCATTTGCGTTGAGCATGAATACGATTTGATCATGTTTGTTGCAATATGGTTATTCATTTAAAGTCATAGAATAATTGTTATTCTGTTTACATGAATAAAACCTTCGATGGTCATACACCCAATGAAAATAGTTTGTTGGATCTCGATAGTAGTAATACACATATTCATAATACTGAAGCCAAAAGATGCAAAGTTGATAATGATAGTGCAAATTATTTGTGGCACTGCCGTTTAGGTCATATTGGTGTAAAGCGCATGAAGAAACTCCATGCTGATAGGCTTTTGGAATCACTTGATTATGAATCACTTGGTGCTTGCGAACCATGCCTCATGGGCAAGATGACTAAAACTCCGTTCTCCGGAACAATGGAGCGAGCAACTGATTTGTTGGAAATCATACATACTGATGCATGTGGACCGATGAGTGTCGAGGCTCGCGGCAGGTATCGTTAATTTCTGACCTTCACTTATGATTTGTGCAGATATGGGTATATCTACTTGATGAAGCACCAGTTTGAAACATTTGAAAAGTTCAAAGAATTTGAGAGTGAAGTAGAGAATCATCATAACATGAAAATAAAGTTTCTACGATCTGATCGTGGAGGTGAATATTTGAGTTACGAGTTTGGTCTTCATATAAAACAATGTGGAATAGTTTCACAACTCACGCCACCCGGAACACCACAGCGTAATGGTGTGTCCGAACGTCGTAACCCTATTTTATTAGATATGGTGCGATCTATGATGTCTCTTACCGATTTACCACTATCGTTTTGGGTTATGCATTAGAGACAACTGCATTCCGTTTAATAAGGGCACCATCTAAATCCGTTGAGGCGACGCCTTATGAACTGTGGTTTGGCTAGAAACCAAAGTTGTCGTTTCTTTGGGGTTGCGATGCTTACGTGAAAAAGCTTCAACCTGATAAGCTCGAACCCAAGTCGGAGAAATGTATCTTCATAGGATACCCAAAGGAGACTGTTGGGTACACCTTCTATCACAGATCCAAAGGCAAGATATTCGTTGCTAAGAATGGATCCTTTCTAGAGAAGGAGTTTCTCTCGAAAGAAGTGAGTGGGAGGAAAGTGGAACTTGATGAGGTAATTGTACCTTCTCCTGAATTGGAAAGTAGTACATCACGAAAACTAGTTCCAGTGATTCCCACACCAATTAGTGAGGAAGCTAATGATGATGATCATGAAACTTTGGATCAAGTTACTACTGAACTTCATAGATCAACCAGAGTACGTTCCGCGCCAGAGTGGTACGGCAACCCGCTTCTGGAAGTCATGTTACTAGACCATGATGAACCTACGAACTATGAGGAAGCGATGATGAGCCCAGATTCCGCAAAATGGCTTGAGGCCATGAAATCTGAGATGGGATCCATGTATGAGAACAAAGTGTAGAATTTGGTTGACTTGCCTGATGATCGGCAAGCTATCGAAAATAAATGGATCTTCAAGAGGAAGACTGACGCTGACGGTAATGTTACTGTTTGCAAAGCTCGATTTGTTGCGAAAGGTTTTCGACAAGTTCAAGGAGTTGACTACGATGAGACTTTCTCACCCGTAGCGATGCTTAAGTCTGTCCGAATCATGTTAGCAATTGTCGCATTTTATGATTATGAAATCTGGCAAATGGATGTCAAAACTGCATTCCTGAATGGATATCTTAAAGAAGAGTTGTATATGATGCAACCAGAAGGTTTTGTCGATCCTAAAGGTGTTAACAAAGTGTGCAAGCTCCAGCGATCCATCTATGGACTGGTGCAAGCATCTCAGAATTGGAATATACGCTTTGATAAGTTGATCAAAGCATATAGTTTCATACAGACTGGCGGTGAAGCTTGTATTTACAAGAAAGTGAGTGGGAGCACTACAACCTTTCTGATAAGTATATGTCAATGACATATTGTCGATCAGAAATGATGTAGAATTTTCTGGAAAGCATAAAGGAGTGTTTGAAAGGAGTTTTTTCAAAGAAAAACCTCGGTAAAGCTGCTTACATATTGAGCCTCAAGATCTATAGAGATAGACCAAGACGCTTGATAAGTTTTTTCAATGAGTACATACCTTGACAAGTTTTTGTAGTAGTTCAAAATGGATCAGTCAGAGAAGGAGTTCTTGCCTGGTATGAAGTAGAGTAAGACTCAAAGCCCGACCTCGGCAGAAGATAGAGAAATAATGAAAATCATTCCCTATGCCTCAGCCATAGGTTCTATAAAGTATGCCATGTTGTGTACCAAACCTGTTGTGTACCTTACCATGAGTTTGGCAAGGAGGTACAAAAGTGATCCAAGAGTAGATCACTGGACAGCGGTCAAAATTATCCTTAGTTACTGGATGACTAAGGAAATGTTTTCTCGATTATGGAGGTGATAAAGAGTTCGTCGTGAAGAGTTACACCGATGCAAGCTTTACACTAATCCAGATGACTCTAAGTATCAATCTGGATGCATATTGGAAGTGGGAGCAATTAGCTAGAGTAGCTCCATGCAGAGCATTGTAGACATAGAAATTTGTGAAATACATACGGATCTGTATGTAACAGACTTGTTGACTAAACTTCTCTCACAAGCAAAACATGATCACACCTTATTACTCTTGGGTGTTAATCACATAGCGACGTGAACTATATTATTGACTCTAGTAAACCCTTTGGGTGTTGTTCACATGGCGATGTGAACAACGTGTGTTATTCACATAACGATGTGAACTATCGGTATCAAATCACATGGAGATGTGAACTAGATTATTGACTCTAGTGCAAGTGGGAGACTGAAGGAAATATGCCCTAGAGACAATAATAAAGTCATTATTTATTTCCTTATATCATGATAAATGTTTATTATTCATGCTAGAATTGTATTAACCGGAAACTTAGTACATGTGTGAATACATAGACAAAACAGAGTGTCCCTATCCCTAGTATGCCTCTACTAGACTAGCTCATTGATCAAAAATGGTTATGTTTCCTAACCATAGACATGAGTTGTCATTTGATCAACGCGATCACATCATTAGGAGAATGATGTGATGGACTAGACCTAAAGGAAATATGCCCTAGAGGCAATAATAAAGTTATTATTTATTTCCTTATATCATGATAAATGTTTATTATTCATGCTAGAATTGTATTAACCGGAAGCTTAGTACATGTGTGAATACATAGACAAAACAGAGTGTCCCTAGTATGCCTATACTAGACTAGCTCATTGATCAAAGATGGTTAGGTTTCCTAACCATATACATGAGTTGTCATTTGATCAACGAGATCACATCATTAGGAGAATGATGTGATGGACTAGACACATCCGTTAGGTTAGCACTATGATCGTTTAGTTTTACTGCTATTGCTTTCTTCATGACTTATACATGTTCCTATGACTATGAGATTATGCAACTCCCGAATACCGTAGGAACACCTTGTGTGCTATAAAACGTCACAACGTAACTGGGTGATTATAAAGATGCTCTGCAGGTGTCTCCGAAGGTGTTCGTGGTGTTGGCATAGATCAAGAATAGGATTTGTCACTCTGAGTGTCGGAGAGGTATCTCTGGGCCCTCTCGGTAATACACATCATAATAAGCCTTGCAAGCAAATGACTACTGAGTTAGTCACGAGATGATGTATTATGGAACGAGTAAAGAGATTTGCCGGTAACGATAATAACTAGGTATGGTGATACCGACGATCGAATCTCGAGCAAGTAACATACCGATGACAAAGGGAACAACGTATGTTGTTATGCGGTTTGACCGATAAAGATCTTTGTAGAATATGTAGGAGCCAATATGAGCATCCAGGTTCCGCTGTTGGTTATTGACCGAAGATGAGTCTCGGTCATGTCTACATAGTTCTCGAACCCGTAGGGTCCGCACGCTTAACGTTTGACGACGATCGGTATTATGAGTTTATGTGTTTTGATGTACCGAAGGTAGTTCGGAGTCCCGGATGAGATCGGGGACATGACGAGGAGTCTCGAAATGGTCGAGACGTAAATATCGATATATTGGACGACTATATTCGGACATCGGAAAGGTTCCGAGTGATTCGGGTATTTTTCGGAGTACCGGAGAGTTACGGGAATTCACCGGGGAGTATATGGGCCTTATTGGGCTTTAGGGGAAAGAGAGAGAGAGAGGAGGCTGTGCCCCCCTCCAAAGGCTTAGTCTGAATTGGACTAGGGTGAGGGGCTGCGCCTAGGGATGAAAACGGAGCGGGAACGGACGGAACTGAGTGCTACCATATTTGTTTTCATATATTTTTGCAGAAGCGAAAACGAATACAGAAACCCCAGAAATAAATACGGAAACAGATACTGCCGGAAATGGACACGGAGTGGATACAAAGCGGACACGGAAACAAAAGTGGGTGTTGACCGGAACCTAAAAACCCCTTGAATCATAGAGAAAAACACATAAAAGGAAACATTTTATGAATTCTTAGCATGGCTATAAGATCAAGCTGAGTACATGTGTGGTAGTAGAAGCTGGGCCTCAAATGATCCATTCTACTCACTGTGTCATTGTGTGCTGTTTGGCGGTTGGACTACAAAGCAGCCATAAGTCTGTAGTCAAAACGAAAATTCCATATACACGGAAACGGAAAGTTCCGTTTCCACGCCTATTCCACCGAAAAACACTATTCCGTTTTTGTTTTCGTTTCCACATGAAAAAATCCATTTCCACTTCCGTTTTGCAAATTTCCATTTCCGTTTTCATATTTCCTCTCCGTTTCCATTTTTCCTTCGGAAAAGCGGAAAGTTTCCACTCCATTTTCATCCCTAGTTGCGCCCCCTCCTTCCTTCTCTTCTCTTTTCCCTTTCCTTCTCTCCTACTCCTACTACTTGGAAGGGCTCCTAGTTCTACTAGGAAAGGGGGAATCCTACTCCCGGTGGGAGTAGGACTCCCCTAGGGCGCGCCATAGAGAGGGCCGGCCCTCCCCCTCCTCCAGTCCTTTATATACGGGGGTAGAGGCACCCCATAGACACACAAGTTGATATGTTGATCTCTCCCAACCGTGTGCGGTGCCCCTCTCCACAGAAACACACCTCGGTCATACCGTTGCAGTGCTTAGGCGAAGCCCTGCGCCGGTAGCTTCATCATCTCCGTCACCACGCCGTCGTGCTGACGAAACTCTCCCGCGATGTTCTACTGGATCAAGAGCTCGTGGGACGTCATCAAGCTGAACGTGTGCTGAACGCGGAGGCTCCATACGTTCGGTGCTTGATTGGTTGGATCGCGAAGAAGTTCGACTACATCAACCGCGTCACTAGATGCTTCCGCTCCCGGTCTACGAGGGTACGTAGGCACACTCTCCCCTCTCGTTGCTATGCATCTAGTAGATAGATCTTGCGTGATCGTAGGAAATTTTTGAAATACTACGTTCCCTGACAATACCCAAGCGGTACTACCGCGACTCTTCAGCGGTACTACCGCTTAGAACATATAGGCGGTACTACTGCCCTGGCTACGGTACTTCCGCGCCCAACAGACAGAATCCCCATAGAGAGATGTGGAGATCCCCAAAGAAAGGAGAGATGATGAGGGTGCAAGAATAGAGTGCATGCGATGATTCCATCCTGGCCTTTCCAATGTGGACCCCTCCTTGATAGTACGGTGTCTCCTGCGACTCAAGTCCACCAAAACACAAGTCTAGGAAGACAACACGTCTTGAGCTGATAACTCTAAGGGTAGAAGATTGTCTCGTGCCTCTGGATTCATATCTGAAATCCTTGGCACACACGATTAGTCCGCAAACACATTGTTATCAATCACCAAAACCACATAGGAAGGGACATGCCCTTTCAACTGCGTCGGCTCAATGAAAAACCCGACGCCAGGGTCTTACGGCGTGCAGCAGGCAGCCTCCGTGTGGCAGACTGCGGTGTCGGGACAAAGGGGGCCTCCCGTGGCACAAACGGCGGCGTGAGGATGGCTTCAGCGGCACCACCCGGCGTTGTGAGCGGGGTGGCGAGGATTGGCGTCGTCTCTAAAGGTTCATCCGGTAGGAAGGGCGTAGGAGAGCTTGTGGTATGGACCAACAACGTAGCCTGGTGCAGAGGCGTAGGCATCCCAGGGGAGCATGCCGCGGCCTCCAGTGCCGCAACGCACCTAGCTCCACCCAGCAGCTCACCCGTGTGTGCCAGCAGACGCACTTGGGGCACCATGGGAGCAGCAGACGTGGTCCTGGGTGGTGAGAAATCGGGCGCCTCCACTGAGGACGAGGATCGCCAGCGGCCGCAGATCCGGAGCTGCCACTGGATTCACTCCCCCACCGCATCCCGTCGCCGCCGAACCAAGGAATCGCAGCGCCACTTTTTCGAGCCGCCGCTTCTTCTCCAAGCCACCCCCCCGCCAATTCTTCTCCAAGCCGGTGCCTGCATGGAGCCACTGCTGGCTTCCCCGACGCTACCGCCTCCTTTCCATGCCACCGGAGCGCAAGGGCGCCACCAAATTCAATGGGGTGCGGCGGCGGCCGACAACTACGGCGTTGAGTTTCAACAAGCCGGCCGCCGGTATTGGCTTGACACGTACTCGTCAGCCAACCTCACTCCCCGGCTCCGACAGCATGGGCAGCAGCTGCAGCTTTGGGCTGGATATGAGGGGTACCGGTTAGCTTGGGCGTTTGAGGCCCGTTTGTGG
>LR738713.1:358279128-358291001 GCA_902687465.1 Secale cereale
GGGGGGGGTCGTCTCGGTCAGATTTTGGCGCATTTCGCACCAAATAATAGTTGCTACCAGTTTTAGCGCATTTCGCACCTACAACCACTCGATCTTTTGGAGAGAGAGAAAATAGAGCGAATGCGTCGAGGGGGCATGGGCTCAGGAATGAGCCGAAATGAAACCCATAGGGCCCACTCGACCGTAAGCCAGCCATGTAATCGAATCGTCATGTCATGTAAAACCCTTGAGCTAAACGTCGATGCATCAGTAAGCACGGGAGGCAGCTTTGGAGCAGTTGGAGCAATATGCAGAGATCAGGCGGGGATGTTCTTGGGTGCGTCGGCAATGCGTTTCAGAATGGGAGACCCAGCTACCCTTGAGGCTCTAGCCATTAGAGAAGGACTTGACTTGTGCAGGGATTTGAACTTGCATCACATTCATGCTGCGTCTGATTGCCAAGGAGTAGTCCAAGAGGTGCAAAAGGGTAGCGGAGCGACTTATGGAGCGATTATCCAAGAAATCAAGCAACAATTCTTTTTTTTTCACTTCATGTAATTTAGTTCATGAGTCTAGGAGATCAAATGTCGATGCTCACAACTTAGCGAGACATGCACTATCACTAGCGTCGGGCCGCCATGTGTGGTTTGGCCAGCCCGACGGGATTCCTTTCGTCCTTGTAAACAGTGTGACGAGTTAAATAAAAGTTTAGCGAGGTTGTCTAAAAAAATGTAAAACCCTTGCCTTATAATTCTAAAAAAAAAATCTACCCTAAAAATAAAAGGTTACAAAAAATCTCAAAATAATAAACCCGTAAAACCCTTGTCTGGGAGATCTTTGATGTTGTAGCAGCCGCGAATTCCCCAGCCTCTCCAACTCCGAATACATACCGGATCATAGAGTCTCCCTTAAGCTAAAAAATTGATGCAAACCTAGATATATTATGAGCTTCATAATTATACCTCCTTGTTCATGGACGGAATTATAGAGGATAAATAAAATTTTAACGCTATAATTTGCTTGTTGACAACTTCATATTTCCCTACCGGCCTCGTAGCAATGTCGTTCAAACACTCTGAAAATAAAGGTATATAGCCAAAGTAAGTCCCCCACGATATGCCAAAAACCCAAAGCCTCCAAGATGGCTGGATCGATCACTCCCAGAAGAACTAGGGTTGACGTCTCTATATATAGCCCTTGATCATCTCAACAGACCACAACAACAACACCAGATGCTCCCGATCTCGATATACCTCTATCAACATTTATTTTCACAGAATCTACAAAAGGAATTTCCAAACTAGTGTGTTACTAGTCTAAACAGTAGTGACGCATTTTGCACCTACAACCACTCGATCTTTTGAAGAGAGAGAGAGAGAGAGAGAGAGAGAGAGAGAGAGAGAGAGAGAGAGAGAGAGCTTAACGGTAGTGCCAGTAGACGCGCCGAGGGGTCCATAGGACCCGCTTGACTCGCAACCCTGCCCATTTAATTGAATTGTCATGTCACGTAAAATCAATGTCATTTCTAAGTAAAACGGGACTTCCTATTTGCCACTCGTTGCGGCAAATTGCGGACGTTTCGCACTAGGCGCCGCTAACCTGGGCCGGCCCATTTCCGTTGGCACGATCGCGATATGGAAAAACCCAAAAAATAGAGATTGATCCCGGGACCTCGTGGTCAATGGCGGGCTGTGTTGGCAACTACGACAGTCAACTTCTCACGTTAATATTGAAGCGCCAGACCTAAAGAAACATCAAACCGCGGCAGATATCGAACAATAATTCCTGGGATTTTGTACACGTGCCATTAGCGCCATACTTAAAAGAAACATACTGCAAGTGAGCAACGCTAATAGCCACCATAATTCCCGGGATTTCGTACATAAAATGGCAGTCCGCCTTATACGAACATAAGCTGCAAAAAAATTCATATTTCATAGAGAGAAAAAAAACTTGAAACATATTTGGGAATCTAAATAAAATCAAAATAAAGGAACAACATGAAAACGACATTTTTTCCCGAAATCAAGAAGAATTTCTTGAAAATGCAAAACATTTCTGAAAAACAGGAAAAAAAACTGAAAGTTGATAAATGTGATCATTTTTTGAATTCCCCGAACATTTTTTAATTCGTGAACAAAAGTTAAACAAGAGCATTTCTTGAATTTATGAACAAATCTTGAAATCCAGAACATTTTCTGAGAATGTGGTATTTTTTTAATTGGTGAAAAAAATTGAAAACAGGAACAATTCTTGAAAAAATTAAAAATGTTTCAAGTTTTTGAATAAAATTGAAAACAGGAAAAAAAATTGAAGCATGAACAAATTTAAAATTCGCGAACAAAAATTGTGAATATTTTTTGAATTATGAACAAATTTTGAAACTGTAAACATTTTTCGAATTGTGAACAAATTTTGAAACATGAATAAATTTAAAATTCGTGGAAAAAATTATAAAACGGCGAATTTTTTTCAAATCTGTGAGCAAATTTTGAAACTGCAAACATTTTTCGAATTGTGAACAAATTATGAAACATGAAAAAATTTCAAAATTTGTGAACAAAATTATAATGTTGTGAACATTTTCGAATTCTGAACAAATTTTGAAACCACAATTGTTCTTCTAATTGTGAACAAATTTTAAAACATGGATAAATTTCAAAATAACGGTTTTTTTATAAATTTGTAAACATTTTCGAATCTGCGAATAAATTTTGAAAAGCATGAACATTTTTGAATTATGAGCAAATTTTGGAACACAAACAAATTTCAAATTCATGTACAAAATTATAAAATTATGAACAATTTTTGGTAAACTGTGAACATTATGAAAATAGAAATAAATGAAAAAAATTGAAAAAGGAAAATGAGAGAAAAAGAAAAGAAAAAGAAATAGAAAAAACTAATTCAAGGTTCCCAAAACCGGGAGCGTTGGGACGGTTAAACGGGCCGGCCCGTCGCGTCGCTGCTCGGTCGCTCGCCTGTGCGAAGCGCCGGCAGCCTGACGCACCGAGCGGCAAATAGGATTTTCCAAGTGACCTCTAAAAAAAACGTAAAACCCTTGTCTAATATAATTCTCAAAAAGAGTTTCTCAAAAAACTAAACCCGTAAAACCCTTGCGTGGGAGGTCTTTGCTGTTGTAGCAGCCGCGAATTCCCCAGCCTCTCCAACTCCGACCACCGTTCTCCGTCTCTCCCTCCGCCGGCCCGCACCCCTTCCCCAGCCGAGCAGTGCCGCTCCACGCTTTGATCTTCGCGACTGGTGTATTCGCGCGCTGATCTTCGCATGGCTCGCACCATCAAGAAGGCCAGGTCGAAGAAGACCAAGGCATGCGATTCCGCACTATAATCTGCACAAGTCCTCGTCCAAGTCCATACCTCCGTATCCCTAATTCTGGTTTCTTTGGGGGTATTTTTTTCCGAGCAGGGATCCAGAAAAGGCGAGGCCTCGTCGTCGTCATCCGCTAACCCCGCGGTGGCTTCTGGCCCGGCTCAGGTGCGGGATCATAACTCGTCGGTTGTATGCCGTCAATCTTCGGCTGCGCTGAATATGCCATGGAAGCTCCAAAATTGTGCTGATTGTGTCCCGTGGAATTGCACCTAACCGGCGCGTGTGTTTTTCCTAGGTGTGGCAACCAGGTGTTGATGCGCTGGAAGACGGGGAGGAGCTCCAGTTTGACCCCGAGGCTTACAATTATCTCAGAGGATTTAGCATTGGGTGGCCTTGCCTGAGGTAACAAAAGCAAAAACCTCCGCACTGGGCTTCGACGCATCGTTTCTGTCCTGATCACAGACCAAAATATGCTTGATTCTCAACGATTTACACTCTGTTGTAGCTTTGATGTTCTACGGGATCAGCACGGGCTTGTGCGGTCGGAGTTCCCACATACATTGTACGGGATTGCTGGAACTCAGGTTACGTTTTTTATTTACACCTTTGAAATGTACCCATAGAAATTTCTGTGCAGTGAATTTGACAGTTATTGATTAGTAAAGAATGTGTGTTTGCTCTTCGTTTCGTGTCCCATTGCACCTGATTTGAAAATTGCTAAACAAGTCAAAAAATTCTGAAACTTTTTGGAAACAAGAATGGCATAGTGTTATACTCGTATAAAAAGTTCTGTGAAGCAGTGACTTCCGTGGATGCCGGGACAACAAAAAAACTGTGAGTACAAAAGTGTGAATATAGTACCTTTTATTAGTGTTGATTTTGTTTTTTCTCGCCTAAAATATCATGGAAGTCATTCCTTCGTGAAACTTTTCACATGAGTATAATACCATTCTTGTGTTTCAGGAATTTTTGACCAATTTTGCAATTTTAATTTTAATTTTCAAATTCTGGTGCATTGGCACCCATGACCCAAAGATCTGCGTCCATCCGACCCCTCTCAATAAAGTAGGGAAGAATGTTGTCATCGACTTTTATCTATTTTGTCAGTAGTAGATCCAACCACATTTAACTTAAATAAAGTGTTGTTACGGTGGTTTTTAGCTTGAGAATGACATGATGTGTTTATGGAATTCTACATGATTATGTTATTGACCGATGCCGAGAAAGTTTTGAGTGCCTCTGTGTTTAGTTTGTTAACTATTATTGTCCACTTGACATCTCAGATAATATATATATTTTGTGATAATAGTGGACATAGTTTCTCTCTGAACTAAGATCTGGACTAATTGTTCTTTCAGTCCGAGAAGGCTTCATGGAATTATGCTGGTATTTTTAAGCTTTCCAACATAAAGGGTAAGAAACGGGAACCAATACCATTTTCAGCTCTTGATGGTGATGATGATATGGATAGTGACAGCAGCAGCGACGAAGATGATGAAGAAATCAATGAAGATACAGAGCCCATTTTGCATGTGTGTTAACTTTTGAAGTGCCAAACTACAATTTTGGCATTTAAGTAATTATGAAGAATCCATCATGACCCTTTGGTAACCTAGAATTTATTCTGTTGTATCAGTTACAAAAGGTGGCTCACGAAGGGTCGATAAACCGAATACGCTCAATGAATCAAAAGCCGGAAATATGTGCTACATGGGGAGACACAGGTCATGTTCAGGTAATTTATTATGGTTAGTCTACATCTGATTTATCAAAACAACAATTTATGCTGCACATCATGCCCTGCTCTTTTGAGATAAATCAACTTTTTTACTGTACATCAAGCTGAAGTTTATTATTTTCATTACTTCCCTATGAAAAAACCTCAGCATGTACATGGTTATTGTCCTATTTTCCCAGCAACAGAACAGAATGCATCACATTGGCTACTTCCATGTGCTATATAATTAGCTGCGTGCTCTGTTGATTACATATGCAGGTGTGGGACTTCAGCTCCTTCATTGCTTCATTAGAAGACCCAGGAACAGTTACACATAAAGATAACGGCATTATCCACAATCATGTACCTCTAAAAGTATTTAGTGGCCATAAAGATGAAGGTTATGCTATCGATTGGAGTCCAAAAGTTACTGGAAGACTAGTTTCTGGTGTGTATAAAATCTCATCCCTGGTACAGTTGGGATAACGATGTCGCCATTCATAGAATGTGTTTGGTGGTATATGGAAATTGACATAGATCAGTTTATTCTTCGTAAACGCAGGTGATTGCAATAAGTTCATTCACCTTTGGGAGCCAACTTCAAGCAATTGGAGTGTAGACACCGAGCCATTTGTTGGACACTCTGCAAGTGTTGAAGATCTACAGGTGTGCCACATAATGATGTGTTATATGTGTCCTATTATCATCTTATGGGCTGTATATTGTTTCATATATCAGCTACTACAATTATGTTTTGCAGTGGAATCCCACAGAAGAGAATATGTTTGCCTCTTGTTCGGTGGATGGGACGATAGCTATATGGGATATACGTATAGGGAGGAAACCTTGTTATGCTCCTGTTAAGGTTCACAATTCTGACGTGAATGTGATCTCATGGAATTCGTACGCACTCTATCTGATATCTCTATGCACACTATAATGTCTTCTACGTAGTACATTACAACTTTTCTGAATTTCATATTCAGGCTTGCAGGTTGTCTTATAGCATCAGGTTGTGATGATGGCAGTATCTCAGTCCATGATATTAGAGCAATCGAGGTAATTCCATGCTGATAAAACACAATGTCCTTGGCTTGTCGGTTTTCAGTGGACCTGCTCAACTAGTACTCCCTCCGTCCGGAAATACTTGTCATCAAAATGAATAAAAGGGGATGTATCTATATGTATTTTAGTTTTAGATACATCATTTTTTGTATATTTTGATGACGAGTATTTTCGGACGGAGGGAGTAGTAGTTAAATTGGTGTTTCCCTTGTGGTCAACTCACAATAAAGCTGGGATTTTGTGATAACGTGTTTATAATATCAAATGTTTCTCCCTTGTGATTTTATTTGCTGGCAGGGCGGTGAGCCTGGTAAGTCCTTGGTAGCACATTTGGCGTACCACAAGCACCCGATTACGTCTGTGGAATGGAGTCCATATGAAGCATCAACTTTGGCCGTATCATCTGCTGACAATCAACTGACGTACGTAACTCTGCCCACCCTCCTCCCATTCATGTTTTATGATTGCACCGAATCGCCAAACTTTTCCCCTAAATATCTGACATCTCAAACTACTACGCCATAATAATTTGTGCCAGAATTTGGGATCTTTCGTTGGAAAGGGATGCAGAAGAGGAGGCCGAATTCAAAGCCAAGATGAAAGAACAAGCAAATGCACCCCAAGATTTGCCCCCACAACTTCTCTTTGTTCATCAGGTGCGTACTATTATCATATTCGCTCTTGCAATATACAGTGGCAGAGCTAAGCCCATTGTGTAGACTTAAGAGAGCTGGCTATTTATTCTGGCTATGTTTCATAGTTGAATCAGATGTAGAATGTTCATTATGTTCTGCACGCAGGGCCAGAAAGATTTGAAGGAATTGCACTGGCATCCACAGATACCTGGGATGATCATATCCACAGCAGCCGATGGCTTCAACGTTTTGATGCCTAGCAACATTGACGCAACCATTCCAACGGCTGGGGCATCGATTCCTATGCTTATGTGAGCAGCCAGTGACCTGACTCTAGGTGAATAAATTCGTGAACTGGTGAAACTAGGAGACGACAGTGCAAATTCTCAGTTTTCGGTAGTGGTACCACGTATATGGCTCTCATATTATTTTTGTATATATACCAGGAGTTTCAGTTTTGCATAAGATGTTATTGCCCTTTTGCTTGAAGATAATCAAGCAACATTTACAATGTGTTGTGCTACATAGAAGATATAACAGTGTATCAGGTGTGGCTAGGTCTCGGTCAACTGAGATTTAACCAAGTCTCAGTCAAGTGATATAACATGCTAGAGAGAAGTAGGAAAATGAAAAATAAAATTTTGCACGAATTTCAATGCAAGACTGTTGTCACAACTGTAGTTTGTTCCCTTGTCGGCGATTGGGAGAATAATCAGCTCAATCAACAGCCTTCCTTTTCAATTTTCATCACTCTGGATGCTGGCTGCTGGCTGCAGCCTGGTTCCTGTTGGAGCTGAGCTAAAAGTGCATGCTTAGTTTACGTTCGGACCACTGTTGGCGCATGTGGCATGTATCTTTTGTAGTTCTAGTACTCCCTCTGTAAACTATTATAAGAGCGTTTAGATCACTAAAATAGTGATCTAAATGCTCTTATATTAGTTTACGGAGGGAGTACTTGCTAGTGTGCAGAATTTCCAGGAATCCGATTCGGACTGGAATTTTGAGCAGTTGTGTTGGCATCTTTCGGCAGTGCTTATACTGCTCGCAAGTTTGCAAAGCGTTGTCGGCGATCCGATGCTAATTTTGTTCGATTAGGAAATCTGGCAGCCGCCCAAATGAATGTACATTCTGTTGCTTTCGACAAGTAAAACAATAGACGTTTCATAAGATGTTCTTCAAAAAGGGAAGAGGGAAGATTCAACATTAAAGTAAGTCGTCGGCCCTTTTCATGTTTGGTGAACTCATATGGTAACTTAGTTCACATGCGAAAGTAGTGAAACTAGTAGGAGTATTTTGTCTACATTTCTCATTCACTTTAAGTTGTTGGGTATGAGAACCATGGTGTAGGTGCACCAAGATGCATGTGTAGTTGTGTACCATAATCCTCGAAAACTGAAAATACCATTTAAATAGTGGCACATGAGTTGGGCATGCCGTTTTAAAAGCCCAAAACGTCAAAAACCAATGTTTCTATATTCTATCCACGTGCAAAGTTTCATGAAAAAATTGCATATATTGTAATGAAAAACAAAAAAGCACTCTAAAACGGCCGTTTTTTGAAGGAAAACTAAAAGATGCTCTACAATGGCTATTTTCAAAAGAAAAAAATTACAGAGGCTATAATACTGTGATTCTCCATTAAAAAATTACAGATTCCCAAAAGAACACGAACAAAACACATGCCTACTTATTTGCAAAGTTATTTGTTACACCCATGAATATATGTTCTCGTGAGTTGTTTTGCATTCTGCGTGTGAGTCTTCTTCCTTTTGCTGTCTGAAGAATCGTAAGTGTTTAATATGCATTACACCTAGATTGACCAAATGCATTTGCAAACATTAAATAATGAGATGGTAATCTTCTTTTGTTCCCGACTTTCCTCTCATGAAAAGAAGAAGAACAGGAGTTTGTGCATCACACCTATGGTGAGCCCACGTTTTAAACATTAAATAGTGAGATGTGACTCATCTTTCTTTCCCGATTTTTCACTCATAAAAGGGAAGAATCGTAGGAGTTCGATTGGTGTAGCACATCTAGGGCCCATACATCCACACACACACGCACACGCTCACACAATGTCAAGACGGGATTATCCGCCTTAGTAAGATAATTCATATTGAAGAGACACAAGATGTCAAACCTAGGATTTACGATCTTGTGTTAAGCCTTGTCACACCAAGAGAAGAATTAAGAAATTTTTACCCTGATTTAGGCGGTGAAATTTGTACATAAAGTTTCCGACTATACTAGAGGAAAGTACAAACAAAGTCCACTCGAAATAAAAAGAGGTAGAAAACTTATGTGCAGATACAGAAGCAAGACGCCGACATCGAGCAAAAGAATAACATGCAGAAACATATACCTATGCGATTTTCTTTATTTTTCTTGTACATGCAACCATCTTAGTAAATTGAGCTAGTTTGTTAGTTTTGTTGTGTAATTGCGCACATAATTCAAGGGACTTTTATGTTTCGGCACATATGTTTTTGTATATGTTGATGTAATTTGTTTGCGTATTCTTTCATGCTGAAAAAATGTGGAAGCAAATACTCCCTCCGTTCCCAAATATTTGTCTTTCTAGACATTTCAAATGTTTATAACATATGGATGTATGTAGACATATTTTAGAGTGTAGATTCACTAATTTTGCTTCGTATGTAGTCACTTGTTGAAATCTCTAGAAAGACAAATATTTAGGAACGGAGGGAGTAAATGTGACAGCATGTCGTTTCCGCTCACTGAGTCACATTAGTTAGCTGTTTTCTCTTAAACAAATTAACAACTACTCCCTCAATTGAGAAATACAAGATGTTTTCGATATTTCAATATGGACTACATATGGACTGAAATGAGTGAAAAACACTAAAACATCTGATTTACAAAAAAAAGAAGTTAGAACATCTTACATCTGCGAACAGAGGGAGTAGTTGTCGGTTTCGAAGAAAATAAATACCTCCAAGCTCATTTGTACACCTAATCACCCGTTTAGTATTTAGAAAGTCATGTTATTTTATATACATTAATATATGATAATATTTACAATCATCATAGTAAACTTAACTAATTTGTTAGTTTTGATGTGTTATTTTGCACATAATTCAAGGGTCTTGTGTTTTGGCACATATGTTTTGTATTTGTTTTCGGTAGTTTATTTGTGCATTTGTTTTTGGTAAAAGTGTGATAAATGTGACAGCACACATCTATGTCCGCTCAGCTAGCTGTTTTCTTCCCAAATGAAACAATAATTTAATTACTATCATTTGAGAACGTGCATCTAGCACGGTGATAGAGACCTCCAGAAGTGGGGCTATCAACCAGGGTTTGAATCCTGGTTTTCACAAAAAAAGCCCCCTCGCTGCGTACGCTGTGCAAGCCGGCGTTCGGAGCCTTTTCTCGACCTTACAATATTTGCCTTCGGAATTTCTCTCCCCTTGGGTCGAGTTTTTAATTACTATCATTTGGATATTTCAATATGGGCAAATACAGACTGATATTAGTGAACAAGTACATTAAGGCATGTTTATATACATCAGAAAACGTTACAACATCTTATAATTCGAGAGAGTACTAGCTGTCAGTTTCGAAGAAAATATGTAAATATTACAAACTGTTTCTTTGGACACGGAGTTTGTGATCTTGAGCTCGCATGCACCCTTTGCTACAGTAAATTCCAAGAAAGCTAAAAAAAAGATGTTTTCCTTTCAACAATTTTTCACGATGGAATGACATTTGCGGAGGTCTGGGAAAAAAAAAACATAATAAAAAAGACTATCTTTTTGTCGAGACTACATGAATGTCATTCCGTCACGAAATTTGCACGCATGTCAAACACAAATCAATGTTTGCTGCCAGTTCTTTTTGAATTTGTCAAGTTTAAAAAAAAATTACTGTAGTAAAGAATGCATACGAGCTCGAGCTCACAAGGGCACTCTAGCTGTTCTTTGTTTTCTCTGTTGGCCACAGCGTACGTTCCATGTAGGTACGTATAAATGGCGGTCTCCGCCCTCCCGCCTTCTCCTTGCTTATTTTAGCCAACGCGACGAACAAGACGACATCGAGGCGATCAGCCCAAGGAGGGGAATAATGATGGATTTGGCGGCAAGAGAAGAAGAATAGTCAGTCGCTGAATCCTTCCGATCGTCGTCCCCATCGATCACCGGTCGTCTTCTCGGGCTCCGGCGGAAGACGGGAACAAAATGGACGAGCTTTCCAAGGAGCAGATCCAGGAGTTCCAGGAGGCCTTCAAGCTCTTCGACAAAGATGGCGACGGTACCCGCCCTCAATCAATCAATCAATCAATCAATTCAATGATCCTTGTTCCCGTGTTCCTCCTGATCCGGTTCGACCAATCGATTCGCGCGTTGTCGATTGATTTTGATTTTTGCGACGGGTGATTTGGGCGGGCGCAGGGACGATCACGACCAAGGAGCTGGGGACGGTGATGCGGTCGCTGGGGCAGCACCCGACGGAGGAGGAGCTCAAGGACATGGTGGAGGAGGTGGACGCCGACGGGAGCGGCTCCATCGACTTCAACGAGTTCCTGGGGCTGGTGGCGCGGCAGATGCGCGGGGACGCCGAAGCCGAGGAGGAGCTCCACGAGGCCTTCCGCGTCTTCGACAAGGACAACAATGGCTTCATCTCCCTCGACGAGCTCCGCACCGTCATGAAGAACCTCGGCGAGAAGCTCTCCGAGGACGAGCTCAACGAGATGCTCCACGAGGCCGACGCCGACGGCGACGGCCAGATTAACTACAAGGAGTTCGCCAAGGTCATGATGGCAAAGTGAGTACTGCTCCTCCAATCTCCCAATCGACCCTGCTGCCTGCTCACGAACATTCCATTACATTACATTACATTGTTCTCGAGATCATATCAGTACTCTCTTTTCAGGAGGAGAATTTCTTTTCTTCGACCAATCAAGCTAAAATCGTTCATGAAACTTAAACAGCTTAGTTAACTCTCTTTTCGAATTGGGTCACTATATATTTTTTCCATTTCTCCAAATGGAAGGAGACGACGATGCAACCCATTGTTTGATCACCAAAATATTCAACCCCAAATAAACAACATATCACTCTCATCAAAGTAATGGATTTGATATTTCCCAGTTAATTGACAGATTCTAAGTAGATCATTTTCGCAAAAAA